>WKFP01013792.1:564448-707490 GCA_011057875.1 Pterocles orientalis | reverse complement strand
TAGAGACAAGGATGTCATGTGGGACTGTGTCAAAGGCTTTGCACAAGTCCAGGTAGATGATGTCAGTTGCCCTTCCTCTATCCACCAGCGCCGTGGCTCTGTCGTAGAAGGCCACCAAATTCGTAAGGCACGATTTCCCTTTGGTAAAGCCATGTTGATTGTCATCAATCACCTGCTTGTTTTCCATGTGCCTATATTCATATATATTATATTCATAAGCTATAATTTTTTACTTCAGTCTAATGAGTCAAGAAATTTGAGCGTCAAAGTAAATTTGCAGATGAGAGTTCACTTCTGTTTAAGTCTCTTGGTCATGGGGAAAGGGTAAGTAAATGTTTTTGCTCCCTATCTGACAGAAACTGCTCATGTAAAGAAATTCAAGTAGGAAAAGTCAAGCGCGTTACTAATTAATCTGGTCAATGCTGGGTCTGATTTTGATTTCAAATGTTAAAATGGGAGGGCAAAAATGTCAAGCTGCTCACCAGAGTAAGGTTATGCAGTTCTAAGTTTCATGTCCCCAGAAAGCAGTAAATGAATCTTTTGAGTTTACGTGATAGAATCCACAAAATAAGCATGGTGTATAAATATTGATTGGGTGTTGGTTGGTTGGTTTGTTTGTTTGTTTTTCCCCCTCAAAAAGATGTGCTGCTTCAGTATGGTATTCTAAGCCAATTGTTGCTGAACTCTGTTGGGCTGCATAGTGAATAAATGCATGGACGCATCAAGCTACTTTGACAGCATTTCTGCCTTATTTCCTGGCAATGCTTTTCTAATTGGTTATGAATAGTGGCTAATGGAACTAGCAAATAAATTGATGTCTGTTTAAAATTTTGTTCAAAACCTATAGCTCTTCTCACTGCAGAAAACCCTGTAGATTTTTACATTTAATTCATGCAGAGAAATAGCTGTGTTCTGGGGTTTTGCTTTTAGATGTCTTGATATTATCAGTGTTGAAAATAGTTCTGTAATAAGGTTCCCTGTGCAGTTTTTATATTCGTGCTGCATGCTGTATCCAATATGCTATTGGACTTTTTTTTTTCTTTCCCCACAGGCTCCCTCATTTAGTGCAGAGAGTAGCTGGCACCAGCAGAACAAATAGCTCTTCAATAGAGTCGATTTTTAATTATCTGTGTGTTATGTCAGGTTGTCAGTTGCCTGTTTTATAAGTGCAGAGACTCTTGAGCTGTCTTAGTTCAGAGCAACCTCGCATCTCAATATCAGGCACTCTAGTTCTTTTTATCTGAAAGTAGCTGCCTTTTATTCTACATAATCTGGAGAAAGCTTTCCATTCAGCATGTGGTTCTCTATAGCTTCGTACATTATTTCAATCATGCTGTAAGAACAGTAGTTCTTTTTCTGTAGTGTGTGTTTTCTGTGCACTCTAGTTCATTTTTTGTGTACTTTTTGGGGGATAATGAGATGATAAGCAGTTCGGAGTCGATGCTTTTCAGTTCATCTGTTGTATGTTGTCTGCATCTTGCCACTCCCTTTCTCTTTGGTCTCGGTTCTGGGTTCTTTGATCTTTTTCTGCTTCCCTGCTAGTGGTTTATTTTAGGCTTTTACTTTCCCCTACTTCTGCATCTCTCCACCTCTCTCACCACTGATACGAAGTGACAGTGCCTACCACTTGCTCTTGCCTGGTGAATTCTGTCTTGTATTAAAATTAGGAAGCTTTTCTTGTGTGCTGTTTGGATCTAGTAGTGGAGTCTTGCCACCTCTGGAATAAAACGGGCTGTAGTAATGAACTCTGACTTTTGAATCGAGTCTAACTGATCATCGTTGCCTGCACAGAAGCAGCTTTTCTTGACCCACTTCCCATACTGTCATTGTCCTCCCCCTATGCTTATCCCACTTATAAAAGAGACAGAATGTTTTTTTTTCTTTTGGTGTGGTCAAAATGTCTATGCTGTGGTATTTGTGCTAGCACATGCAACTTAGTGTAGGCAAAAAACACTTTCCTCCCAAGCTTGTGAAACTTTGGCTGGATTTTTCTTAACTTCAGGATGAAGTTAACATCCTGCACAAACAGTAGGACTTCTGACCTTTACAAACTGAAAGCATAGCCTTTCTGTAGGAAGTCATCCTAAATATAAGTGCTGGTAAGTAAGTCTACTTAAAAAAAGCAATATAGTGTTGGTATGATCTTCGATAGATTTTTTTCAGGAAGTATTTAGTGCTGATTAGTAGTAGGATTTATTTAGAGATAGTGAAAACAAAATATCAAATTCTGAGTAAAGAAGTCTAAAAGCCACTTCTGCTACAGATTCAGCAGTGCCAAAAGTTTCGACTGCTGCTCAGGATTTATGTCTTGTTTATGTTTACAGTTCTCTTGCATGGGCATGTGTAGTTCTCCAGGAATTCTCTAGCAGTGCACTTTTCTGGAATAAGTGAAGGTCAGAAATGGGATACACTCCGCTGAAACTGTGACACCCAGCTTTATAGGTTTGGTTTAAGTGTTATTGTGAAGATGTAAGGAGATGTTCTTTGCTCCTTTTTCTTAGAGTTTATTGTAAGCAGCCAAGATCAAGTATTTTTAGGCAAGTACTTATTTCACTAAAAAATGCTTTCAACCTTGCCAAGTTGGTTTATATAGAAATGAACTCCTCCATGCATTCCCATCTGGTTACTTTTGATATCTTCAGATTTGTTCACTGTCTGGAACAGGCTTACTTTCCAATTTTCCTTCTGCAGCATGATGAAATTGGGAACAGTCTGCTAGCTTTCTATCCCCAGTGACACATTCCTATCTCTCTACCCCAGTCCTTTCTAAATTGGCTACTCTCCTGGGAATACATAGAAATGAGGGATAACTAGTTGGGCTGAATTACGCCACACTGAAAACTGAACAGCTGTTGATGTAAATATCCTGGTAGTCCCAGACCATGCATGACAATTAGGGCAAGGTGCTTCCCAACCTCCTGAACGGCAGCCTGGATTGTTCTGATCACTATTGGAAAAAATTGGCACCTTTGTCAAAGAGGGTGTCCATTTTGAAACAGGTAATATGAGCCTCATTTTTATGTCCAGCTTCTGTTTAAATCTGCTGTGCCTGAGGTTGTCATAGTTGCGGTAGGTTAAACTCCTCCTAAGGAACATCCTTGTGTCCCTTCTGACATGTTACCCTTTGATCTGGGATTAAAAGATGGTCTTGGCTGAAGAGCTGCTGGTCAGCTGGCATATCTTGTCTTACTGTGAATGATTCTTTTAAAGGTGAATTAGTAAGAACAGCCAGCTGTATCCATGCCTGTGTTTCACGTTTGGCATTAGTGTCATGTGTATGTGATTAGAAACTCCATGTCTCCTTGTATGCCTGCATGGCTTTTTAACTGAACTATAAATGCAAGTTTGAGTCTAGAAGGTGGGATTTGGATTGGGTTTGGGTTTTTGGTTGGTTGGGGTTTTTTATGACCATTATCTTTTGTCTGAAAACATACTTGGGAATTATGGGAGCCCTTATATGATGTGCTGCTACCATTGATGTGTTTATAGTCTGTCTTCCTCACCACA
Source organism: Pterocles orientalis (assembly GCA_011057875.1). Classification (NCBI taxonomy): domain Eukaryota; kingdom Metazoa; phylum Chordata; class Aves; order Pterocliformes; family Pteroclidae; genus Pterocles; species Pterocles orientalis. Next base: position 703,983 of record WKFP01013792.1, on the reverse strand, counting down.
TTGCTCATAACAATAGATCACTTTTTCACTGCGGATGTCTTTGGAAACGGAAATACGCAAGTTTATTGCTGTATCTCTAGTAAAACTTTCCTGATGTTTGCCCCACTACCCCATCTTTCCAGGAGGAATGCATAAGAGTGTCACTGCATGCTACACTCTTCCTTCTGACATCTTCACTTCTAAGCCACGGGTTGGTGGAGAAACCACTGAAAAGAGAAAACAATGTAACAAAGCTAGTGGGGCAGCAACTTTCTCCTTTAGCCTTAGGTATTTTCAATGTTGACTAGGGAAACAAATGAACAAACAAAAAAAAGATCCTCTTGGGGGTAAGGCACCTGGCTGGGAGGAATGAAATCTGGGTTCACCTACCACAGAACTTCAGTCTTGTGGTGCAGGCTTTGGCCTAGCTTGAAAAATGGACTGCAAAAATTGGCCACAGACTAAGGAAGAAGTCTTAATGGCAGTAGGAAGTGTTCAACCTAGTTGTATCAAACACACGCGTAGTGTTACGCTTGCAAAACTGAATCCGAAGTTGTCAGGCTGATAGCTGAGCCTTTGCATGATCTTGAGGAAAGCAAGTAGTGAAAAGTTTTATTTAGTGTATGGAGGCAGGAAGGAAGAAGGTACAAAGGGCTTTGAAGCCCGTTTGGGAATGATCTGAAGTATCTTTTACTCACTACACGATCCTAGTCCTGAACACAGCATACTCTCCCTCTGTGTGTGTGTGATACAAACCTCTGGGGCTCTTAAAGAAAGGAGAGACAAAACCAAGGACAATATGCTACTCAGGAGTGAGCCTTGTAGCTCTTTTTGCTTAGATGGACTCTGAAAGTACTGCTTGCTTGCAGGGTTTTAAAACATCTCCTAAAGCTCTGCATCAGAAATAAACTCATTAGTGTTTGAGAAATGGGATGAAGGTGGTTTGTGCATTCCTCGTTACAACATGGGGAGCCTAAGGAGAGGGTCAGTGCAATTGTTTTGGGTTTTTTTTTCTGTGGGAAATTCCAAGTACTGCTTATGCTCTGGGATAAGGACAGGAGAGTGCAGGGAAAGGGGCGGATTGTGCCACCAGATCCTAAAGAAATTGATAGGAGTGGAAAAATCCCAGGTTTCCTTGGCTAAGCTACTGTAGTATAATAGTTGGCTGCAGTTTTCTTTTAATGTGTTTGGCTCATGATACGGAGTCTCTGTTCTAACTCTGGCCTGTGGGTTTTCACTTAATATTTGCTGATTAAATTTTGTAGGATCCTGTTCCTTTGGGCCAAAGTACATCTTTTAAAGGGATAGCTCTGCATGGAGAACAAGCACCTAGTACTGCTGGGATCTCTCACATAGCAGGGACATCCAGCCCTTGACTTACCCATGTACTGCTAAGCCTTTACATGAGAGAGCAAATACTGTATTAGTTAGATTTTTCTTCAGAGTAACTGAGCTATCAATGTATTTTAGGTTTTGCACTGTATTAAGTTATTAAAAACTAATTTTGTAAGTAGGCCACTGTTGTTTTGGCTCAGTTTTACTTCAGAATGATCTATCTGGGTGTATTATTTACTTATGTTGATACTCAAGATTTGCATTTCACTTGTGTTTTACAGCACAGCCAGAATGTTCTGTAGCCGTTGAAGGAACTATAAGGCTATTATAATTTAAAAATCCCAAGGCTTATGATAAGCCCCAGGGGAAAAAAAAAAATCCAGTGCTGCTCAGTTAGAACGTTTTGTTGAATCTTGGTTGGAGGGTTGGGGCCATGATCAGGAACCATATCTGCTTGCTTATGTGTCATATCAAGTACCTTAATTGTTTCTCTTTTTATCTCTTGAGGATAAAGCTTAGAAAAATATCTTTGATTTATTTTTATCATGTATCTAGCAATTGGAAGTGGCTTTTAAAAGAAGCCTTTAATTTTCTTATATTCAGGATGAGGTGAATCAATACAACTTCTTTTGTTGTGGCTTTCTAAGGCAGCAGGAAGTCTCAGAGAGCTATTGTGTTCATTTCGGTATCAGTTTAATGGTTTGCTTCAACACCAAAAAGCTCCTCAGAATATGCTTCAAGGTATTGTGTTGTTGCCTTGCTTGTGTTCTGCAAAGACCGAGTAAATGCTTTTATGCCTTTCACTGGCAAGAGCAGGAGTTGTTTTTATTGGAGGCATGGGGTTATTAATAAGCTGGGGAACAGCATCCTATCTGCACGAGGCTGTTGTCACTCCTTCACCTGGTTAATGTCTGTGGCTGAAGTTCTGTATGTTTTTAGGCATGGTGTGCTTAGAGAGCGCAATCTTTGGGCTGGCCAATGCATGCTGCCCTCCTGTGGCTCTTTTCGCTGGGAGGTAACAGGCTGCTCGGCTCCTTGGGGTGCCGGAATAGATGTTGCTCCTGCCTCTCCTGCACGAGCAGAACACGGCCGCAGCTTGTAAGTGCTCAAACACATACTACTTCTTAGACTGTGCTCAAACACTTGTGTACGTGTGGAGAACCTTTCCCAATATGTAGCTATTAAACAGATGAAAATAAAATACCTAATGTGTAGCCCCTTTCTCACCCATTAATTTCTGTATGGTACATATCGTTATGGTATCTATATGTGATTACCTTCATGCTACCAAGAGAGAATCAAGATACAAACAGGGGTAAACTGCTAATTTGGAGCTCCTTACGTGGAAAGTTGAAAGCCTCCATTTGTTAGTCCATAACACTTTATACACATGTGCACAGATAAGTTTTCTGTAGCTCCAAAGAGTGATTCTTGGTAGCTTTGGCTGCAGCCCTGGCATGCAGTACTTTCATGCGCTTCCACTCAGCATTTCCATGCAAATCAGGGGATTTCAACCCAGTTGCATGGAAAATAAAACCAGTTGTGGTGGTTGCCAGCCTAAAGGTTGGTGTAAATGGCTTGCGTGCCATCACAGAGGTACTTCATGGTGAAGTCTCCTGGCATACTAAAGCAACAAGCAATTACTTGCATCTTAAAATCATCTTTCTTTTCCCACTTCTGACTCATACAGAAGGCAGCTTCTGCAACAGAGCGAAAAGGGACATGCAGACAGCAGTGTCTCCTTCACCACCTGACTTTGCCTTCCTCCACACGCAGGCCTATCTCATATGCAGAATAACACAGAGCCCCCAGGGGAAAAATAGCATCTAATCACATCACTGGAAGCAGAGCGCTTACGCATGCAGGTGCTGAAGCGAGGCTGCACAGCCTCCAATTTTAGTTCTATTTCTGAAGCCTGGAGTACTCAAATGACATTTTTTCCTTCCCCCTTTCCCTCCTGCTCCCAAACCTTGTTTATTATAAATCTAAGTACTCAAGGCCTGATGATAAACTGTCATGTTTATTCATGAGTTGGTGAGAAGAAAGGATGGAAAATAGACCTAAACTGCAGATATAATTTTAGTAGTTTACCAAGTCTGTGCACAAGGAGGATTGCAAATAGCCATTGTTGGAGGATGAAAAGCATTTTGGCTAATCCCAAGCAGTGCTAGTCCTGAGGCACAGAAGCTCTCCAGTAGATGACTTTACTGTTTGATAGGAGGATGTTACTCGTTATATCCTCTCTCTCTTCTTAATATCCTGTTGAGATAAAACTGGTATTTTACATCAGTAAGAGGGAAACTTTAAATTCTATAAGAATTTTACTATCAAGTGTGATGTGTGCAATTAAAAAAAAACTCTTATGCTACAGCAATGGATAGGCAGGACATGAGTGTCTTTTGTCCAACAAGCTAAGAAGCATAGGATGGCTTGCATTACAAAAACTGGAGTGTCCCCTCCACTGTCACCTCTCCAAAATTCTTCTGTTTCTCAGAACTTAAGGTAGAAAGTGATTAGAAGAGAGGAGGAGCAGTGCTAATCTTTGGGAAGTATTTTCCATTCATTGCAGTGTTGAAGTGTGATAAAAATTTTAAATCAGGTAGCTGAAGTCTGGCATTAGTCTCTGTCTAGTGTTCAGTGATAACATTTTCCTGGATTTCTCCCAGACTCATTAAACATCGTCAATCCCAGGCAAATCTAACAAGGTCATGTGCTGGACTGAAATATTAAACAATGACCATTCATACCACTAATACAAACTTGTAATTTTTTTTTGTTGTATTGTTGCAATGATGCCTTATGATTTAAGGATAAGTTAAGGGATTCAGTGAGCTACTGATGCCAGTTGAGCTCTGGTAACTTCTACACTTGTGCATAGCCCAAGGTAAAGTTAAGCTCAGCAATTTAGGTCAAACCTGTTTTACTGTTGCCTAAAATAAGTTGCATTCCACAGTTCATGCATATGGCCAGCTTCCCTTTCATTCAGTAAGGTACTGTGTAACAGTTAAAAAAAAATCACAATAGCTTGAGGTTTTTCTTAGTCTCTACATATTATTCCTCTATGCAGAGGTCTCTGTAATCTCTTCAGTGCTTTCTGGGAAAGGAAGCAGGATTTTCCTTTCTTCCAGCAACACATCTGTAGTCTAAGCTACCATCTAAATAATTGATTTTATATACAAATACCACTGTTTACTGTAAAGGGCTCAACAACTAAACTAGTACTTGCTATATGTCCTTTTGGGGTAATCTTTGCTGTTTGGCTCAGTTCTTCACAGTACACATGTACTTCCTTCTTTGCAGTGTTTTTATCTCCATAAAGGATAAGAAAGGATGTGTTTATTTTTACCCATTTAGAAAGGAATAAAGCTTAGATCAGATCTGGGACTTGAGTTCAGCACTCAGGTGGCAACACTTACAAAGGCTGATCTAGGCAAGTGAAATTGGATTTTATTATCTTGTGCTAAAGGCTTTGGCATGCTTGTATCTTTAAAACATTGCATGCTAAATGTCCTCAGATTCAAGGTCCTTTAGGCAGGCAAAAATGCTAAAGTGAATGCCAGCTACAAACCTAATTTGCTGTAAAACTCCATAAACCCATTAAAAGGGGTTTTCCAACGCCTTAAAACTAGTGGGAAATTTGTTTGGAGTTATTACTGCATGCAGTGTTGCATTTTTAATAACCCTGTTTAACAAGAGAATATTGGCTGGCTTATATAGTCTGAAGTGGGTCGATAAGTGGGTAACAGATGCATGTGACATGCTGGAAAACTACTTACAGAACAATAGCCAAGGTCACTCCATGTCGCTTCTGCAGTGTGTGGCACAACTGCGGAGCCAGATCTCCCTCACTTACTCGTCCAACCCAGAGAAATGTAAACTCCTCTTCACAGATCCATGCATAAATAGATTGACTTCAGAAGAGAAGGAGGACTCAGTGGCAGGAGATGGTTACTATGGCTATATGCATTACTCACTCTAAATGGAGAAATCAAGCCAACAATCACTGTATACATTAGCTATATTTGTATATGAACGAAGCTCATTGCCAGCAGCTGTGTGAAGGTGCCATGCTGAAAATCCAACTTCCCATGCCAGTCAAGGACTTAATGACTTTCATGCATTTAAGGCAGTGCAAACTTTATGCACTGTGAGATTGGGTCCTTCGTCCTCCTTAAGCCTCTGTTTTGCTCTATGCAAAACTGACCTTGGTTTCATCACCTCTGCGCACCTAATCATCACAGAACAGCCCAGGCTGGAAGGGACCTCGAAAGATCATCTGATTCAATCTTTTTCGGGAAAGGGAGACTAGATGGAGATTATCTAGCTCCCTGTGCAATTGTATTTTGAAAACCTCTGTTGATAGGGCCTCTACCATGTCCCTAGGGAGGTTGTTCCGCTGGGGTGCAAACAGCACATCGTGATCCTGCCTTGGAAATTACAGAGGTGCTAGCTGGTCCAGATTCTGGTGTACAAAATACAAGGAAAAACAACTTCTGCCCATGTTGCCTTCAGAGTCCAGTATCTAGCCAGCTGCTGACTTGTAGGACTGTCACCAGTGTTACTTCCCCTTTGTCAAATGTCATTGGAATTGGTCAGTGGGCATAAAAGTAACTGTGGGTGAGGAGAGATCTACAGCAAAATCATAAGCCTTATTTTCATTGGCTAAAAATTTAAAGTAGAATATTTTATCTTTCCTTTTTGAAGTTACCCACTGAAGCTAGTGTTTCTGTAAAGTACCTAGCAAATACAGTTTCCCTTATTTTGTTGGAGGGTGACTGTCAATGTTTGTCAGAGCTGTGCTGCACAAATGGGTAAGCATTTGGTAGGTGAGGGGGTTAAGCCAAGGCTGTTACAACCAAAGGCTCTGGCTAAAGCTCTTATTCCCGTGTCCAGTGCCCAGATTTTCATGCACGTGGAAGCAATGGACTTGACTATTCTTGGGAGACTGCTTGTAGTTTAGACCTTGGACAGATGGAGCGCTTCCATTACCTGCTGTCAGTTGTAATTCCACTGTGCAGGCTGCAGAGGTTTTTGCACTTCAAATATGGGCTGAGTCTTTAATCTGAATGGAAAATAGAGCATGTTTTCTGTAGATGTAAAGGCTTGCCTTTTGAAAACAGACTAGATTGTTGTAATCTGCAAATCTTTTAATTAGCCTGAGTTCAAATTAATTAAAAACTGTCATTTAAAGAATTGAGCATTTGCAAGTTTCACTGAGTTCTGAATGATCTTAATGGAATAAAACAGACATTTGGAGCTTTCCATATAATTTAAAATAATTGGAATCTTCTGCCTGCATGTATATGAAGAAATTAACTAATAATCAAGCCAAGTTATTGGCAATGGCTGTATTTAATGTTACATATAGAGTACAGCTAGGCTAAGAATGTTTAAATAGGTCCAGGGTGATATCAGACATATATGCAACTTATCATTAGGCTTCTGCAGTGGCTGAAATGCCACTCTTACGGGAGATAGGGCACACATAGACTTTCACTGGTGGATTAACTGTGTCACTTTGCTTTAGTTTTAAAGGTTAAATGGCTTAATGGTTGAGTGGCTTGCATGTTTCTGCTTGAAACATCCCCCATACCACTGAAACCTTGCCTCCTGGTGGGAATCGGGCAGAACCACAGAGAACACTGGAAGTTTGGTGCTGGCAGGGCTCAGAAAATAGGATCTTCACACCATTTCTTTTTATGTGTTCTCCCTTTTTAAAAAAGCCCTAAGCCAGTTCTTCTACTGCAAATTAAAAGCCAAACCTGTGAGTGGAACGGGCTGCTTTGTGAGGTTCTAGTCATGCAAAATAGGTGCCTCTGCCTCTTCAGAAGGCTGGTGACCAGTGGTTGTCTTGTGCTTTTCCAGTAGCTCTGCCCTTAAAATAGCACTGTGCTGTTCAGCGCTCTGTTCCTCCAGAAGGCCAGAAATCCTGTGCAGGAGCCCCAGCTGGTGCTCCTCACTCAGACTCCATGTAGTCATTTCAAAATGAACTTTCTGAAGGAAAAAAAAAAAAAGCCTGATAAAATGAATGAATGCTAGTGATTACTCATTCAATGAATTCAGAAAGGTGGAATCAGCCTTAAAAAAGCTTGGAGGAATGCAAACACTTAGATGCCTTAATCACAGTCTGTCCTCACTGTACAGCAACATTAAGACTTTTTGAACTCCCTAACTAGGTGTTTCTTATTTCAATTTAGTTGGGTTTATTTTCTTTAATCTCTTAATTTCCTGGATCAGTGATGCTTGGTTGGAGGCTAATGGCAGCACCATTGTCATATTCCTAACTGTAATTCTGTCTTTAATATATACTTTCCTTCAAGTTGAATGCATAAATACCAGGCTGCATATACTTAGATGGGCTAATTGGAAATATTGTTGGTGCAGGAGGATGGTGTATCCTCCGTGTATTTGCATTTTTAATACTAATTATCTGTTCCTATCATCGGTTCACGCAGAATTTTCCACTTTTTCAGCTTTTCTTTTATTGAAGAGCCCTAATCCTTTATGGCTAGGAAGATACTCTCTTAAGAAAGTGCTGGATTCCTTTTTTGGTATTTCAGGTCTCTAAAGAAATTCTGATAGACATGACGAGTGCTGAGTCTTGAGAATGATGAATTAGATGTCAGTGCTTAATACATTTTGTCAGGTTGTAAAAACACCCAAGGTGATGTGTGCATCCTGTTGTTCCAATGAGGGGCTTATTTTTGGGGAGGAAGGGGGTGTCTTTAAAGACAGTAACGAATAAAGAAGACTGAAACAATATCTGCTAATTATTCTTTCTTGCCCATATATGGTTGTCTTTTGTTTTGTAAATACACAGCCAGAAGTGATGAGGTCTCCTGATACCCTCCTGCCATGTGTTTCCCCCAAGTCCAAAAAGAGAATAGAGTGGAGGGAGATTACAGGCCAGCTCACAGATCATCTTGTCCTTAGGTGAGGGCAGGGAAAGAAAGGACGGGATGATAAGGAAAATTAAATTATATGAATATGTTAAGGCATGGCTGAATTGTTGTCATTTGGCTTGCTCTGTGAATGCACATTGTTAGGAGTGGCCTTTGTGGCTTCTGAGGTTCTCGCATGTGCCCTTGCCCACAGGCGCTCCCCTCTCTCAGCCCGGTGCTGCTGAGCTGGACAGTGGAAGTCAGACACTAACCCTGTCCAGTGAAAGAGCACTGTGCAAAAATATCTTTGCTTTGCTAATACTTTTTCACTTTTGGTTCTGGTAACAGTGCTGGGAGATACTTAATGGAGATAGCTGGATTGAGGCGGGCATTGCTGACTCGCAGAGCTTGGCTGTTGTGAAGGGACTTGGACAGCCCTTTTTTCCATGTTATGACTTTATCAGTGATTTAGTGTCAGAGGGCTGGAGCTCGGCTCAGCGGAGCCCTGTGTGACATGTCACACATTGTTACTGCTAACAAACAGGCTGTGGTATGGGGAGTAGGAAGAGAGCAGAAGATTTCATCTCGTTAGTCCTCTTGCAACCTCCTTTCCATAAGCTGTACAAAAGCAGTCATTCATACTTCGTTTTTTTGATGCTCACTAAAATGCATCTTGAAGCTGTAGTTTGAAAGACCATATCCTTACTGGTTAAGGGAGTATTTGGATGGTTAGTTTTTTTTTTTTCCTTTGAACTTTGTGTGTACACTGTGATCAAATCAGTAAGACCAGTCTGCATTGCATGGGTAGGGGATAGAATTGGTGCCTGCAGTTGGACTCAGTCTTAAACGGTGCTTGGTTTATTATTTCTGGGGAATGGATCTATATATCAGCTTTCTGATTCTTTCTCTCATTGAAATAAATTCTGATTGGTCTCATACTCAAATTTGCATGCTTTTTTCATGCCACGGCACAGACAGCCTGTGTGGCAATAGAAAACTGTAGTTCAGGTGTATTCAGGATAGTTTTCTTATTGCTGCAAGTAGCTAGGATTCAAGTCTGTGTGTCCAAAGAAGAGTGAGCCAAATCATACTGAGGTGTAACTTGAAACATAATGGGCATTGCTGTTATCTTTGAATGTATCTACCTATTCTCTTTTGAACAATAGTGCCTCTTGGTGCTATTGCTCCTCATACTTTCAGTGTCTAAAGTCTTCCCCTCTCATTCTTGATTCAGAATAAACTGGTCAGACAAGAACTACTCACCATTAGTTGTTACACAGGTAAACTTCCTATCATTTAAACCAAGCAAGTGTGGAAGAGAAGACCCATCCAGTGAGAAGTCTGTCGCCCCATGGAGAAGAGTGGGTCTCTGACTCCCAGGGTGCTGTCAGATTCTTACGGCCCTATTGCCCCATGGTTTTTCCTGGTCCGACAGCATGATCATGAACAGACTGCTTAGTCCCTCTTCTTTGAAGGTAATCAGCTTTGTAACTCCACACAGAGAAAACAGTGGGAATTAAATGCCTCATTTTTATATGGGTGTAGCACCTACCTTTGGCTCAATTAGCTTCCCTTTCCTAGAAAGGTGTCAGCAATTTCTGTATCATAGCGATTTTTCTTTTAATTTCCTCCTGAAGACAGATACATTGCAGATCTTGAAGTATGAAGGTATGTCAGTGATGGATGAACGTAGGTATCCAGACCATGCTAGCAATGCAATGGAAATCATCTGCACTTAAGCTCTGCAATTCCTTCTCTGCCGTAATAGTGCATGTTTGGGTGAGGATTGGAGGGGAGATTTTTCTGCTCTGGAAAATCCCTGTTCATCAACTGCAGCACAACAAGAAACACCAGAGTTTCTACCAGGACCAATATATCCTGACAGGCAAGAGGTAGAAAAGTTTCCTTTTCTTTTTTCCATAGCATATTTTTCATACCACAAAAAGCACTTATTTTTGTCAAAATTCTGTTTCAAATTTTCCAAGCCTTCTGCTGTAAATTTGTATTTTCTGAAAAACATCATTAATTTTTTTTAAATATATACATCTTTTTGTATAGCTATATAAAAAAAAAAAAACAACGTTATTTTGTTACCCTGGAGGTGTTACGGTTAGGATCCGGTTCTCTTCTCCAGCAGAGGCAAGGCACAGGCACCAGACCCTGCAGAGTGGCGTCTGGAGAGGCAAGATGAATAACCATGTGCATCCACAGGGCAGTACAGTAACTGTTCTTCAGTCAAGACTATTCAAAAAGCTCTTTTGGTGAATAGGTTTGTGTAGATTGAGATGCTGGTGACCAGTTTCTCTGGGACGGGCTGGATAGATCAGAACCTGAGGTTTTCTGTTGAGTGAGTTCCGATGAAAATTTGGCAAGGACTCAACTAGGTTGGTGGTCCTGTCAAATGACTACTTTGATGTTTTCATGCTGCTGAGCATTTCACCAGTGATTCAAGTGAAGCTTCACAGGCCCCCACAGAGGCAGGGCATATTTCCTATTCTTCCTCAGTGTTTTTACAGCAATCTAACTTTGCATTATCATACTAGATGTGTGATTTCTTTTCTTCTTTCCCTTTTCTAGACCATTGTGTGAGACCAAAGTGCCTAAAATGGTGTATGTGGCAAGTACTTTGGCTTTGTGCAATAAGCCTCAAGCATATGATTTGATTCTTTTTCCCCCCGTTGCCTTAATTTTTTTTTTTTTTGCAGTATAAAGGCAAAATGTGTATTTCAATTACAAAGAAAGACATTTAAAATCAATTCTGCTACAACAGGATTAGCTGCTGCTGGGGAGCTGGTGTGACTCTAATGGGAGTTACACCTGTAACCTCGCTGGAAACCTCAGCTGCTGCTCACCGTTGCGGCAAAGGTGGTCCTCCTCTACAAAGGCACCACCCAGCTGATCTTGCTGATGGTCTCTCAGTGGGTTTTGGTCTAGACATGCAGTACAACCTGTCTCCAAAGGGTTCTGCAGGTTTCTCTGGGTGGTCCAGCATTGCCTTTCCTCACCGTGGCATGCCTGACCCTCTCTCCTGTAACTTGGGCTGTCTCAGCAATCCCCCCTCTGCCCTCCTGCAGCACTGGAGCAGTGGGAGTCCACAGCAGACCGGCGTGCTGCAGCTCACCCCTTTCTGATCTTGCCCTGCCGCGCCTTTTCAGAAACAAATCTGGGGTTAGACAGGATGAGCTCATTCAGCAAAGCAGAAATGCCCTGTGCAGAAAAGAGCCTGAGCCCAAAGTGCTGTGGGGGTTTTTGCTGGTGGCAGGATTTCAACTCTACCATCTGTGTCTGGCTGGTGCTGAGCCCAGGTAGCAGGAGCCTGGTGTAGTGAAAGGGGGGAGCGTGGCAGGGGTGGAGCCCACCACGTCTCGGCTGCAGTACAGCACCAGTTCCCAGGATCAGTTCAGAAGGTCTCCAAGGGAAAAAGTTCATTTTACCTGGTATTAACCTGTAAGCATGGAGCATCATAGCTGTGAGGAGAGAGATTAGAAAATAAACTCGTTTTCACTTATATAAATCTATATATAAGTTTAGATATTCACACAGACATATAAATATGTGAGTGGTTTTGTATACATATATACACACACTGGCCAGTCACTCCAGAATGTTGCTGCTGGAGAGAAGGATGTCATGTCCATTTTTGGAGGTGTTTAAATTTAACTGACAAGAAGCAACAAGTCATTAGACCATGTGAGAAGCCCAGGCTTGTGCTTTTTTGTGCTCATGGCAGAAAGTAATATGTCTGGGAACAGACTGGGGTTTTTTTGGTTTTTTTGTTTGTTTTTTTTTAAATCTGGCCTTATTTCTTCAAGGAGCTTGGCTGATTGAGTTTCCTGGAGGAGGTGACCCACTCAGTGTAGCTGTGCTTGGAGAGAAACAGTGTCTTGTCTTTGCTTACAGAACGTAAATGCTGAAAAACTCACACAGTCCGCTTCCTGCAGTGCCTTCTTGCTATTTAGCGTCAGGCCAGTCACACCGGGTTTATTCCCTCAGCACTTGCAGTGTTAATAAAGTATCTCCATGTGGCAATTATTTCACTAATTAAACCATCACTGCATTTTTTAGCATAGTTTGCAGTTCGCATAAGGTAAACACGAGATAGCAAACAATCCTTGACAGAAAGTCAAGGTACGACTCAGAGAGTTACAGAAGCGAACAATTGAAAAATTGCTTATGCCTCCAAAAGCATTAATATTTTCCTTTTCTTTCCTCCTCACTTCCTCAGAATAATAAACCTTCACTGCAGCAAAACCAGGCAATCAGCAAGGACTGTACCCACCTCTGCCCACACCTGAAAGGCAGACTCTGAATCGTTGAAGCTGAAATGTAAAAAAGGCAAAAAAAGGCAACTTGTCTTGCAGGAGCTTGGCAGCGGGAGCCAGAATATGTTGTGTCTCAAGGCCTAGGAGTATTTTAGGGCAGTGCTGCCTGCCTATTGGAATTGAAATGTGGTTTCCAGGCTGCTGGAGCAGAGACAGTGCATTATAGTCACAGGCTGAGGAAGGGGTAAAGAAGTGCCCTGTTTTTGAAGCCAGATTGTGTAATACAAACCCTAGAGAGATGTTAATGGATTTTTTTTTCTGCATTGATCAAGGCTATTACCTTCAGAAGGGCAAAATAAAGTTGGTGAATAGGCTACAGTAATTCTAGTGATGTGCTGTGCAAATAAATGCTTATTTAATGAATACTGAAAAGCTTAACCTGATCTATTTACATGCATTATTAGGGTTTTTAAGTCCCTGCCTTCCCCCAGTGGTTATGGCAAATGCAGAGCAGTTTAAAGTTTTTGGAAAAAAACAAAAACTCACTAGTGGCAACTAGGATACGTGAAAAATGGGGAAAGGATGCACAGCAATTCTAAAAACATGCCATTACGTACCCTCTGACCTGATGGGCAGGGTGGGATGCTCAAGATTACTGGAAACTGAAAACTTTTCTCAGAGAGGATGGGGCACATTGGCTTTTAGAGAGAGAAGAGTGAGAAAGCACAAGACAAGAACCTTGTTTCCCTTCCCCAGTGTCTCCAGAGCAGAAGAGCTGAGACCATTTATTTAATTAGATGTACTTCTTACTGTTTTCATCTTCCTATTTTTCTCAGGGCTGTGAGTCAGTTTGAGATTGATTTATCAGCGCTGTTAATCTGCTCTCAAAGCGCTGTCAGTCTCGCTCCCAAAAGCCAAGCTCTCCCATTAAAACCCTGACCTATCTAAACGTTCTTAAGATACTGTAATGATTAAATGTCAGCAGGGGAGAGGCAGCAATGACAGCTCTGAAATGTTTATTATCCTAGCCCGGGTTAGGCGGGGAGAGTGCCAATGCAGCCCGGAGCTCGGCACTTGGCAGGGGATGAGAGATGGGGGCTGCTGGCAGTGTGGCCGAGGGACAGATGCTGCTGTGTGCTACCAAGCTAAGATCAGCTACTCTCCTCTTGTGGGTTTGTGAGTTAATTTTCTGCAGTCACTGGTGATTTCAAGCTGTTCAAAGTAAGAAGAGGCATTCTGTTTCAGGGGTCAGCATACTGATAGCAATAGATCAGAGATTTCTGTGGCTTAAAAGGCACTTAAAACATTTTGGGTGGCTTAGGAATTATTTCCCAGGCATGTTTGCATGACAGCAGATGCTTTCCATAAAGAAATTTAAATTTCCTTTATACTAGCACAAGATGAAATAACTATCAGCAAAGAATTAAGTGGAGGAAACTAAAATGATGATTCTGAAAGGAGCATGAACAGAAGCTCCCGTCACCTCAGGTTGCAGATGCTTGTGTCCATAGCCTGGTGTGTGCAGTGCAGCAGGGGGAGCACAAAGGCTTGCAGAAACCAAAAAAATCTCCAGTTCTAATAATCAAATCTAGATGTCATAAACACACTTTACATGTGCTGTTTAGTGTCAATTTTCTCATCCTTTAGAGGTGTAGAAGAGTGCAACTATTTTTAAAGCTAAGCTTCTCTCCCCCTCCAATTTCTCTTTGGGGCATCAATGGCTTGAAGAATTAAACCATAATTCCTCACAAGAGAAAATACATCCACTCGTACAGAATAGGCCAGGATTTGCTGCTGGGTACAACTTTCCCATTCTTCTTCTGCTGAAAGTATTCCCACGTGAATGACCTTTTTCTTTCAAAAAGCCCTCGACTAGAACATTTTGGCTCTTTCCCATTTGTCCTTTAAATGGAGAATGCAACAAGAGCAGGGACCATTAGCCAAAAAAGCCCCAAGTTAAGTAGTAGGTTCTCAATCTCTTTAGATGCAGTCCCTCACATGCATCTCGCAGAGGGACAGTTTTTCTGGTTGCTTATGGAGCAGTCCTGACGCAGAAGATGCTTTCTCCAAGCATGTACATCCACAACTAGTGTCCCTCTATCTCACTGATCTTGCATTTCAGGAGTGCCAGGTTATTACAGTGCCCATTTTATTGAGAATAGTCTAAAGGTCAGCTTCTGTCAAAACACAGCTGACTGATCAATCTTTTTTTTCTAAGAAAATAGAGAGGGTTCATAACTGGGCTTTTACAGATCCCAGATGCCAGCCTTTCTATATAAGACCACAATATTGACACTATCTGTTTCTAGAGCTGATAAAAGTTATTGCATTCCTTTCCAATATATAATGTTATTAAAAATAGGTTAGTCACAAGGGCTTCTTATCAAAGTTCCTTGTTTCCCTAGAAACAGTGGCCAACATTAATCTTTCTAAAAGTAGCCGCTGCAAGAGACAAATGTCTTTGGTTTTCACTGTTACAAATTTAATCTAGGGGAAACATGCTGCAAATTATGGTCCATATTAAAAGAAAGCAAATACACTCCAGAAAGGCAGGAATAATGTGTGCAGTATCAATTCACATCAGGATAGCAATGAAAATAAAGTGATCATGTTTGAACCAACGCTGGCTGTGTCCCTTTCAAAGCAACACAAGCATTGAAATGGCATTGGCATCAGCTGCGGAAACAGTTGTTTGCAGGCCCCCCCCCCCGAAAAAAAGGGAGGCGTGGGAGCGAGTGCAGGACTGATGAAAGCTGAATATTTGCAGAACAGAAAAATGTGATAACAGCACATTTGCAAAAAGATGCCTTCTAAGCAAAGTAGGTGGTAATGGGAATATTGTGTTTAGAAGTAAAGCTATGGCAATGTAAGAGAGGGGCAGGAGGGAGAGTGTATCAATGCGTTATACCCTCATGGCATGAAATAATATTCTTAACCTTCACAGCAGATTAGCAGCATCCATAAATCTTGGTGATGCATGCAATTTACCTTGTTTCAAATTACGTGATCTTCTTGAGCTTACGTGGGCACTCACTGTTTACCTGAACAGCTGAGATCACTAGCTCTATTTTCTTTTTTGAAACAAAAAGACGAGGAGTTAGATCCGACATCAATATGCATCCACGCGGTGGGCCACCGAGCACCTCTAAAGCAGGAGGCTGGGAAGGGTGGGAAGCGATTCTGGCTTAAGGAAAGGAGTGAGAAGAACACGACAGCCAGCCGAGGGCTGGAGCATGACAGAGGCCACTTGTTGTCAGCTCGAGCAGATGTATCCAGACCAGGACTGAAAGCCTCACCCTTGGCTTTAACAGAGGGCCCTCTCCTCAATTCAAGTCTGGCTGGATGTGGGTATGCCTATAGCAAAGCAGTGGTGGTTCTCTGTCTCTTGGTTGCATTCCCCAAGCACTAAAAATACCAAGCCACTACAGTGTTCAGATCCTCAGACCTGCAACATCAGTCTTCTGTCTCTGAGTCTACCGCTTCCATAAATCCCTCTGTTTCTTACAAACCTGCTTTGTCTGTGCAACCCATCACTGTTCAGTCATCAGGACAACAGCTTTAAAAATAGCCGACTCGGTATGCAAACATTTTTCTTCCTGCCTGGTCACAAAGCAAACCGCTTGCTCCTGTGGGTATCTAAGAATTCGATGAAGCTGTGGATAAGCTCCGTCCCTGCTCCCCCTTGCTTCCTTGGAACTGAGGTTTCTAAAGCCCTATTTTCTTACGACCAACAAGCATTATCCATACTATTTATTTTCCTTTGTGCTTTTATGTTCAATTTATGCTGGAACAAAAAAGTAACCTATCTATCTACCCATGCCAGTAAAAGCAAATCAATCTGGATATGCCAGTTGTTTCACTATTTATGGGTTCAAGTGAAATGAGACCTCAGTTACTTATAGCTCTTGTTTTACAAGAAAAATGAGTTGACAATAAGAATGCCAGCCATTGCCCAGACTTGGACTCATAAATGAGTTTCCCAAAGCAAAGCACTCACTAAAATTGATGCCTCCTTTGTTCATTATCAGTAATCCACTTTCCAGGCAGAATCAATATATTCTTGAATTTCTTCACTGTTTTGCCTTGTTCATAAACTGAGGAATACCCATGTATCCCAAACCTGAGCCTACAGGCTTGGCTTTTATTCTCTGAAGAACGGGATTTAAAGTGCTTGACTGGGATGTAAGAACTCACATCCTAGCTTTGTTCCTTGAAGGCAGTGTGGCTCACATAACCAAATTGCCTTTAAAATCATTTGTCCCTGGTGCAAGAAGCTTTGACTTTCATATTCTGGGCAGGTTACATCTGAATAGTCTTAATTTACACCCCCCTCCCCCATCCCCCCAGCCCACAGTAATTAAGTTGTGAGGCACTTGGAAAAGCAACACTTGCCCCTGTGAAAACACAAAGACAGGAAAAACTTCTTCCATGAAGTCATGGAGCAAGAACGTTGTGGTGAGGGGCAGCCAGCGAGGAACACGCCTCTCCCCACTGACATTCCTACCCCCCTTCACTGGGGTGCAGCCACACCAGTCCCCCCCTCGGGCATTGTCTCCTCACCCGGGATCCTACAGACAAATATAGGCATGGAGGAAAACCGCTGATGCCTTTAAAGAGTTATCACCAATGACCTTGAGATAGTGGCATATAAAGTTCAGACTAGGCAGAGTCGTGACACTTTCTGTGTGCTCTCCAAGGTGAGTACCAACCTCTCTCACTTCTAAATGCGGGTGGCCAGCGCTCTAACACTGTGCCATCGTTTTGATGTGACTAAGGTTTTCACATGGCTTAAGGTTTTTGTAGTAATGTCACTAAACATATGGTGCTATGTTAGTTATTCTAGGGTGCTGCTTGAATGATGGTAAATACATGTGTCTTCTCTAACATCAGCACATCCATTTAGCCGGCTAGAATAACGACTTAGGAAAGTGTCAGGGCCCTTGTAATTATCCATCTGTGTAGACTGATTATCCAGTGTCTGAAAGTCATATTTTCTGTCTTCTCTATCACCAGCAAGACGTGATGGCTTATGCGGTTTGCAATTTTAGGCAGCTTGTTGGCCCAAGATGTTCTTTAATCCAACCTGAGTTACAACCCTTGGGGAACAACTGGGTTCCCTTTCACAGACAGGTGATGCCTGCTGTCGTTGCTATTTGTGGATGAGCTGTTAGCACTATGGTAGCTCTTCCAACAGCCCCAGCAAAGAAAGATGAGGTCCCTCCGTTCCAAGTCTGAATGCACCACCAAATTGTTGGTGGTCCTTGGCATGCCACCTAACTTTGTGTAACAATATTGACTTTCTATAGGTGTAGGTGTTTTGAAGGATCTTCTAAAGTTCATATACAAGGTCTAGCTCTTTTTGTTGTTAGCTAGAACAGACTGAAAGGAAAGTGGATGTCTTTAGCTCTGCTTTGTCTTTCCCAACCATGCTGTCTTCTAAAAATAATACTATGACCATAAACCAAACGACATTTCCAGTTTCTTGTACCTGGTAATGGATTTGCCTCACTGAATTCCCTGCACCTGCAAGGTATGTGCTGCCTGGGCTCTGACCTCTGTCGTAACTGCAAGCATGTGAGACTGCTGAAGAAAAAGGGATTCTCTCCCAGATGCTGTAGTGCTTCTTTACACCATAACACGTTTGCTGTAGTGGCTGGCCCTGCATCTATATGAAAAAAAAAATAAAAAGAGAGATAAGAGGGTGATAGCTGAGTGACTGTCCCTAAGAGGTCTGCAAATTGAGAGAGGTTGCACAGAAGTGGTTTAGAGGTTACTTCAGTGTATATTAGGACTTGTGAGAATCTGTTGTGAGTCCTAGAGATTAACACCTGAGTGACTCCTCTGGTACTTGGACATTTAATTTGAAATGACACTGACACGATCTAATACTGTTCTGTTTAAATTTATGAACCGATATAATTTCATTGCTCCACTAGAGCTAAGACACACTCCCCATGGGAGAGAGACGTTGCCATGCTAGTTTTGAGTTGTGCCTCCAGCTGGGAATTTTGGTCAGCTCAGATGATATTAAAATAATTGGAGATAGTTGTGCTTATGCTGGCCCTTAATCTTTAGAACGGAAAAAAAGTTAAGACTTAGTTCTCCGAGGAGACTTAATAGCAGCCTACCAGTACCTGAAGGGGAACTACAGGAGAGATGGGGAGGCACTCTGCATCAGGGAGTGTAGTGAGAGGACAAGGGGTAATGGGTATAAGCTAAAAGAGGGTAAATTTAGACTAGACATTAGGAAGAAATTTTTCACTGTGAGGGTGGTGAGACACTGGAACAGGTTGCCCAGGGAAGCTGTGGATGCCCCATCCCTGGAGGTGTTCAAGGCCAGGCTGGATGAGGCTTTGAGCAACCTGGTCTAGTGGAGGGTGTCCCTGCCCATGGCAGGGGGGTTGGAACTTGATGATCTTTAAGGTCCTTTCCAACCCAAACCGTTCTATGATTCTGTGATTCTGAGGAAAAAAGTTTTTGTTCTACAGCAACAAGACAGAAGGTCTCAAACTTGTAGTGCAGCAGCGGGAGAGGGCTGAATGTAAAGCATTTGGCAGCTCTGCTGTCTTAGGGCTTTACATTCCCCAGGAGGAATGTGTTGAAAAAAAAACCAAATCTGTCTTGGTTGATGAAGAGTTTTTATCCCTATCAGGATTTTGTTAGAAATAAATTGAACTAAATTTTGAAAAACTACATTGTCTGTCTTGATGGGGCTCTTGAAAATTTGTCCAGCTGCTCTGGGTATTGCACAGCAAATAAAGAGGAGAGATAATATCTGAGGGTCACTTGTACAGCTTTGAATAGTAAACAAATAGTGTCTTGACTTTAAAGAAAAAAATCTGAAATTCTTTAATTGTGTGTGTGTGTGTACCTTTTAGCAGTGGAACCTCTTTTAGATGTTCTCTGGACAGCACCCTGAGTATTTTACATACGTGTGTGTAGGTATTTATATACATGTGTGTGAATAAAAAAAATAGATAAAAAATATCTGTACAATCACTTTAGAGTGCACGTGACAATCAAATTAATTGCTTGGCAGTACAAACCCAGCAAGTCAGTCTCACTTATACCCATGATGTTCCCTGGCCTCTCTTTCATGATAAAAGGCTCCTAAACACCATAGCCTTGTAATCTGAGAAAAAAAGAATAAGTATTAAACTGGACTACTGAGCTTTAATCAATCTAAAAATCTATGAAGCCCTTGCGCTAGTACTGAAGATACGCTTGCCCTCTGCCATGCC
This sequence comes from Pterocles orientalis, assembly GCA_011057875.1. Taxonomy (NCBI): domain Eukaryota; kingdom Metazoa; phylum Chordata; class Aves; order Pterocliformes; family Pteroclidae; genus Pterocles; species Pterocles orientalis. The sequence continues at coordinate 684,285 of WKFP01013792.1, read as the reverse complement.
TGCTGCAGGGGGATACCCAAGCTGGTGGATTGGGAGGTACCAGCAACTTGGGAAGCTGCACCAGCACAGGACCTTCCTGAGCTACGTTAGTCCTGGTTTTTCTAACATGCTAATTCGTGTGATCAGAGGAGCGTGCTGCAGCAGGTAGCAGAGCTGTTTCCATCTCCAGTGCTGGCTTGCTCTAGCATGAGTGTGGGCACACATCCCTGGAGCTGCACCGAAGGTGTAACGCACACCCTTGCAGCAGTTCTCAGTCTGCAGCAGGAAAATCTTGCTCCATGATTCTGAGAAAATGCCTGCCTGAGATGATGCTTGAAGCGGCTGAGTGGCAGAGCCCCAGGCTGACATAGTATGCCTGCTCCAGGCAAATTTGAAAGGGCAGAAGAGGCCCCTCACTAAGTGGTTTTTAATATCACAACTTCAAGTGGTCTGTTTTATCTCTTGGTCTTAAGCACCATTCGTGCCACAAAGAGAAGATTAAATTCTCCCATGCAGATAACTGTGACCCATGTCAAGGGTTGAAGCACACATGATCTGGCTAGCTTTAAATAAGCTGAGCCAGGGAAGGGTTTAACTCAGGGTGCAGTATAGCCCCAAATCTGTCTTGGGTATTTGCATTTCAAATTAATCATCACTTTGATCAGCCACCTGCCACATTGTGCTGAGTGTTTTGTATTGTCTCAGTTCATGCAAGAAATATCATATTCCTGCCCTCTACCTCTTTCTTTGGTAGACCAGGTCCTTTTCTTTTTCATCGCTGAGCTGTGCCACCTTGAACCCTTGCCAAGATGATGGACATGTCGGAATTCGGGGAGGCTGCTCCCTTCCTCCGAAAGAGCGAGAAGGAGCTGATGATGGCACAGACGGTTGCTTTCGATGGTGAGTCTCAGTACCCTTTGTGCTGCCAGCGCCCAGGCAAGCGGGGTAAGGATTACGTCCACATGTAGTTGTGGGAATGCAGAGCCAAGCAGGATGCAAAGCCTCCGCTGTCACTGCTGTGCTGCTGCTACTGTTTGAGATAGCTGCTTCAACCGAGTTTTGGGTTTTTTATTCTGCAAAGCTATAAAAAGTCTCCAGGTAATACTAACCAGAAATAATCTATCAACTTATATTAAGTGAATAATTAACTAGATTTAGAAGTAATGTGTATTTGTACTGCTCTGCTAAAAGGGGGATCACTTCTTTGTCTGTTTGAACACATTGATGTCCCTGTAATAAGACTCTGCAGCCTGATGAGATGTCTCTTTATGTTGTACCTGTACATCTCTTTGACTTGCAGGTTGAATGACAATCTGATATTAGCTTTTAGTTTCCCATAATTTATTTTTCATTAAATGGTTTTACATGAGCCCTGAGGTGTAGTTGTAAGTATAAATACACCAATAACCACAGCAATATGCTGTAATATCCTGTAACTAAAGACCTAAAGTCTAGTGCAGCTACTCCAAACTTCCAAAAAGCTGCATACATGACTCAGTGAGAGTTATTAATATTGATGCTTTTCAAGACAACCTCAGAAGAATGTGCAGGAATAAGGTTAAATCTGATAGCTGGCAGGCACATAATGTGGACCAAATGCCTCGCTCAGATTGCAATTTTCTGTGTGACTTTTTAGCAAACGCCTTAATTTGGGCTTGGATCTCAGTTCCTCCATCTGCACACGGGTGATAATGATTATGGATTTCCTGTGGAGGCTGAGGCTTAGCCAGCACTTGTGAAATATTTTGACACCTTGTGGTGGAAGGATCTAGAGGAAGCCAAGGGATGGTTTCAAAGGAGAGACAACATTTGGGAACCCTACGCCTTCTGCTTTGGCAGGCAGCTCCCCAGCGCTGCCCATGTGCTGTGATCCCAGAGGTTTTGTGTCACTTGTGTGGAAAAAAGCAAACCCAGAAATCTAATTCAGCTAGGCACCGTGTTACTGTTTCACTCAAGGATGAGAATGTTCGGTCTCCTTAATTTCACAGGGAAGAAGAAATGTTGGGTTCCCGACGAGAAGAAAGCTTATGTTGAAGCTGAAATTACAGAAAGCAGTGGTGGCAAAGTGACCGTGGAGACGACAGATGGAAGGGTATGAAGCCGGGTTTTTACTGACCCGTATCTAACGAGGCTGGAGCAGCAAATTCCAGAAAGTGTCTGGCCCAGTTTAAGCTCAGTTGCCTAGTCCATGAAATGGGCTGTGAATGGGAAGCCCCATGAAAAACCACCAAGGGGAAACCAGCAATGTGGTGGTGTGTAAGGGGGCAGCCACCACACAGCCGTCAGTTCTGGTTTGGACCCCAGAGGCAAAACCCCATGCTGTAGCTAAATCCCATGGCTGCTTTTGCAGCCATACCACTGTGCTCTTTACTTTTATCATCTCGGCCTTCCCTCATTCTTCTTTTATCTGGGAAAACAAACAGTATTACATATGTAGTCTGAGCTTGAGATGAAAGGCTTCCCCCTATACAGGAGAAAAAAAAAAAGTTCTCTTGTAAGGTGTGTGAAGCAACAGAAAACCCCAGTGTTTTCCAGTGGTACCGTACTTATTTTTCTTTGCAGACCATGACTATAAAAGAAGACGACGTGCAGTCAATGAACCCTCCCAAATTTGACATGATTGAGGACATGGCTATGCTGACCCATCTGAATGAGGCATCCGTGTTGTACAATCTGAGAAAGCGCTACAGCAACTGGATGATCTATGTAAGGGTCATTACAAGGTTATATTTAGAAATCTCAATTTCCACTGCTGCAATGTGTTTGAATGTGTTGTGTTCTTCATATACAGTTTATCATTTTGATATGTCACAAAACTGCTGGTCTTGCTCATCTTTTCAGGAAAGAAGTTGCTTGGAATTGGCTTGTGTCTAATACAGACAGACAAAACCGAATGAATAAGATGGTGTCTAGTTCTTGGGTTTTGCTTGCTTGCCTAGGAAAGGGGTGTCATGGGATATATTTTCCCCAGTCAAGGCATGGGGGAGACCTAGTTTATTTTTCCTCTCCTAATATTAAACCATGTCAACACCAGCCATGGAGATTTCCTTGTTAAGAAACAATGCCCCAAGCTTAGAGCACACACATAACTTATTCTAAGTATGAGCTTTTCTATCTTTAGTTCAGTAATTTTATTCCCTTCATTTTCAGTGCTGACATCTGTCTTGTTTCACTCTGGCCTTTTTCCTTGTTCTGTATCTTCCCTATGACATAATGAACCTAATTCCTGTCAGCTCTAGAACAAGATTCCGTAGCATCTAATTTCATAAGGCCAAATTTTTGCTCTCAGTTTGCTGCATTCAGTTGTGCCTGAAATCAGGGGAATCTATAGATCTTCCAGCCAACTCCTATTCTGGTTTTTTTGTGTTCTTCAGGGACTGAATCCAGCTTTTTCCCATTTAAATTCGGATTGTTAAATATTTTCTGCATTTCTCCAATAACCCCTGTATGGACATGAATGGAATAAAGCATAGCTTTGCTTGCAGACCAGTATAGGTAAAAAAATTAAATGTCACCTTGCCTTAATCCATTTACTGGTTGGGGTATTTTTCACTTGTAGAAACTAGGACTGAGGACTCATGCCAAGGCCATTCTGGAGCAGGTCCTAATGCTATTTTTAGGGGTAGGCACCTGGATTTCACCTGAAACTTTTAGAATGTAATTGAGCTCATTCATCTCTGTGCATGTAGTGCTTGTGACCATACAATAGCTGGGTTTCTTTGAAGATTTCTGCTTCAACCTGGACTAAGTACCTGAAAAATTACCAGCTAACACTGATTGCCCAGGGTTATGAGTGGAAACCCATTCTTCCTCAGAACTGCCATGTCCCAGCCAACTGATGTAGATAGTCCAAACAGCAACTACAAAGATAGATTTTTACCAACTGAGTTTCTCCAAAAGCTGAAAAAAAGCTCTGCAGCTTTTGGGAATAACACTATGAAGTTGTTTTCTCTTTGAACACCCACCAGAAATTGCCACAGGGTGCTCACATCAAATTAACAATGGGAGATTGTGTCTCCCAGGTTTCTCCTCCTAAGAATGGAGTTTCAATAGAAAAGCTGTAACTTTTCTTTCCTTTGTAATGACTGTTTTCAAGAAGAAACAACTCTTGTTGGGTAGCAAAGCAGAAGATCATACGTAGGTCTACTTGCTCTTCCTTTGTTCTGCTGAAGGGGCTGTTTCTGTTTCTGGTTGTCATCTTGGAAATACTTTTCCCCTTTGGAAACTGTCTAATATCTGTAGTTTTGATATCAATTGACAATAGGAAGTTGCTTAGCAGACCAGTAGCTTTAGAAATTCAGAACAAAGGTTGAAATTCAAAAAAGAATTCACTCACATCAGAAGCTGGCAACAGCAGTTCCTGCTTGGTTAACTAAGACACTTTTTCTTATTCCTTGAGATGTTTTCTTCACTCCTGTTTTGTGTTTCTCTCTAGACCTATTCAGGCTTATTCTGTGTGACTATAAATCCCTACAAGTGGTTGCCTGTCTACAAGTCGGAGGTTGTTGCTGCCTACAAAGGCAAAAGGCGCTCGGAGGCTCCTCCCCACATCTTCTCCATTGCTGATAATGCATACCACGACATGCTGCGTAGTAAGTGGCACTGTTTGCTTTCAGATTTGGTTTTGCTTTATTTAGCTGAAATGACTGGTACCAGACGGAAGTTTGTGAGAGCTTTTGCAGTGTGCAACAAATGTGCAAATACTCTACAGAAGCTTGGCAGTGTGTGTCAATTTTTTAATACATTTTTTAATAGTGTTTGTTTGTTTGTTTGTTTTTTTGTCTGAACTCCCCTGACTGTCCCTCTGGTACTTCTGGTAAAAGTAAGCTCTGTATACGGATTATCTGTAAGGTGCACAAATATAGCTGTCTGAACTGGGTGAACCCATCAGTTTATAACAGAAGTGGGGTCATGCCCCAAAGGTCTGTAAGCATTTTCCCAACCTCAAAAATAAATTTACTGTCAGTTTATGCTCATTATTCCAACGCTCATAAGATGCATGCATTGAAAGGTTAGTGAAGGCCAGCTATCTAGGGTGCTGTGTGCACATCGCTTGCACGAACCTGCCGCGGGTCGGGGTTGCACTGACTGTTGTGGGTCTGGGCACTAACCCTGCAACAGCGAACTGCAGATTCTTCTGTGAAATTTTCTTGCCCTGACTCTCAAGTCACTGGAAAAAAAGAGCTCATCAGCAGAGGGCAGCAGTGATGCGCTCACACCAGGTCCTGAGAGGCCCCAGGGTAAATCCCAAAGAGGCTTAGTGGGAACACATCCTGCTGTCACCTGGTTTTAGTAAAATGGAAAGTGCCATAGCTGTGAGAAGACAGAAGGCGCTGGGCAGATGGGATGTGTGTATTGCTGCAAAGAAATGCCCTTTTTTTCAGAAAAAGGTGAAATATGGCCAGGCTTCCCAATGTGTAGCCTGTCATGATGACTACAATGAAAAAAAAAAGAGGAATTTAGGCTCAATGGCTAGGGACGGTGCTATGAATTAGCATTTGCTGAACTTGGTTAATAATATATTAAGGTTGCAAAGTGCTCTAATAAAAGTGTATTTCTGGTCAGGCTATTAACAGCAGCAGCACTATAAAACTTCATTCCAGCAGCATGGCCAACTGAAGAAGAGTACATATGCATCGTAAGGAACGGCTGGCATGTGAACAAACAGCTAAACTGCTTGTGTTGGTCTAGTATCGCAGGAGCAGAAGGGTCAGATGTGAGCAAAGACATATTCAGGAGCAGGAAAAGAAACATTCTGATGTCAGGAAATTACTTTCTGTATTGTAGTTTCCCAGACACAGAGGGAACATGCATGAATGACAGGTCTTTAATACCTACTTGAACAAAACATGAGAGGATGATTCAGGGCAGGGCTAGAACTTGCACTGCTGGAGGTTGGACTAGATGATACTGGTTTTTATCTCTCAGTCTCTGCTTCATGTGATTCTCTCATGTCCTTGCAGGACTGATCCTGGAATAGTTGGTACTCGTTTGCGATTATAATAAGCAATTTGTACAGCTTACTAAGTTTGTCTCCCTTTTCTTTTCCCCCCTCCATAGATCGGGAGAATCAGTCTATGCTGATCACGTAAGTTCTGCTTTTTTTGACTGATTTGAGACTCTGTTGCTGCAAAAAAACTTAGAAGGAAAAAAATCCTACTGAAATGCAAGTTGACCCTTGAAAACTCAGATAAATTGCCTGGAACTTGATCCAAGCCAAGTAACTGGCAATTTGGTCATCTGGTGGCTGCCTTGAGCCCCATGGGAAAGGAGTAGCTAAGGGTTTGATGGAGGCTGGCCCGTTTCTTATCCCCATCTGGTATTCATTCCAAGTAGGCATGAAAACAACTCAACAGGCAGGTAAAGAAGCTTCTTCCAGGGTTAGCCTTGCTGTGGCTGCCCTCTTTGGACACAGAAGGCTCCTTCTTTTCAATGTGGTTCCTCTTGCTGCAAATTATTTTCAAGAATGTTGTGTAGTCACATCTAAAGGGAGGGAGACGACCAAGGCAGAAAAGAAGAGGAACATCATTTACTGGCAGGCATGAAAGATGGAGAATTGAGTGTCTCTCTGTACAGTTCACATGTGCTCCTAGACAATGCTAGCAAATTACTGCAGCTTTTCTGTACGTTTTCTAACTCATTAGCTCCATATAGGTATACCTTAGATCCTCAGTCTGGATGTTTGTAATGGAACTTCATGCCCTTAAAGAAAGCTCAGTGTAGTGTAGGTTTGTGCTAGGTTTCTGAGCCCAGTCACATGAAGAATTAGTTGCTGCTATCATAGGCGTTCACCTCTTCATTCAGTCAATTTAATGTGGTTTCCACTGAAGTGGCCAAACAACAGGCTGCAAAAATAAGAGTCAGTGCTTCTGAGAACAGTCTGTGTCTGGGGAGGAGCCAGCAGGACAGGAGGGGGAAAGGATGAGTTACAGCTGTTTGAGCAATGCCTGTGTTATCTTCCTCCTCCCTTTAGCGGAGAATCCGGTGCTGGCAAGACTGTCAACACGAAACGTGTGATCCAGTACTTTGCCACAGTGGCAGCCCTGGGTGAACCTGGTAAAAAGAATGTAAGTCCACTAGTGGCTGTTTCATTTCAGACTCCCAAGGTTTTTCTGTTGTGTAGAACTATCCTCACAAGTCTGCATCCCCAACAGTAGACCATGTGCTAGCCCTCAACAGGCATGGTTAAGAAAATAAACTGTTGGGAAAACTACTGATGTTTCTACATGGCATTACAGAGAGCACACTGTTCTGAACAGAAAAGGCAGTGCTCCTCTGGGCGTGTCACACTCCAGACAGAGCAGCAAAACCACTCCTGGCTCTGGACAGCTGCTTGTGGCTGCTGCTTTTTCTAGGAGTTTCAATTTTTGTGTGTGTTAAATATGTTTCCAAACATGTTGAAGTTGGTCAAAAGATGGGGAGACTGTGAGGATTAAGACATGTAATTTTTTTCCCCACGGAAAATAGCTTTCAAAAGAAACAAGAATATAATTTCTCATCAAAATGTCTGTTTTGTTGAAAGATGTTTTTATCCACAAAAAATAATGTTTTGACTAAAGATTTTTTTTTTCAATCCGTTTTTCTGTATTTCTCTTTGGATAAGTGCTGTTCTCTTTGGATAAGTGCCGTTCTGCTTATTAGTGCTCTCTAAGGTTACAGTGAATATTGTATTCATGCTGCTTTTTATCTTGTGTTGCTGTGAGCTTATTCACTCTGTGCTTCATTGCACTTGAAGGTTCAATGCTCTTTTGTGTTGAATTAACTGATTGCTATTAACTGCATTTACAAGGGCAAAATTTCAGCCAGGCTTAGATTCTGTATGCATAACTCATGTCACCAAAATCTAATACATGTTCATGTGAAGCCTGCAAGGCTCTCTTAACAAATGATTGAACAGTCCAGAGCGAGATTTCTGCATGCAATGAGGTAGGTGCTCATAATGGTATCTGAAACCTGATGTGCTCATGGAACAATTATGCAAATAACAGATATTGTAGCTGGAAGATATTCGATGTAATTTATCAGCTCGGGTGACATTTTATCTTCATTATTATCACCCGTTTTTTCAAACAATTCAAGAGTTCAAGTGCAGAACAATCCAATTGTCTAAAACTTGTCTGTTTGCATTTACATACTTTTATTCTTACCACCTGGCACCAGTCTCTTTTCTCTGTCCAGTTAGTTAGCCTTTTAGTTCATTATGGAACATCTCCAGAGCAAAACCAGGTAGATGTTTGGAGCAGGGGTTAAGACAACGAGCTGGGCAGGAAAGCAAGTGGCTACTTTGTGATGTGTGGCAGATGCAAGTAAGAGCTGCACATGCTTATTCAAAGAAGGCTTCAGAAAGTCCTGCTGGTGTGTTGGTGCCCACCAGAAATCTAACCTTGCTAATATTTATCTTTTGTGATGTCCTTCATGTTAGTACTCACATTCTCTCTCTTTTTTTTTTTTTTTTCCTCCATTGTGTTCCTCTTTTCACAGCAACCAGCTACAAAAACTGGGGTAAGTCATCAGCTTTGCTATTTTATGTTTTCCGTGTGAAAATGGTACTGGCCTCTGTCAGTCTGTGTCACGAACCTCAGCATTTCACTTTGTGTGTTTCCCTCACCAAAGAATGCCTGGAGCCCAGGCAGTTAAAGTACTTTGCCTCAGCAAACTGAAGTTTGTGTGAGTGACAGTTAATGCTTTTTTCATCTCCAAAAATCCCAAATATTACAGGCTCTGAGTGCTATCAAATCTAATGCATTTTAGTGCTTGTCACTGTCTTCAATAGCCCCTCTCCTACACACATCCACTTGGATGTCCCCACGTGCTTGGGGAATATATGGTGATTTCTTTAGTATACAGATGGCATAAAATATCAAATCTACAAAGCAAAACAGTAGAGAGCAGCAGAATATTTAAGGCCTTTTAAGCACTCATAATTGACTGACGATCTTGCTGCTATGCAATTCACACTGTGCCACCCCTAGGGTGGAGCTAAATCTCTTTGCTAAGGATGCTTCTCTCTATAATTGAATGCATGGCGGAGTTATAGTTTCTCAATAGTATTTCACCTTGATTTCTAGGGAACTTTGGAGGATCAAATCATTCAAGCAAACCCAGCCCTAGAAGCTTTTGGAAATGCCAAAACCCTGAGAAATGACAACTCCTCACGTTTTGTAAGTCTGTAACATTAATGATGCCTCTTCAACAATGGCCAGTTAATAACATCTCTGTAATAAACACTTCCTAAGTTGCTTCTCATTTTGTCCACCAAAATTTCCACACAGTGGAAGAATAACAAAGTAGGATCTAGCCAGGTAAAACTACTGGAAGGATTAAAGATAAAAAGAAACAAAGAAAGACCCACCCTGTGTAATTGTTTAAACTGTACATGATCAGGTGACAAGCAAAGCCCTTTGAACAGGAATGGCAGATCTTCCCCAGGACTGCCTCTGCTGCATAGTCTGATTTTCCTACCATGTTTTCCACCACCCTAAGTGATTCCTTCTTTTTACAATAGCTCTACTTTGTCAGTGTCAGAAATACACCACAGTCCCTGCTCCTTCCCACATCTTCCCCCTCTGCAGACCCACACATGTAGCAGCACTCCTACTTTTGATCCACACCACCTACATTTTTAGCTGGGCAAGCTGCCCCTGCTTGTTCCTCCGTGCTGACATGACCTCAGGCCTCTCCTCATTTCCATTAAGCTTGCAGGAGAGCAATCTCCTCGGGAGTTCTGCCTCTGCCACATCTTGTTGATGTTGGCTCAGAGGTCCAAAAGGAATGGCATGAGAACAACAGGCTGAGTTTGCAGCCCATGCTTCCCTAACAAATACAGTTAAAAATGAAATTGGAAGAGGTGGAGAGGGTCAGAGGTTGTAAGCATCTGTGGAAAGCGACATAATTGCATAAGGAGTTTGTCAGCTAGAACAGAAATTATCTTATGAAGATGATATATTTGAATATGATAAATTAAATGAAAACTATTCAATTTTTATTAATTTTGGGGGATGAATATGCAAAGTTAATGGGCAAAGTAGTGTAAAATCACAGCAGTCTTCTGATGTAAGGAGTTGCATATAAGTTAGGACTGCAAATGACAAGGAGTCAAAAAAAGGAGCCTGTGTGTCTTATGCCCAGGCTTATCGCTCTGAGCCCTGCATTCGGTAAACCTGAATCATGAAACTGGAAGCTAGTGCATTTCCATATCTTAGCCTGGCAGATAAGTACACTGTTATCCTTACCCCACAAGCTGATTACATAGTTGTATGTACAGATTCAGGCTTGGAAAAGTATAATATCATTGTTTGATATTTCTCATCGAAAATCTCCCCGTGCAAAGCTAAGCAGTTAGCATAAACTGGTTCTTTGGGTCAAATTATTGCCTTCAAGCAGCATCCTTTGTTTCCCTCTGTGTACACTATATGCACTAATTAGAATATTCTTCTGTGTGAATTAGGGTAAATTTATCCGAATCCATTTTGGAACCACAGGCAAGCTGTCATCTGCTGATATCGAGATTTGTAAGCAGCAAACTCTCTCCTTTTAAAAAATACAATTGCTCATCTGAAAGCTTGGAGAAACCTTTCTCACTGAATTTTCTTTTGTGCAACTAGATCTATTGGAGAAATCCCGAGTGATTTTCCAGCAACCAGGTGAAAGAGACTACCACATCTTCTACCAGATCCTGTCAGGAAAGAAACCAGAGTTACTGGGTAAGCATTACATGGATCCACAGCTTTTAAGAACCAGACTTCAGCTGAATAGACAGTGGCTGAGGAGGGAGCAGGGGGAAAACCTGTGTTCAGAAAGGCCCTCAAGCTTCCACTTGAAAAAAATGAACTTCCACTCTCAGATACACTCTTTTAAAGATGCTGCTCCAATGGCAGCAACCGAGACCATTTTTCTGTGACATACTGATGCAAATACCCTATAAAGTGAAGTGATACTAGAGATTTGACTAAGGGAATGAGACTCAGGCAGGACTTTTAAAATGTAGCATTATAAAGGCAAAAACCCGCCACTCTGAATTTATGTAATCCAAGGTCCCAAAACATCTGGAAAATGCTACACCTCCAAAAGCATTTGTGGTGATAAAAATCTAATTACCCAGATTTTCACATATAGGGAGATTTGCCTGTAAGTCCATGAAGGAAAGCTAGTTCCCTCTTTCTCCCCCAAGTGCCAAAACTGGCATCCTGGCATGTTCTGTAGCACGGGAGAATATGCAAAGCTGCACAGTGCTGATTGTGTGGTGATTACCCCTTTCGAGTTTTCCCTGGCTGAATCCAGTCCCATAAACCTGACGAAGAAGAGCAGAGAGCAGATGAGGTCTCTCCACCCCCATCTCCTAATGCTTTGAATAAAACCTTCACTAGTTATTTAAGTGATGTAGTTTGCTGACTTTAATTTGTGCACTAAAGAAACACATTTTATAAAATACATTGAAGAGTCATTTTATTGCTGCACTAAACTGCTACTAAGCCATAGCAATCATAATCTCTTTTGAATTCTTATTACCCTGGCAGTGCGTGGCCAAGTCCCTAACCCTCTTAGCTTTTATGTGGCCTAATTAATTACAATTACGGGAAAGATTTCAATGAAACATTGCACTGAGATTCCTGTGTGAATCCCTGTGCTGGGAAAATATGCTGTTTCTTATAAACTGTCTATCTGTATACTGTACAAGAGCACACACCTTTCTGGCCAGCAGGAGCATATCTGCAGGGTCTGGAAGAGGCTGAAACCAACGGGGACTTTTGTTTTGTAGACAAGAAATGTATGCTTTTGTATATGGACACATACGTATCTAAATATAGATAAGTATAAATATAGAAAAATATAAATGTTGATAAATGAATACATAACAGTGACTACACAGCAAAGCAACACAGACATAGAGAATATGATTTTATATATACATATGTTGATAGACGTTTATATATTTACATACATACATACATCTTTAGACATGTAGGTATCTGTGTGAGAATATAAAAGATTGAAATCTAGACCAAACCTTGGTCTGCTGGACATAGGTGAAGCTTTCTGTTGATTTAGGGAAGCAGGACTCTCCCTGTAGTTTTGGAGCCAGATAGCTTTCTAGAAAACTACTCTACATTTTTGGGTCTTGATGTGAAGGAAAAGGAGAGGAGAGAGAGAGAGACATGTTCAGACTTTTGTTCATCAAGAGCCAAGTGTCTTCTGCAAAGAGTCGCTATTTTGTGATTCTGTCGTCTCTGTCTTGGATCATACTAAATCTATTTCTCCTCTGTACTTACTTGGGATTTTTACCCCTACAAGCATGCAAAGGAAAAAATAGGGTTATATGGGAAATTATGAACTCAGTATACTGCAGAACATACTTAATAGATCTGTATGCAGTATTCACATATTCTTTTCATTCACACTTTCTCTAAATCTTGGTCTTCACACTGGAATAGTAGAACGAGAGAGTTGGTGGCTGCCCTGCATCCCAAAACCAATTTTATACACAGTTGTGCAGAGACAAATGTATGTCAGAGTTGATCTTTCAATTTCCATTGTTTGGGGATATCCTGAATGGTTGGCAGTTTTGACCTAGTTCTTTTACAGATATGCTGCTGGTATCTACCAATCCATATGACTACCACTTTTGCTCACAAGGAGTAGTTACAGTGGACAACTTGGATGATGGAGAAGAATTGCTGGCCACAGATGTAAGCCTGTATTGATTTGACTTTGTTCTTCATAGATTAGGTGCATGTGGGGACAAAAAGTCCTGGCAGGAATCTAGCACTATTGGACTGAGGTGAAAGCAGAAATGGGTCTTCATTGCATTCGTACTATGAAGCACAGGGCCTGATAAACTATTATACTTTTGAATCTGGCTTTGTTCCATGTAATTCCCATGGGCACAATGTTTTTATAATTTGGTATATAAAATGCTAGATAAAGAGAGCTCTCCTCATGCTCCCCAGCCACTGCTGGGTCTTCAGGGTGTTCCAGTGGCTGCTTTATGAGATAACACCCCTTGGCAGGTTAATAATGTCTGCCATGCAAAGGTAGATTGCAGGGCTGCAAAATGCCATTGCTATTGAATAGGGAAGTGATAAAATATCTGCATTTCCTTTCCACAGCAAGCAATGGACATCTTGGGATTTGTGCCAGATGAGAAGGCTGGTTCCTACAAGCTCACAGGTGCCATCATGCACTTTGGGAACATGAAATTCAAACAAAGACCCAGAGAAGAGCAGGCAGAGGCTGATGGCACTGAAAGTGAGAATAACACCTAAAACTACTCCTTCCCTTCAAAGGTCTGGCATGTGTCATGCACTGTGTTGAGGAAGAAACAGTCTGTTTGCTTTGATCCTGCACAATGTAGCTCAGCCAAGAGTGCTGTGCTTTATTTGCAGCAGCAGTTTGTTCAGTGGTGGGTAACCTTCCTTAGTAGAAGGTGAATAGGCACAGTCAGAGTAACCCCATGAAATTTCATTTTTGTGACCATTTGAACAAAGTGGTTGTAAAAAGTCATTGCCTTAGCTCTCTCTTTCATATCTTTAGGTCTTGCTTCTTTACTTCCTATTGCACCTGAAATTGTCTACAACCAGTGTTTTTTTCCCTATACCTAAAGAGTTTCTCAAGTGTGATTCTTGCAGCTAAGGTAGCTAGATTATCTTCTCTACCACAAACCTAACACAGGTCTACAGGCAAACCTAACACAAATCATTGAAAAGAGCAAGGTCTTCATACAGTTTCTCTTTGGAAGTGGATGTACTTAGTATTTTTTTCTTGGCTAGGCATGTTTCCATGTAGAAGTTCAAAGCCAGTTGAAACCTTGTTTCTCTTGACCAGGTGCTGACAAAGCTGCCTACCTAATGGGAATCAACTCTTCTGATTTGATTAAGGGTTTATTGCACCCTAGAGTAAAAGTTGGCAATGAGTACGTGACCAAAGGTCAAAGTGTTGAACAGGTAAGGAGAAGCTTTCAGGGTATTTGGATACCTGTCCCGCAAGCTTTGGGGATTCATCTGTAACATTTCAGAGAGACAGGCAGCTGCTAGAAATATTAACATGTACCTCTAGTACCTCTTCTCATTTTATATCCCCAAACTTGGGGGAATAGACAGTGAAAGTGAGGAAAACTGGTAAAGAGACTGACAAAGGGATAGTGGCCAGCACTGCCTTTGAAAGGATTGTTTTTCTGATGTGTTAGTAGCAGCCATTCAAGGAAACCAGGTGCAGTAAAACCACATGGGGACTGGTATCTAATTCCGGACGAGAATAGTTACCTAGAAGAGTCGAGCCATGGATTATTTATTCACTCTTTGCTTATTCATTATTCATGTAATTTTAAGCTCTGTATGACCTCAATCAGCTCAAGGCAATATCCACTTAAAGGTATCTCTTAATTTAGGAAACAAAAGTCCTTGGGTTAGCACTGCGCCAGCTGTAGCAGTATTGTAGAAGATGCTGCAGCATTTTGGTTACAATGAACTGTTGTTTGAACACAGAATGTGGCCCAGGCTCAGAGATGAGAAAACTGCTGGAGAAATGTCTATCCTATCAGTGCAGTCATGCATAGGCTAGATAAGAGACTTTTGTCAGACTTTTCCGGTCACCTGCTTATGCCATAGCACCCCTCAAAAATTAAAAGAAAATGGCAATGAGCAACTTGAGCAGAGACCTCTCCTTTTCTGGTAGTAGCTCTGGACATCATGGCTGACATCCAGCCCATGAGCATTCTGGTACCTAAATTCCACAGCTATGTAAGAGAATAAAACATTTGCAACTTGCTGTCCATCTCTTTCCCAAGAGGTACTTTACTAGCACTTTATGTACATGTCAGTATACTTACATATAAATAACAACAATTTGAAGAAACGTCAGCATAGATAATGGGGGAAGCTGCGTTTTGTATTAAGTATGCCTTTGTGATTATAAGAACCATTGTGAAATATCATTTAAACCACAAGTAGGGATTGAAATAGGCTACTGTACTGAAATCCTTGTGTCCCACAGTGAATTCTGTTCCACATTGTAGTGTTTTGAAACATGTATTTTAGGTTCTGTATGCTGTTGGGGCCTTATCCAAGGCAGTGTATGATCGAATGTTCAAGTGGCTGGTGGTCCGTATCAACAAGACCTTGGACACTAAGCTGCCAAGACAGTTCTTCATTGGAGTCCTGGATATTGCCGGGTTTGAAATCTTTGATGTGAGTATTAATGTGTGAGTGCTTGGTGGAAGGACATAAAAGATACCAAGGGATAGCTCTTGAGTGGACATTTGTTTTTCTAAATGAACAGAAGGCAAAGTACCAAGAAAGCCATAAAGCAAATATTGTATGCGATTTTACAAGGTTTTGCCATGAATAGATGTAGAAAAACCTCAGCATTTAATACAGCTGGACATGCTGATAGTTTCTGGAGAGGAAGAGTGTGGCAACCTTTAGCAAAGACATCTCACATGCTTTGGGCTGTGTTTTAGGAGAATGTGTTGTTCCCACTTTTTCTCTTTGAGAGAAAGCAACTTTTTTAGGTATGATATTTCTTCCTCTTTGTATCTCAATGTAAGAGATATATCTCCACCTTGATATAAGAAAGAAAGTTTTTAGAGTGAGAGTAGTCATCCACTGGAACAACCTCCCCAGGGACTTGGTAGAGTCCCCATCAGTGGAGGTTTTCAAGATGTGATTGCACATTTGGGCTCCCTCTCCTGCCAAAGGTTGGACCAGATGATTTTTCAAGGTCCCTTCCGACCTGGGCTGTTCTGTTATTCTATCATTGTTGTAAATAAGTGTATGTGAGAAAAGCATGTCACAACTTGTGTTTCTCAGAACCCATGCCTCAATATAAGTGCTTAATGCTGTTGTTGCTACATCTTGCTCTCTGTATTCATCAGAGCAAAGAGCGTGTTGGCTCTGCTTTACAGGACTAGGGTGGTGTGCTGCTGAAGGAAAGGCACGTGCATACTGAGAGACCTGAACAAATGTGGGCATCTTCGCACTCTGGAGGACAGTACATGAGGCAACCAGCAGCTTGCTACTGAACTCCCCCCTCCTTTGCCTTCACTGTTTTGCTTAGTAGTTTATCAACTTTCCAGTCGAGAACTAGTTACTGTTTAGAAGGTTTTAGATGTAAACAGTTTCCTTCTTGCTGTTCCACCTAAGACCTTGCCGTAGTTAACTCTAGTGCAAATGCTTCTTTTTTTTATCTCCTTCTGCAGTTTAACAGCTTTGAGCAACTCTGCATTAATTACACTAATGAGAAACTGCAACAGTTTTTCAATCATCATATGTTTGTCCTGGAGCAAGAAGAGTATAAGAAGGAAGGCATTGAATGGGTATTCATTGATTTTGGCATGGACCTGCAGGCCTGCATTGATCTAATCGAGAAGGTACGTACAGGAGGGCTAGGGCGTATTTACTGAATTGGTTTTATTCATGATGCTCCCTTGGAGATGTCCTCAAGTCCCAGTGAACAGAGCAGGATAAACAGCAGGATAGGTTTCTTGCCTTTCCACATGCAATACAGAATCAAATGCAAATCAGTATTTATGGCGTTTTTGGCTACTTGGCTTTACCTCTTAAGTTTGCCTTACAGAGCTGACAGTAACCACAAACTATAATGGTTGATACGTGTGGCTGTATAATCTCCTTTGGGTTTTACTTTTGTTTTAATCTGGTCCTACTTTGTTCCACATATGCTTAATGTCAAACTTGCTTGTCAGCTTTTTAAGGCAAATGCCATATTTCAGTTACATGCCCTGTACTTCTCCCTGTGAGGCCCCTTTTTCTTACATTACATGTTGGCGTGCAAAGTCCTTTGTGCTCTTCCCAGCCTGGAGCTATTGCTTCCTTCTCACCGCTTCCCCAGCATGAAGCCTTTTCCCTTTTTTGTGAGTATAACGTGGTCCTGGTGGGGACAGCTGTGCCTTGCTGTATCTCTCTGCCATCTGTTATGTCATGGCATCTAACTCTGCCGATCTGTGAGGAAAAGTGAAATTTTGAGTCTTGCCTTAGCAGGACATTTGGAACAGCCAGAGCAGAAAGGCAGATTATTAGGTGCTTTTGTACTTGATCACTTTCTTCTCCAGCGATAGGATAGCTATGCACATGATCCTAATCCCTCAAACAATCTGTCCAGCGTTAGGAAGTTAATTCATCTTTTCCAGAGAGATGAATGATAAAATGCTAGTTAGTGCAACTGTCTTGAAAGGTAAATCAAGTCCTTTCTGGAAGTCATCATAAAGCCTCCTAAGGCAGAAGTGACATACTGAATAGTCAAAGGTGTGGTTACTATTTTAACAGAATAAGCAAAGGTTTCCTTCTCAGGGTGAGAAGACATTTTGCAGGCTTAAAGTCCCATCAGATCAAACATAAAGACTGCACAGCTACTGAAAGCAGGCACCCTAAGAATTTTCCAACAAAGACCTTCTTAAATCCACAGCCTTTGGGAATCCTGTCTATCCTTGAAGAGGAATGTATGTTCCCAAAAGCTACAGATATGACATTCAAAGCCAAACTCTACGACAATCATCTTGGCAAGTCACCTAACTTACAGAAGCCCAGGCCTGATAAGAAAAGGAAATATGAAGCTCACTTTGAACTTCTTCACTATGCTGGTGCAGTAAGTTCCTCTGCTGGTGGGTAGACTTTGTATTAGAGGTCTTCCAGGTAGGGTTTAGCCTGTAGCATGCAATGAGGGAGGGTGGGAAGGATGAAGAGGTCAAGAAAAGTACAATGAGGAGTAAAAGCAGACATCCACTCTGTCTGCACAAGCATTGCATCAAAGGTAAGATGCCACCAGACTCCAGGACATATGGTCCTTGAATACAGAAACAAAACAAACTGAGGAAGGCTAATAGTGCGTTTCCTGCAAATATGCCTTGCCTTGCTTTTATCACTTTTCCTATCATCAGATTCAGACTAGTGACTAAACAGCAGCAGCATCTAATTTTCCGTCTTGGTTCCCTGTAAAAATGAACTGAGTAACCTCTGCCTAACTTCAGAGATGTTTAAGAAAAAAATAATTATCTGACATAACTTTTTACTCCTGTTAGGAACAGTGTGTCAAAGTAGCAAAAGGAAATGTGTTTAATTCTGCTGTGAAGGTTTAGTTAACAGGTCCACTGATTATGGGGTGAATGGGAATACAATCCAGTACTGGGATACCTGAGCCAAAACTTGCCCAGTTTCAAAGCTCAGTTTTCAGATCAGATGGGCAGAAAGAATTTGAGAGGGACAGAGGAAATATTTTATCCAACTAGAGTTGGTATGAAGCCTCAGCACAGCAGAGCTGGAATTTACCTTATGCTGTTAATTTCAAATTATAATTGAACATTAAGCTAATTTTGTATTTATTAGAGAAATAATGCCTACCTTGCTCTTTATATGTAGTTTTTAATAGCAAAGCAAAGAAAATTAGAACTTCTACCCCCTTGTGGTACTAACAATAGAACATGTTTTTGCACTAAACAAATCTGTGGCAAAGTCCAGGAGTTAGTTTTTTAATCATTAAAAGTCTGTCAGAAAATTTTGATTATTCCAGTGTAGCATGTCATTGGAAGGTGAAATTATTACTTGTGTGTTTTATAGTTCAGCACTTATTAGTAGGGTTCCTGGGACAGTGATGACATGGGGTATCTCTACAGCCAACCACACAAAGTCCATGAGAAGATGCAGGGATCAGTTTGGAAGTTTGGAAGGGGTGTGCAGGATTCAGATGGTAATTATTAGGAAGACAGGTTTGGGAGCTAGGAAGCGGAGAATTGGAGGGGAAGTGATGAAAAAACGGGTGGCTGGTACTTTGCAAAAGGTCATTGACTTCAAGCCAAACCATGAAGAACTACTGTCTGCTCTGAGGGGGAACATTTGCAATCTCTGTTTTGTTTTCAATGCCTTGCTGCAGGTTCCCTATAACATCATTGGGTGGCTTGAGAAGAACAAAGACCCACTTAATGAAACCGTAGTAGGTATTTTCCAAAAATCATCCAACAAACTCCTGGCAAGCTTGTTTGAAAGCTATGTTGGCGCTGACAGCGGTAAGCAGCTCACATGGGTTTTCTTTCATTTCTGGGATGTGTGCTTGGAAATGAATTTAAGAAACAAACCAATTCTCTCAACTGCAATTGATTCAATGTTAAATGAGTCAGTGACTAATTATTTAGATGTGCACAGCAGCTGTAGGAGTTTGCCAGTTATACCAAGGAGGCCATTAACTCAGCTATTTTGAATGCGTAATACCTTCGAGCAATTTTGGCAAGGAAATTTATGTGTTGCGAACACTCCAGTGGGAGTTTGAGCAAGTGTTCAGATATGCAGGCAAGTGTTGCATAAAAAATTTTGTACATAAATGCCTATGAACAAGAACAGGTCTTGTTTCCCACGATGTAGTCCTCCTTGCTAGCCACCCTGAATTAAACAAGAAATACAAAGTCTAAGAGAGGCTTTTGGAAGATTTTGTTGGATTAGTGACAAGTAGACCCAGAAGGTGCCTGAGCACCATTCCACATTGGCCAAAGTAGAAGATTTTGCCAATATGTCTTCCTTTTTTCTTGCTGTTGTTTTTTTTTGTTTGTTTGGCAAGACTACTGAAATGTCTGGGAAAGTATTTAAGCTGTCTGCATTACACAGAACTGTTTCATTTGTGAGAAGACAAGTAGTGAGCATCCAGAAAAATGATCTTAAGTAAATAAGACTGGCATTCATTACAAAGATGTAGCTCTTGTGTCCTGAAGTTGCAATCACTTACAGCCTATTTATTAGTAACCTGATTTCTACAGATGTTGTTGTCATGAATCATCAGACACTTTCTGAGGAAGCAAGCAGGCTGCAGACTTCATAATGTGAAGATGAATGTAAATAACAAAAAAATTTCTGCCACTAGCAAATTATTGCAAGTTATTAGCTGCCTATTTGCCTGTGGATGTTCCTGTCTGTCAGAATACTACCGTGCTTTCCCTCAGCATCAGAAGAAAAGAACAGCCTGTACACATTAGCCTCATCCCATCTCAGCAGTGTCACTTTCAAAAGGCAGAAAGGCTGTGGATAATTGCATCAAGCACATTGTACTCTTCTCCTTTTGACTATTGTTGACAGGTGACAGAATGTCAGACAGCCTGGGAATGATCTAATGGTCCAGTGTTAAGAAAGCTACAGCAACTGCTGTACATTTTTGGGTCATGTCTGGCTCTTGTGAAACTTCGTAACGGTCGTGTCAGAACCTAGCATTCCTTTGGGGGATCTGAGTGATTTTGACTGTGAAGCTTTAAGCAAAATTCAGGGGATGCAAAGCTACTATATTTAAAATTGCAAATATTCATTTCCCTCTATTCTAGACAAATGTTACTTGCACAAGTTCAGCATCTGCAGAGCCAACACGTGAGAATTAGTGTCTCTACAGTACAATGTAAATTTTCCATAGGCATTACTTTTCTTTAGCTTTTCTTTTTTCTATGCCATTTCACCCTATAGGCTTTTCAACGAACTACAGATGACTCTATTTTGTTAAAAGTTATTTTTCTGCCTTATTCATATTTATGGACTTTCTGCATAACAAGTAATGCTGTCAACATCTGAAATGCAAAATCAATCCAGAAAGCTTACAGTTGTCTTTGGCAACAATCCTGAGTAAGGACAAAGAGCTGCAAACTTGTGATATGTAACACCTGATGTTCAGAAGGTTTTGTGTAATATTTGAGCAACCAGAGCCATCAAGTCATTAGTTATGCCTTTCATTCAAAGGAAGATGTACTATTAGAACAGTCTGTCTCCCACGCCTCTCACCTGCACCCCTTACCGAGAAACAGGTTGTGATTTTTATTTATTTTGTTTTTTTTTCTTAGCTGACCAAGGTGGAGAAAAGAAACGCAAGAAAGGTGCTTCTTTTCAAACAGTGTCCTCATTGCATAAGGTTTGTTTACTGCTCCTCACCTGAAGGTTTGAGTTAAGACAATACATTGAAGAGGAACGTTAAGGATTGCAATGGACAAAAAAAAATATTGAAATCCAATATCAGAATTTTACTCTAGGCCTGGGTTATTGCCCTTGGCTAAGTGAATACGTTGTTATTAAAACCACGTGTGAGGGGCTGCTCCTTTTTGTCTTCTTTGAGCATTCACAAGATGAAGTACTTTCTATTCTATTAGAGAAAGTATCACAAAATCTTGTGAACAACCCTTATCATGTATTTTGTGGCTTAATGCTTTATGCATGTCTGTGGAACAGGGGCTGGTTACAAATAATTTGCTAGTCCCTATCTGATTATGGTTTGTAATCAGATCCTAGGGTTAGAGCAGTTATGGAAAACAAAAGTTGTTGAATGGAGTTTCATATAGCTTCTTTCATGAGTAATTCCCTTTTACTGGGACTAGCATATGCTCTTGGTGGAAGCTGTCACTACGATCATCCCTGGGGAAAAAATAGGACCTGCAATTTACCATTAGTACAATTTCTTCCAGGTAATATTGAGGAAGCTGTAAGGTAGGTTAACCTCAGGAAGGGAAGGAAGTAGTTATCTCCCATCAGTCACGTCATTTTTTCTTGTTTGGAGGTACCCCTCATGAAGGGAAATTGAGACCTTATCTTACCAGCTGAAGAAGTGTAAAGATAGCTGAAAGATCACTCAGTAATTTAATAATCCACAAATAGAAGCCCACTTTTCAGCACACGAGTTCCTAAGTACCCAGCTCAGGTTGTCTTATTTATTATCCTGACTCGCATATTAGGAATTTTCAGTTTGAACTGTTGTGCTGATGATGTTATATTCCACCTCTAATGGTCTCTATTTTCTGCCTGTGAGACAAAATACTTTCCACAGAGCTTGGTAATCACTAGTAGGCACTGAACGATTGGCTTTTTCTGAGCTACCTTGTTACCTGTCTGGGAGATACCCGATTAAGATCAATAAAGGGGAAATGTTTGGCCAGGAGGACAAAAACCTAGCTTTTGTGAGGAATGGGTGAACTATTTACACTGGGTGGGAAAGCGACTAGGCAAAAATGCAGTTGGCTTTACAGAAATCTTCTGCAGGATGATACTGCATCTTGCTTGCTGTTCATCTTGTTTCTGTCATTTCTGAGGTTGTAAGTAAAACATCTTTTCTTAAGACTTTGCTAAAGCTGACGTGGATTCCTACAATAAAATTAATTTGTACTTTGGTTCATTTGAACACATTTCTCTGTAATAATTTTGATAAGCTTATAATTTAGTTGGAGAATATTTAGAGAGATGACCTTAATAACCTTAAGCAACAAACAAAAAAAAAATGATTGGAATTCCACTAATTCACTAAAGCTAATTGTGTTTTCAATATGTCTGTTCTAGGAAAATTTAAATAAGCTGATGACTAACCTGAAATCTACAGCCCCTCACTTTGTACGATGTATTATCCCCAATGAATCAAAAACTCCAGGTATGAAAAAGACAAGTCTTAAAATTTTAGTGTATTTTAACTATGTAATTCCAACACTTACTTCCAGGTCACCACATTTTCTTTAAATACTGACTGTGTTGTTCACCTGATCCAATGGTGTTGCTCTTTTAGGAGATGACACCTCACATTTTCCAGTTCCCTCAGTGAAATGAAGATTAAGCATTAAGCCCTATGGAGAAGTTCCATTTAATTTAGCCTTTATTTTTTTCCTCGTAGGTGAAATGGATGCTTTCCTTGTCTTGCATCAGCTCCGCTGTAATGGTGTCCTGGAAGGCATCCGCATTTGCCGTAAGGGTTTCCCAAACAGGGTGCTTTATGCTGACTTTAAACAAAGGTAATGCAGAGCTGTGTTGTCCCCTGTCCTAACCCACCAGTCAAAATATGCAAAGCATGTATTCTCATTTTTATTTGAGGTATTATATTCCATTCAAGTTGATTTTCCATTCAGTTTGCCTGAACATGCAAGGCAGAATTCTAGTCTTACTTGTGTTTGTGTAGATGCAAAGTAGGAAATTATGTGTGATTTTTTTCTTTTTTTTTAAGTTTTAGGGGAAGAGGGAAGAAAATAAAGGCAGAATCTAGGCCAATTTTACTAATCATTCATCTGTTATTAACAGGTACCGCATTCTGAATCCAGGCGCAATCCCAGAGGATAAATTTGTGGACAGCAGAAAAGCTGCTGAAAAACTGCTGGCATCTTTAGATGTTGACCATAACCAATATCGCTTTGGACACACCAAGGTAACCAGAAAAGACAACCACTGCCTATGTAAAGAGAAAAGTGATGGATCTACTATCTAATTTGCAGAATAGGACATTATGCAATTTCTGGTGGTCGCGATTATTGAAGAGTTAATAATACAAGGAACCAGCCACATAGCAGCAAAGTTATATTAATTTTTAAGCTGTGCTAGAGGAATTTTGTTTCTCAGGCAGGCTCAAGCTCCCACAAAGTTTTTATTACAGCAACACTACAGGTGGACACAGTAGCAGCTGATGCTCCATACCCCCCAGTAAAACAATAGCTTATTTAATATAATATAGGTACACTTAAACATATATGGATCACAGGATCAGCTGCAGCTTTTGAAATGAGGCTGTGTGCAATTAGGACATCATCCCATTAGCAGGGATCTGGGAATTGGGAGTTGTGGTTCAGCTGACCTGCTTTGAACCCTGCCACAGTTGAAAAGAAAAGTACTGTGGCAATTAAAATGTGGCTATAAAATTGTTTGGCGTATTCAAAACTGGGGAGATAAGACCTGGTTTTAAAACAACTTTGTAACCGTATAGTGCAGCCCATAATGCAAGTAGTATTTGGTCCTCTATACTCTTTTACTATATGATTTGTCAATAAAAATGCCATTCTTCTGAATGATTTCAATAAGGTCTGTGTAATTCTGGAATAAAATAATTTGTTAAGGTGAAATGTCATCTGTGCATGTCCCAGGTATTCTTCAAGGCTGGTCTATTGGGCCATCTAGAAGAAATGAGGGACGAGAGACTTGCAAAAATCTTAACAATGATCCAGGCAAGAGCACGTGGCAGACTGATGCGGATTGAGTTTCAGAAAATAGTGGAGCGCAGGTATGAAGGCACCCCCTTAAATCTTAGCAGATAATAGTCATTGTCATTTAATTCTGTGTTGAACAGAGCGATTATTACAGTCCCTAAGGCTACAGCTAACACTAAATTAACAGTTTAAAGTGGATGTGTGATAAAAATAATAGCAACTGTATGTTAGTTGCCTGCAGCTCTGGTAAAAATCTGAATTGGAAATTTTTTGTGTCCCTGAACATCAAGAGATATGGAGGAAGTTTCTTGTGTAACTTAAAACCTAGTACAAGTTCCTAATATTACTGAGAACAAAGCCATAAAACTGACTGAGAATGAAAAACAAATTATCACTTTCTCAATTCAGGGAGAGAATTCAATTCAGGGAATTTTCCCTCAATTCAGGGAATTTTGTTTGTTTTCTTCTTAAACCAGGGATGCCCTTCTTGTAATTCAGTGGAACATCCGCGCTTTTATGGCTGTGAAGAACTGGCCCTGGATGAAGCTCTTCTTTAAAATCAAACCTCTTCTGAAGTCTGCAGAAACTGAAAAGGAGATGGCCAATATGAAGGAAGAGTTCTTGAAACTGAAGGAGGCCCTGGAAAAATCTGAAGCCAGGAGAAAGGAACTTGAAGAAAAGCAAGTCTCTTTAGTTCAGGAAAAAAATGATTTGCTTCTCCAGCTCCAAGCTGTGAGTAGACACATATATTCATATATTTATTAGATGCTCTTTAAGACTCAAAGACCTACAGACCAGAGTTTAATGCAATTCAATTAAAATGTTGCCAGAGTCTTGCAAAAAAAATAGAGCGTATAGAAATTCTCATGTTCTAGCATATAGCGAGGTGGGCTAGCAATGCAAATCTCAACAGGTTCTGCCAAAGACAATGTCCGTGGAAGTTAGATATAGAAGTAGTCTTACATGTGACTAGTCATGCTCACCGCTGTCTCATCCTGCTCCATTAATTACTTGTCAGTCTTGTCTTCTAAAAGCAGGAGTAGGAAATTTTCCTTACGCTGCTCTGTAGTATCTGACCACTTACAGGTTAGGGGACAAGTGAGGAAGAAAAAAATGCCAGGGAGTCATTGCTGTCCTCTTCCTTGTGTGACACCAGGAGCAAGACACTCTGGCAGATGCCGAGGAGCGATGCGACTTGTTGATTAAATCCAAGATTCAGCTGGAGGCCAAAGTCAAAGAACTGACGGAGCGGGTTGAGGACGAGGAAGAGATGAATTCTGAGCTGACTTCTAAGAAGAGAAAACTGGAAGATGAGTGCTCTGAGCTCAAGAAGGATATTGATGATCTTGAAATAACACTTGCAAAAGTAGAGAAAGAGAAGCATGCTACTGAAAACAAGGTACCTTTAGAACTTCATCATGTATTCAGAAGAGGCTTGTCATGAATTACCATTATGACAAGAGCTACTGGTCTTCTGATGGTTTCACATTGTTTGTTACACAAGCCACACTGAAGGATCAGTATATACAGAGTTATTTAACCTTATAGGGGAAAAGTGTTAACTCTGAGCCTAAGTTTCCCTTTTTCTGAAGTGAGTTTTGCCGCAATTCAGCTAAAGAATTATGTCTAGTTTGGGCATATTTAAACAATTTTCTGCTGTAACCATGAGTTCTTCCAGCTCTTCTTCTTAGAGCCTGTAAATGTAAAGCTCATGTCCTATTTCTCCCAGAGAGAATCAGAAGCTGGAGTCTACCACAATGAGAGTGATACTGAAAAGAATTCAGTACATTTGAAAGAATGTACTAAACTCACAAGACCTGACACATATTGTCTCCTTTGATGGCAATTTCACTCAAAATGCCACATGGGGCTGGAAGGGGGAAGAGATCCTTTTCTTTCTATTGTCTTCCTGCATACAAGTTCAGTACAGACAGCAATTTGAGACAGGTTATGATAATCCCTTGCTTCAAAATCTTACAAATACATCTTCCTTTCTCACACAGGTCAAAAATCTGACAGAAGAAATGGCAACTCTTGATGAGAATATCAGCAAACTTACTAAGGAGAAAAAGTCCTTGCAGGAAGCTCATCAGCAAGTTCTGGATGACCTACAAGCAGAGGAGGACAAGGTCAACACCCTGAGCAAAGCTAAAGTGAAACTGGAACAGCAAGTGGATGATGTAAGTTGGCTCTACCTTCATGTTTCTCCAGGCTTGTTGTTCTACCACTTACTGTTTTCATGAGTCTGAAATATTGCAAAGCTTTGAAATTATCTCCTTTTTAGAAATGATTGAGGATTTAGAAATGCAGACCTTGTAATGTCTGTAAAAGGTATAATTACAGGAACACTATAAAAACTTATCTGTGTAGTCCACCCTTTGAAAGGAGTGCAATAACAAGGGAAAATCCACTCAGTTTGCATTTGCAGTGTAATGGGCATGAAGTCAAACAGAACTTTGCTACTAAGAGAACTGTAATGCTTGCACAAATTTAAAGGGTGGACTAACCCCTTATGTTGTATTCCTTTAGCCCATATGTCCACTGGCTGCTAGAAAACAAAAAATGTAAAATAGGATGCTTATACTTAAGTACTTCTGCTTTGCCACTTGCTAGAGCTCAGCACAAAGCATACATCTGACTGTTGTAAACCATATGTGTTCAGCAGATTTAATAAGAGACTTTGTTCTTAAAGCTTGAGGGCTCACTTGAACAAGAGAAGAAAGTGAGGATGGATCTAGAAAGGGCAAAACGCAAACTGGAAGGGGATTTGAAGCTGACCCAAGAGAGTGTCATGGACTTGGAGAATGATAAGCTCCAGATGGAAGAAAAGCTAAAAAAGTAAGAGGCTGATTCACTTGTACAAAATAAAGTAGCACAGTTCCCACTGTCATTTCAGAGCCTTCAGGTGTGTCATTCTGCTCTGATGGCTAAAATAAAATTTCATGAGGAGAGTGTTTAGCCAAGGAGGGAGGGACAATCACTCTTACTTGTGTTCGGTATACCTGAAACATTAAAATTCATTACACTTTCCAGCATTAAAAAAAAAAAAAAGTTATGTTTTTCATTGCTTAGAGGAGAAAGCTGAAGGAAGTCTCTAAAAACTTCTTCATCCTAACCAGCTATGACAGTACTGTTGAAAGACTTGACTCTGTTAAATGTATTTTCCCATTGACTCTGAAAATAACGTTATTTATGTATGACTCAAAGAACCAGAAATATAATTGCACAAATGCATGCAGAGTCTTGACCTGGAAACACAAGGAAGATGTGTTTTCATGCAAATAGCAATACATGAAGATTGTTTTCATTTTTAGACGTTAGAAGTTTTATTGAACAACTCTTCAAAAATTGCAAAATCCTAACTTGGAGCTACAGGGAAAACTGTCACAGTAGGATTTTCCTTTCCATGGCAGGAAAGAATTTGAAATGAGCCAGCTGAATTCCAAGATAGAAGATGAACAAGCTATAGTGATGCAGCTGCAGAAGAAGATCAAGGAGCTTCAGGTCAGCTTGCTTCTTTCTCATATATCTTAGGATGAGTTTCTCTTTGTGCCTCAGTGAAGGGCTTTGCAGAGACTTTTCACGGCTACCTGCAGCTCAGATTTGAGACCCAAAGTGGTGTAACTCCACAGCTTCTCAGACTGATCCCTTTTCCCCTCAGGACGCTTGCTCCACAGTGGTTCCTTCCCAGGAGTAGGACATATGACCACAGAATGCTGGTGGCTTCAGGCAAGGCAGAAAAGCTCTCATGATTTTTTTTTTTAGGCAAATGATATTGTTCCAAACCTTGGGACTGAGGGTGAATGCTGAGAAGGAGTTCAGCAATGATAAGAATAGATTTGAAATTTAAGGGAAGGGCTCAAATGCGCAGGAAATTTTCAGCAGAAATGAAAAGGCCAAAGAAAGTCATCAGTCAGCACAGTCCAAACAAAATGTCTTGACCCAAAGTATCAGCTTTGCTATTTTGTAAATAAAGAATGTTTGCACAACTTGCATGTGTAGCATAGATTGGTCATGAAAAAGGCTGCTCCCAGTGAATACTCGCTATTCATGCAATTCTACACACTGTTATATTTGAAATCTTGTCTTAGAAGTCCTAGAGAGGTTACTTCAGTCAGAGAGTTCTTAAAATGGGAACAAAGAGTCCCCTTCAATGAAAATCTGTTGATGCTACTCCTACTATCAAGTAACTTCTCTCATGTGCTTCAGCTGAATGTGTCGAGTAACATGAGTATAAGGTCACTGCACTTGACCTAAATATCTTGAACTAGAGCTTGTAGAGCAATCTACTGTGAGAAGGAGGTGACTCACCATCCTTACTCTAGCTCAAGATCTGATTTACTGACACAAATGGGGAAGTCCTTTAACTGCTGTGCTTCCACCAGTGTTGTGTAGTCTGTGGGCTGGTGGAGGGCTTAACAATTTGTAAGGTGCTTCATGGTCTTCTGATGGGAATTACCATGCAGGTGACACAAAGGTGCTTGTATCTCTTTGGTAGGCTCGTATAGAAGAACTAGAAGAGGAGCTGGAAGCAGAAAGAGCTGCTCGAGCCAAGGTGGAAAAGCAGAGATCTGATTTAGCCCGAGAGCTGGAGGAATTAAGCGAGCGACTTGAGGAGGCTGGGGGAGCCACAGCTGCCCAGCTGGAGATGAACAAGAAACGTGAGGCAGAGTTCCTGAAGCTGCGGCGGGACCTCGAAGAGGCCACACTGCACTATGAAGCCACGGCCGCCACCCTGAGGAAGAAGCATGCAGACAGTGTGGCTGAGATGGGGGAGCAACTGGACAACCTCCAGCGGGTCAAGCAGAAACTGGAAAAGGAGAAAAGCGAGCTGAAGATGGAAGTGGATGATCTGTCATCCAACATGGAGCAGATGGTGAAGGGAAAAGTAAGGGTCCTGAGGCTTCCCAAACCCCCAAGGTCATGTGCAGCTAAGGCTGGTCTGAAAGTTTCCCAGGACACTTGGTAGGCCCGGAGTGTTTCAGAAGGTGGTGTCTTACAATCTGAGGGTGTTTACGTGCACAGTGTGCCCTCTTCCCCAGCTGGTGGTTTAGCCCTTCTTACCTGGAGGCAAGACAGCAGTTAAGATGGTCTGTCGAAAACACACGGCGCATCCCCAGTCCTAGGCATATTTTTTATCCATGTGTCTCAGGGTACAAAGCTGTGTCACTTAAATTGTGCTCCCCCAGGCTGGTGATGACTGGGGTGATGCCATCCAAGCCTGAATCTCCCGTCCTAAGCAGATCCCTCTTGGATCCTGCCCTTGGTTCACAGTTTTGACCTTGGTTAGCAAGGAGTGCAAAGCAAAGGCTTGCATGACCATCTTGTGTATTTTTACTTCCTGTGGCTGAATTGTGGATTTTGTTTCCTGAGTAGACAGTCTTGGTAGCTTTCAGAGCACTCTAAGGAGCTCTTTCAGTTCAAGTGAAGAAAAGAAGTTTCAGTATTCTGAGAGTTAGAAAGCTGTCATCAAACTCAATTTATGATAAATGGCAATTAAAGCAGAATCAGTAAAGCAATTTTCATTGGAGGTGATTTTCCCATCTAGCAATTATGCCTGAACTTCACAGACATGTGATTGCCTTTGACGTTCTTGCAGAGTCTTTTTACGCCAGTGCTTCTGTACAGAATGCAGTTCAGGGAGAACAGATGGGGAAGGTGGTCTGATGTGGAGACCCTGGGCCTGAGACTGTAGACAGAGGGCTACTATTCCCACTCTACTGCTGTGCTATTTGTGTCTTTGCTATCTGCTATTTCTCTAAAAGGCAAACAAAACAAAAAAAAGGACACATTTGGAAGGCTACATATTCCAAATGGCTGCCTGGAGGCTACAGCGTTGTCTTTTCTCCTGATTCCTGTTAGGCGAACGCAGAGAAACTTTGTCGCACTTATGAAGACCATCTGAATGAGACAAAAACGAAACTGGAGGAAATGACTCGCCTCATGAATGACCTCACTACTCAGAAAACAAAACTCCAGAGTGAGAATGGTATGTGTATGTTCAACCCAGGTTGACTGTTTCCCAGAAACTTATCAGGTGTGTTTCAGCACTGCATCAGTGAGATACAGTGTGCAATGGCTTCTGCTCTGAAGGTGGCTGGATTAAGGCTTCTGGATGGAGCAGTAGCTTTGTGTCTTTTGCCATTCCTATCTTCAACATATTTATAATCTTGGGGCGGGGGGATGGGACACACACCTTTCCTCAGAGTGGCTTTTAAAACAAACCTACAGCCATATTTACTGATGTACTGTGGATACCATTTCATGAAATGTATGTGCTGGCTAGGTACCCAGTTTTAGGAACAAGGATACGTACATCTATCTTGCAGTGCTAGAGGGAGGATGAAGGAGGTGGCATACTGCTGCTGACTGTGTGGCTACCACCTTCCTCAGCATAACCTTGGGCACTGCACTCTAGAAGATGTTCACATCCGACCCAAAATACCACATACCCTCTAAGTGCTTGCTACCTTTTTAGTCAGAGTAGTCCCACTTAATCTTTGTATCCTCATCAGATGCCACTGTTCTGTGTTTTTTCAAAGACATATTTTTCATTTCATGTTTGTTTTCTCATTAGTTCTATGCACTCCTATAAGGCTGCAGTTTCCACCCTGCAGCAGTGCCCTTGTGATAAATGAGGTTTTCCTTATGTATTCCTCTGGTCATTCTGAGGTTTTCAGGGTGCTTTGAAGCCCTCTGAAAAAAAAAGTCTGTGGAAAAGCAATGTAAAGTAATGAAGAAAAGTATAAACAAAACCAGCTACAACTTTGTATGAAAGTAAGCATCAGTCCGGTCTGACCCATGAGCTGAACTAAAATTACCGAACCAAGGTATTGGCAGTACAAAAAAACCCCCAAAAAACAACAAAAAACCCACACAAAAAAACAAAAACAACAACAAAAAACAAAAAAACAACCCTAAACCACAAAACCCACAAAATCCCCACAAACAAACAAACAAAAACCTAAGGAAAACTATCCTAGTGAAGCATCTGATGGTTACAACTTTGGAAGAAGCTTGGCAAAATGTTAGCCAAAATCACTGTGGGTTCTTTTCCTCAGTGGAACTGGGCAGGTGGGACTTTGATTTTGGCTGGGACTTTGTCATTTCATCACCTCACTTTTTTTTGGTTTAATCCTGTGGCAGGTGAATTTGTAAGACAACTTGAAGAGAAGGAGTCACTGATAAGTCAGCTGTCCCGGGGGAAAACATCATTTACACAACAGATTGAAGAACTCAGGAGACAGCTAGAAGAGGAAACCAAGGTAATGCTTTGACTGTGTCCCATTCATTGAGATGGAATGGGGAAACCTGCTCATGTTTATTTGTAGCCTGAATAAAAGCTGAAATGAGACATAGGAGTGAGAATGCTTCCTGGTAATTGTACTGATAGAAGTTCCTGCCCTGATTGAGGCAAGTCACAGGAGGAGAGGTTAGGAAAATAATGAGCATCCATAATTGTTGAATAGAACTTACCCAGCAGGATAGCCAAAATCTCAGATCTCGTACCTTAAAAGTTTGGACACTTCCCCAAAGATGTTAGATTATCTTCAGTCTTGACTGCTTCCTCAGCATGTCACCAGTTAGGGATGACTTCAAGCACTTCTTACCTCACTTGACCTGGGCTATCAAGGCCACAGGCAAAAAGAAAAAAGGCTTAAGCCTCCATTTGAATTTCTAGAGGCTGTTTGTTTGGGTTTTGCTGTAATGCTGTGACCTTTCTATCCCTGCAGTCCAAAAATGCCCTCGCTCATGCCCTGCAAGCGGCCAGGCACGACTGTGATCTCTTGCGGGAGCAGTATGAGGAGGAGCAAGAAGCCAAGGCAGAGCTGCAGCGGGCTCTCTCCAAGGGAAATGCAGAAGTGGCACAGTGGAGAACAAAGTATGAGACTGATGCCATTCAGAGAACTGAGGAGCTGGAAGATGCTAAGTAAGTGGGTTACGTGGGCTTCATCGTGCCCAAGACTGATGAGGTTGACAAGACTGTGTTCCCTGGGACCTGTTATAGCACTAAGGAAATAGGGCAAACTGGTTGGAAAAATCCCTCTGGCTCATTGCTGTCATTCATGGCTGTCCTTCTTCCATTCTTTTCAGTGCTTGAGCAGGTCAATGTTTCTGTTGAGTCCTTGTCCATGGGGTAGTGGATGTGGATACTGAGATATATTTAAGAACTAAAAAAGATTAGATTACCCTACTCAGTTATCCCGCATACTCACATGCTCTGCCCTGGCCCAGTGCTATGTTCCCTTGGTCTTGACTTCCCTTCCCAGCAGGGTGATGATGGCTGTTCTGGGAAGGCGGGGTAGAAAGTTACACTGGTTCATGCTGTGCAGCCACTCCCAGTTACCAGTTTTAGGCGTTATTGGGCAAGGTCTCTGAGCATCTCTAGTATCTGTCTCCATGCGTCTCTGATCTGCAGCATCTCCCCCCACTTCCAGTATATTTTCTCCATCTATCATCTTCACGTTCATCTTTTTGGGCCCTCCTTTCTTTCCAGGACCTCTTCTTGTCAAGACTTCCAGCCCCCTGTTTTCCCAATCTGAATAGTCTATGAACAAAAGCCCAAGGCATGACCAGCCTCCTAATTGGTGGTTCTGTCTCATATCTCTTAATTGGAGGAACATGACACTTTAATTTAGACCAGGTCTTACCAAAATTTACAACCAGCCCACACTGGTTACAGAGAGCAAGTAGCAAGCTGCTGCTCGACAGTTCAAAATTTCAATTTCAAATATTCACACACATGCACACATGCAGAAAATCATCTGCCACATGACAGCATTAATAATTTAAGATTTTTTTTGCCTATCATAGTCCATTCTCTCTAGAGGCTTGACTTCCCCCTCCCTTCCCCTTGTTCCCCAAATTTTCTTTTTCAAAACTGATTTATTGAGATACTGCTTTGGTGGCAGCTTTTCTGGATAACATGGCATACACGCAGTCATTTCACTGTCTCTTCCCACCTGGTAGGAAGAAGCTTGCTGCTCGCCTGCAAGAGGCTGAGGAAGCAATCGAGGCAGCCAATGCCAAGTGCTCTTCTCTGGAAAAGACAAAGCACAGGCTGCAGAACGAGCTGGAAGACATGATGATTGACCTGGAGAAGGCCAACTCGGCAGCTGCCTCCCTGGACAAGAAGCAGCGTGGGTTTGACAAGATTATCAATGACTGGAAGCAGAAGTATGAAGAGTCACAGGCTGAGCTGGAGGCTTCCCAGAAGGAGGCCCGTGGCCTCAGCACTGAGCTCTTCAAGCTGAAGAATGCCTATGAGGAGACACTGGACCATCTGGAGACACTGAAAAGAGAAAACAAGAACCTCCAAGGTAGGCTTCCTTCAGGCCCCAGGTCCAGTGTGAGAGCCACAGCAGTGGACAGCTGGAAGGGTGCAGGTGCCCCATAACAACTGTGGGGAAAGGCATGTCTCTCGTCCTTGAGACTAGCTTTCCAATGTGTTTGGAGACACTGACTGATGCTAGCAAGGAAGGTTTTAAACATAGGAAGTGGTGTGGCCAGAGGAGAGCAGGCTTGCCTTTGCTAACCTGTCACTGAAGCTCGCTGGCAGGGGTGCCAGTCTCAGGGGAGGATCAACAAAAGTGACAGAGGTGAAGCAAATGAACTCTAGATGGCTCCCAAAGCAGAGCACAGTGTTGCTTACCTACAGATCACAGATAAAACTAAACCACTATAACCACTTCAAAAAGCATTTACAAGAAAGTTTGTGCCTTCAAGTAGGACAAGTAAAAAAAGCTGCTGTAATTGAAAGTAAGGCAGCGCCTGTGTACAGACAAGCCCTTGAGGGAATGGTTTGAGTCACAGGTCCTGTATTCACTCTTCGTGAATTGCAGCATGTTTGGCGTGCTCTGATGGCTAAATCTGTCCATCCTTTTTTGTTTCAGAGGAGATCTCTGATCTGACCAATCAGATTAGTGAAGGAAACAAGAGCCTCCATGAAATAGAAAAAATCAAGAAACAGGTTGAACAAGAGAAGTCAGAAGTTCAACTTGCTCTGGAAGAAGCAGAGGTAAGGAAAGAAAGCTCAGAGGAAGAGGAAAGGCTGTCTCTATCAAGATT
Source organism: Pterocles orientalis (assembly GCA_011057875.1). Taxonomy (NCBI): domain Eukaryota; kingdom Metazoa; phylum Chordata; class Aves; order Pterocliformes; family Pteroclidae; genus Pterocles; species Pterocles orientalis. Next base: position 650,324 of record WKFP01013792.1, on the reverse strand, counting down.
TTCTTTCCTTTTTCATCCTCTTAGAGTTGGTTGTTAGCAAGTGCAACCTCTCTGCACCCAGCACCTCTGGGCTTACCAGCCAGTGTTTTCAAGAGTGACTGGTGACTTTCGGAGATGTCAGCTCTAAGATCATCAGTGGAGGCCCTTGTAGGTGCCTTGTAGGTTTTGGTTTTTTGTTGTCTTTTTTTTTTTTTTTTTCCTTTCAGGAAACTCAGAAATCTTCTGCCCACCTCCTGAAAATCCAATCCTTTCTCACTTCAGCATAGAATATTTCAGTGTTTCAGGAAATAGGAACTGTTGAGAATTATGGTCTTATACTATTTTATCAGATATTTCTAGTGTCTAGTTTCCTATAGCAAATTCACCATTTCCTGTTTTTGAGACTAAGAAAACAAACCTGCTGATGACTTTGAATTTTATAAGGTCTCAGATACTTTGTTGGATACTGTAGCCTGTTTAAAAAAAAAAAAAAAACAGTGGCAGTCTCAGAAACCAAATGCAAACAAGCTATTTAGAAAATCTATGACTCCCAATAGGAGTCTGGTAAAGACTTTTAGCATCACTGCATTCATTTCTACAGTAACAAGTATGCAGGTACCCAAGAGGGATGCTTTACCCCAGTTTCCAGAAACAAAACAACAATACAGAACAAGTCAACTGGAAATCCTGGTTATTCACTTAAAAGGCTCAGTTGACAGGTTTTTTTTGAAAGTTTGGTGCATTGCAGAGCTAGGAAGGTGTCTAGGTGTTGCTGACTAGAAGGAACACAGCACACAGCAAGGGATTTTTAGTGATGACTGAATTTCTTTTGAATCGTATTCTAAATAATGTCTGCTAAAATGAACATCACCTGGTCACAGGGATCCATTAATACCTTAAATACTATGCAACTTCTTTTGCCTGTTACAGTATGCTTTATACTTTGCAGGGATTTCACAGCCAAACAAACAGGTGTCCTGATCAGAGCAGAGGAAAGAGCATCCCTTTCTTCCACAGCACTGAGATGTGGAGAGTGATTATATGCTCTGTTAATAAACTTCACTTGCTAGAAAGAATACATCAGTTCTTGAGGGGCCTAAGGGGCACACTTTACTTTACAGGACTGTGTGGAATGGCTTCCTAAAGCTCAGTGATATTAGGAAATAATGGAAGTAAAGTGGTGATGTATCTTATTTTAATTGTGGTTTTAAAATAGCTTAACGCAGATTTTCTCCCTTCCTTGTGAATTTGGGTCTCTGGCAGTCGCTACAGGTGACACAGTACTTCTCCATCCTGTTCCCATTAATACGTTGTGGCTCCTTGGCATGAAATGTGCGCTCAACTGACCTGTAACTGCTGCATGATGGCCAGAGATTAGCAAGGATTTTGTACAGCTTTGTTCTTCAGATCCTCCATTCTGTTTCCACCGTCTCTTGAGGGAACCATAGATAAGCCTGTGCAATTCTACCCTTCAGAGAGCACTTCCAAAATATATGGTGTTCAGCTCTGTGATTTTCTTCCCTGTTTGATGCAAGCATCAAGGAGACGGAATGCCACTGACCCTGGTTTATGCAAGACCTGGAAGTCAGAGGCCCTGTTATTTCACTATGAGCTGTTGCCAGCTTAGTTCTTGACTTTCGTGTATGAGATAAGTGTAAGAACAAAGACATAGGAACAAATTTCCCTAGTTTCATAGACTTGTCTTCATGCTAATGGAAAAGAGTGGACAGAATATTTTTGCATTTTGTCATATAGAGCTGACGTCTGTTATTTCTTTCCTTAAAGTCATATTGCCTAATAAGATTGTATAATTGGGAGGCTTTCAACACTTCATGATTTGTAGAGATCTTTGTGAGTTGGGGTATCTGTGGACCCCTTCACCCTCCCAACAACAATCTTGTTTTAGTTTTTGCCTATCCCTTACAAGCCTGTGAATTTCTGGAGGGTGTCTGTACAGGGGTGTGGAGCTGGCAATGTCTGTTGATACCAAAACCATGCAAGCAGAGCCTAAGGTATTTTTTCGTGAGCTGTGGACTGCTTGACAATTTGTCCTCTGAGGAGTTTGCTGCTCAGTTTTCCAGCTGCCAACTTGCATTAAAAGGGGAATAAATGCATTGCTTTGCCATGTAAGCTGCTCGTGTCCTTGCCTAGAGGGAGGCAAGGAGGAAACAGTGCTATTAGGAACAGGAAGAAAAGTGTGAAGGGATCATCTTTGCGCAGCAGTTTGTGATTTTAAAAAAGAAAAAAAAAAAGAAAAAAATAGCAGCTCCTGTCCTGCAAGCTCTTGGTGCTTTCTGTTTCAGGGAGCTTTGGAGCATGAAGAAAGTAAGACCCTTCGTTTTCAGCTCGAACTTTCTCAAGTTAAAGCAGAGTTTGAAAGGAAACTAGCAGAAAAGGAGGAAGAAATGGAAAATATAAGGTACTGTGCAGGAAGCAGCATGTTTTTAAGGGGAAAGTCTCAAAACACCAGAAATATTCTCAAGGCCCAAGCCAGTCAAATGCACCACAGGCAGTTACACCAGCACAAGCAGATGCTGTCTCTACCAGAACCCAAGACAGTTCTGACTATTTGCCAAAGGATAGTCCTACCACATTACCATTCTTAGTTCTTATATTCCTGTCAGTTCAGTCGCTGCCAGTGTGTGCATAAGCCCATCATACAAATCACATAGAAGCTGTAACACAACTGAATGGCACAACCAAAGTCACAGCAGACCAAGGGCCACTAAGTCTATATGCTTGTAGTGTGGAGACAAGAAGGTCTAGAGAGCTATCTTCTCCTGATCCTCTAGGATCGCTGCCTCCCAAGGGGAACCACAGGCAAAATCAGCAGTACTGCCTCAGTGGTGCTCAAACCTGTGATATCTGAAGACATTGAGTTAATTTATGCAGTTATAGCTACACTGACTGTGGGAGGATGTGAGGAGCTTGCTGTTATGTGTACACCATTTGGGTAAGCAGTGAGAATTGCAGAGGTACAGAAAGTATGAATATAAAAGGAGAGGAGCTTGCAGGTGAAAGGGATAAACAGGAAAAACAGAAAGCAATTAGATGAGAGGAGGATGTCTTTTTTCTCTCCCCAACCATGCGGCACAAATGCTAGTCTGAAAAGTTACACTCTTAGAATGATGCTATGCTGGGACAGATTTTCAGCAATGTGTGTGTGCTGTCCTTCAGAAAACTCTGGCCTTGAATTAGTCAGTGTTACATTTCTATTAATCTAAGAACCATGTCTTTGTTTGTTGGTAGGCTAAAGGGTAGGGAAGGGAAAGTCCAAGGCTCACCTTGGCCAGTGTAGATACAAGGACTGATACATTAATTGTTTCAAAAACAGGAATGCTTTGGCCCTTTCAGATACTATCTTCTGATGTCCTGCAGACGTCTGGATTATAGACATCTCAGGACAAACTATCCTAATTGGTGCTTTCTGACTCAGCTTCATTATGAGTGTTTTGCTGCTCAGTTGTTCAGCAGACATGCTTTGTTGTTCCCTGGGAGTCTAGGGCACCGTTCTGTGTCTTGCTGAAGCAATAAGGCCCTCAAGGTTTTCCTTGTTGACTTGGTGGTTTCCCAGTACTCCTACGCTTTCAGCAAAACTTGGCCACCAGCAAGGTAAATCTTTCCCTGTGTGCTATTATGGAGTCAAGAAAGCACCTGTCTGTACTTGTTCTGCCATCTTTAAAGTGACACTAAGCTGCCTTTCACAAGGCAACCAGGCTGTTAGTTGGGTGGGCTTAATCTCTTCTAAATGTAGATGTCCGTAACACAGATTTCTGTTCCTGGATTATTCCCCTTATGATTAATATAAGAAATGTTTTTCAACATCTACTTTAAGACACAATAAATTGTAGCTTATACATGTCATTTACTATAAAGAGCACCTAGAGTAACTAGCTTAGAATGTAGCTGCCTACCTTCAGTTTGATTAATTGTCTTCACTAATGCCTTCATAAAAAGGCTGAGATGTAAAACATCCCAGTAAATGATTCAGTAAATATCTTGATGAGTGACTGGTAAGCTTGAAGTGCTTCTTGTTAGGTATAAACCTGTACCTGCTTCAGTTTACAAGAGATCTGAGAGAACTCCTTACTGCAATATTGCCAAAGGAAACTGGGGAGAAGGATGCTATAGATGCTTACAGATCAGGAGTGAGCTGAGGGTGTGAAGCACACCAGCCAGCTAGAGGGCAGCGAGGCACTGGAAACCTGTGCTATATATGTCATTCAGAAATACTGTTTCTGGAAATTAGACATTTTCAGAAAATGAAGGTCTGTTGCATATAGTTCTATGTTTCTGTACAGAGAGGAGAATTACTCCATCCACCCTTCATGTACTTTTCAGGAGAAATCAGCAACGTGCCATAGATTCACTGCAGTCCACCCTTGATTCCGAAGCACGAAGCAGAAATGAGGCCATCCGTCTGAAGAAGAAGATGGAAGGAGACCTCAATGAGATGGAAATCCAGCTCAGCCATGCTAACAGGCACGCTGCAGAAGCAACAAAGTCAGCACGTGTCTTGCAGACACAAATAAAGGTACTGTGAGATTTACCAGTCCCAAGCACCCAATGGCAGGTGTGGGCTGAGTTTCATCAGCACAGAGCAAAACAGCAATAGTGATGGTAACAAAGAGATAAACTGCTCCCAAGGATGTGCAGGGAAAGGCATCTCTGATCATCTCTGACATAAGAGAATACTGAAATATGGATTTCTTCCAAAACTTACATTCAAGCTGGATGAGATCCAGTCGTAAAACCCTTGCTGGCTACAGCCTCCTGTAAGGGTGGAAAGCCACAGCATGAGGAACTGAAAATCTATTATTTTCTTGTGTGCTTGCAAGTTTTTTAAAAGTGTGGAGAGCAAGTCAATTGGCTGGCGTACAGGGACTATACTGTGTGTCTATATTCAGCTTTGTTGTTTGCTTCAACATTTGTAATAGCTTAAGCCATCGCGTCTCCCACGCCTAAGCAGCTAGCTCTGCCTCAGGCAGAACCATGAGCTCTGACAGATTTGAACACACAGGTTTTTCTCCCTGTTGCACCACATACCACAAAAGCTATTCAGCTTAGAGTGTGGAGGAATCCTTTCTCCAATGAGGAAGCACTGACATTTTTGAGGTGGGTCCCATGCAGCTCTGCAATCTGGAGTCCTCTTCTGTAAGCACAGCAGCTTGAAATGGAGTTGCACTGGTAAAAAAAGACAAACATCTGTTTTGTCATAGGAGCTTCAGGTGCAGCTGGATGACTCGGGACACGTGAATGAAGATCTGAAGGAGCAGCTGGCAGTCTCTGACAGGAGGAACAATCTTCTCCAGTCGGAGCTGGATGAGCTGAGGGCTGTGCTGGACCAGACTGAACGCGCAAGGAAGTTGGCAGAGCACGAGCTGCTGGAAGCCACTGAACGTGTGAACCTGCTTCACACTCAGGTTGGCTTTTTGTGTGCTCTCTCCCTTACTGGGTCTATTAAGCAGACACTATTAGTCCGCGGCCATCGTAGGTCAGACACACCTTGCCCTCCTTCAAGGGAGAAAACAAGGAGAGAGGAAGTAAGTCACTTTGTAGCTATGCCACCTCACTCCCTTTGAGTTAGCTGGAACTGATGATTCAGCCAACTGCTTTAAGCAGTTCCCATAAAAAGCAATGACAGAAGATAACAAGAGTAAATTTGATTTCTTTCCTTCTCCTGTGCTGTAAAACCAGTTTCCTGCTTTAGTGAAGCCATGTCTGGGAAGGTAAGGCGAAGGTGAGGCATTTCTTTCGAGAAGTGACACTTCAGGGCGCCGATGTTACTCAGCAAGGAAAACGGCAGGGGCAGGGTTCTAACAACAGGTGTATCCTGCAAGGCAGGAAGGTATCCGACAGCAAAGTGCTCTCCATTAAGATAACCTTTGGACCTTGTCAGAATGGACGCTACAGTTTTTACAGGGCCATGGAGGGGCATGTCCTGACTTGCAAGCCTTTTTGCTACAAAACCAAAGCTTCTCTTCACCAAATAGTTAATGGTCAGAAGGAAATGAAAATGTGCTACAGGCTGGCAATATTTTGCAACGTTTCCTCCAGCCCATGATGCCATGGGGCTTCTGTTTTAATGACCCCCATTGACTAACTGATTATGGATCATTAGTCTTCCAAAATGATCTGGTTTATTCAATCTTCTATTTCAGTCTTGTGCCTATTGTTTTATCTAAACCAAAACCTGAATATTTACAGCTTTGAGAGTATTTTTAATACTTCCTCAGTCTGAAGCTAAGGTTTAGTAGTAAAGGCCAGCCCTTACCATGTCCTTGGATATCCCTTCCCAAATATTGCTCTGTGTAATCCATGAGCTGCAAAAATCAGTAAGATTTGGTGTTCTATGGTATTTGGAGAAGTTACGTCTCTAATCATCACTTTTCCTCCTTTTCCACTCTTTCTTTGGGGAAAACTTAATAAAAGAACACAAGCCTGATCAATCAAAAGAAGAAGCTGGAGGGTGACATTTCCCAGATGCAGAATGAAGTGGAGGAATCGATCCAGGAGTGTCGGAATGCAGAGGAAAAAGCCAAGAAAGCAATCACAGATGTAAGTAGGCTGGTTCCTTGCTCACTTCTTTTCAGTACTGCAATGTCTTAGGACAACCAAGTAAATACTTCCCAGGTTGCCATTTCTGTGCTTGTTACAAAACTCGTACATCCAAAGCACTCCACAGTTATCTGGAGGTAATCGATGAAACTACAAAATAAAACAGGCTAGAGGTAAAAAGAGAGGAAGGACTTCTTCCTGATGTTTGGCTTTTGGTTTTGGTTTATTTTTTTCCCCTCCACAAATACAGTTTCCATTGATCCTCTTACTCTCAGGTCATGTCACTTTTGAATCAGGAAAATTATGCACCTGGATAGGCTAAACCAGTTCAGACTGAATTAGCACTAACTAGTCTCCTGTTGTACATAGAATCTGATGTGAGAAACAAAATTACTGAATCCCAAATGAGGTACCCTAAAACTATGTGTCTATTGGAAAAACATGAAGCCAAAGATACCAGGAGGAGAGAGAGTGTGCATTCTTCCTCTAGGGAAGACATAATTTGGGCAGGTATATTTCCATTTCCCACAGACCTGGAGAAATCTATGTCTTCAGAGTTCAACTGATGTATCACATCATACAACAGATAAAATGAAAGCTAAAACTGAAGGTTTCTGTGTTACATGTCTGGAGTGCCTGGACAAAGCTATTCCTGTACCACAGCCTTTACTGCTTCTCAGCTGACGGCACTGTTACTGCCTGTCAGCGAGAAGATGCTCATTGTCCTTGATTTGGCTCCAGCCTGGATTGCAGTAACTGCTGTCTTCCCATGACTGCTCAGTGGTGGGTATAACATCTGTAAATGCCTTTTCATGGCAGGGACACACATCAAAGCAGGAATGAGCTAACTGGCACCCTGCTACCTGTTTTACAGAATGGCCAGGGACAATGTAAGATGTTGAAACTGAACTTCCTCTCCCAGCACAGACTGCAGAAACTGCTCTGCTGCTACAACCACTCAGGCAGCTCTTGTCTCTGTCTGTGCAGGGAAATTTGTCTGCCAGTTGTTTTAATCTACTGCCTTTCAAGAGCTCCAAACATCAAGATTAGATTTTGAACAAATTCTAGGTAAAACATTTGTAGTGAATGGCATGGGCTTACTTGTAGGCTTTATAAACGAGGACATTATATAGCACAGAAACAAAAAGAAAAAAAAAAAGGGAAAAGGTGTGTGTGTGGGGAATTTTCGATCACAGCATTAAAATATGGAGGAAAAAAAGGCCTCCAAGGCTATTCTGTCTCTGTGTTCTCTCTGTCCAGGCACTCTCTGGAGCTTTGGGTACAGTGAATGATCCAAGTATTGGATAATCCAAGATTGAGCTTCCATCATTTCTTGAGACATAATTCAATAGCATAAGAGAGCTGCTGTAAAATGTGGTTGTTTTTCAGGCAGCAATGATGGCTGAAGAGCTTAAAAAGGAGCAGGATACTAGCGCTCACTTGGAGAGAATGAAGAAGAACATGGAGCAAACCATTAAAGACCTCCAGAAGCGACTGGATGAAGCAGAGCAAATAGCCCTGAAAGGTGGCAAGAAGCAGATCCAGAAACTGGAATCCAGGGTAAGTTTGTGATCAAACAATGGACCACTGTCTCTTGCCTTACAGACCTGGGACCAGGTAGGTGCCCTTAACCAGGCAGCCCTAGTTCAGAGAGGCCAATAAGGCACATTCTGAAAGATTTCCTGTTTCACAAAATGCAGAGTAGTTCTTGGAGGCACTCATCCCCTTCATCACCCAGTTACAATGAGCTGTTGTAGCAAACCCTTGATTAAAAAAAATAATCAAAACCAAAATAGGAGACAACATCTGCCTCTGCAATGCTTGCTTCAGTTAAATTTTTTTGGCTTTTGCATATGTCCGCGTCTTTGAGTGCTGGTGCAGCTTAAATACATTTATGAAAAAGCAGAATGGATAGGTGACATGTTGAGGTACTCCTGAAATTCAGCTCTCTGGATATGCTGAGAAAATTAACATTTCTTGAACTATGAACCAAATTATCTGCTGCTTTATATACGTAGCATAATGGCAAGGGTTTGTCCTTTTTTGCAGGTTCGTGAGCTGGAGAATGAACTTGAGACTGAACTCCGTCGCAATTCAGATGCTCAAAAAGGAGCCCGCAAGTTTGAGAGGCGCATAAAAGAGCTGACTTACCAGGTATGCTGATGACTGCAGTAACCACTAGGCCACTGGAAAGAAATGTGTTCTCCCAGTGTCGTAAGTTGCCTCAGTGTTTTGGTGAAGGATGAAGAATGAAGGATGGCATTACCCAGAGCTTTCAGACTGTAGGAAGCTTTAGGGATAGGAGGAACATCTCCCTAGGGCTACCATCATCTTGCCTGACTCATTGTGACTCATGTTAGAAAGCCTCTACTGCTGGGATTTGGACAGTTTTAGTATTAATATGTAGCAGGCTTAGATGGCTATTCATACTGCAAGAGAAGAAAGAGCACAGCTGTCTCTCAGCTGTGCTGATGTTGCTAAAAAGAGCCAGAAGGATTCAGTTGACTCTAATGCATCACTCAGTGTAGGGTTGCCCAGTCCCGGGGCTCTGTCACCTATTGCTGAACAGCAAAGTCTAGCCTTGAGCCTCCCACAGGTTTGCTAACAGCTGCTGTTGCTGCTTGCCTTTCGAAAAAGGCCTTCAGCACAGAGCACTGATCCTTCTTCTTTCAACAGCATTCTTAAGAAGATAATCCCGTCCATCTGCTTTAGGAGATTATTTAGCCTCCTACCTGTTGTTTTACGGACTTTTGCATGCAGAGGCTGAAGGTTTTCTTGAATACAGTGCTTCAGCACAGGCAGACAGAATTGTCATGGATCAAATATCTCACACAGTTACGATATAGCAACAGTTTATTAATGGTGTGAGGTAAATCAGTACTTCCAATGCATCTGCATTCCTCAACAGGTGACAACTGAGCCTCAAGAAGACAGACTTTGCCCTGGTCTTTACCTGAGAGGCGTCCCAGCTCAGGGGAAATGCTGAACACAGCCCCCTGTGACCCAGGACAGCTCAAAGGGTCTCCCTTAGGGTAGCTATTTATAGGGTCTGAGATAACTGATTATTGTCAGGTACTTTTCCATTTCAGCCCACCTTGGATGACTTAATATTCTGGTCCATTACACTAGTTACCAAAGTGTATCATCCCCCTTTGGGCTCTGACCCAAGTACAGGTGTCCTAGGTTGTCAGGAGGTGATTGACTGTTACTATTGTTTCCAGTAATGGGCAAAGCAAGAGTCAGGTACATTAAGGGGGTGCCTTAACACTCGGCTTCACCACCATAATGGGGACAGTGAGAGCCAGGTACACTGAGGGGGTGCTTCAAACGCTCCAGTTCACCACCACAATGGAGAGCAGGAGCCAAGTACACCAAGGAGGCACCTTGACACTTGGATTCACCGCTTCCACAGTTCATTCCTCACCCACCCTAGGGCGGCATGTGACTCACAAGGGGAAGAATCGCACCAAGCACCGAGTGACTCAGGGTGAGGGGGAAACGGCACCACCACACTCCTCTCACCAAAAATGTCTCCAAACAGGATTTTAAAACATATATAGATATGTAAGTATACCTCTGCAAATATGTGCACATATTATGTATATATATTTACATTTATATAAAAATGGTGAGGGTACTTTCGTTTAGTCCCCAGTCTCCATGCTTACATACATCTTCACCTATTCAAATTTTTCTCATCTATGCACAGGATGACCACAATATGGCTTGTTTGTATTTTGAACCATACATTTCTAAAAGAATATACACAGAACACATACCTATTTCATGGTGAGAGATGCTTTAGGCCTTTTTACACTATCAACCCAATTTATGGTGTTTTGATACAGTCAGAAGAAGATAAGAAGAATCTGGCCAGGATGCAGGATCTGATTGACAAGCTACAATTAAAAGTGAAGAGCTACAAGCACCAAGCAGAAGAAGCTGTAAGTAACTATTTGGGTCTTTTTACCTTTGAGAAATTTAATCTTTAATCTGAGAAACCTTTAGTACAAATACACATTTTGTGTGCATATTAATATTTATATTTATATTCATATAAACCCTGTATGTCCAAATGTATCTGTAATATCTATAAAATAAAATATGTAGCATATATATTTATTATATTTCAGAAAAGGTATTTAATTTTATCTTAAGATTGCAGTATAATTTGCAAAGAAAGGGGGGAAGGGAAGGAACAAGAAATACTTTTCTCCTCTTAGTCCATCAGGAGGCATTTTGATCAACTCTGTAAAAAAACAATCTCAGTACTCCAGGAGGCAAGTGGTTCCGATACAGCTGTTACCTAGTCATGCTGAGCACCTTCCTTCCCACCTGAAATGGAAAGCTTTGTTTCACACGGACAGGAGGAAATCAGCTGCACTGTTCTCTCTCACCAGGAAGCACAAGCCAATCTGTACCTTTCGAAGTATAGAAAACAGCAACATGATCTGGATGATGCTGAAGAAAGGGCTGAAATAGCTGAATCTCAAGTTAATAAGCTGAGGAGCAAGTCAAGAGACATTGGCATGAAAAAGGTATGGTAATGCTGCATGGGGTACATGTGACTGTTTAATATGCAGCAGTGGGTGCTATGAATGCTGGAAGATCTGTTACATCTCTTAACGTAATGTGGACTAAAAGAAATTGTTGTTTACTGCATTTATTTAGTTTCAATCTACCCTTTATCAAGCCTTTAGGACTGCAATCTGATGCTTAGGCAAAACTAATTCTCTGTCTTCTCGATGTTGTTGTAGAACCTCTGTGCTCAGCAGCCAGAAGTTTCCAGAACTGGTGGTTTGGGGGGTTTTTTTGGCAAGCATTATTAAAACGCTCTATCTTTTTCTTCCTCTGATGATGTAGAATTTCTATGTATGTAATACAGCCTGGGGACTACTGCACTAGCAGATTGCCAGATATTCTAACATTGCTCTTTCAATGAACTTGTATTCATTTGAAGAGCTGGATGAAAAATTCGTGATTAGTCACTTGGGTGTTGGGAAGTCATTAGTAATTAGAAATGTATTTGTGATGTTTTGCACTTGAGCAGAATGGTAGTAGAGTAATGTTGATTAAACTAAAAGGTGCTTAAGAACGTGCTCTGGAACTGAAAGCAAACCTTCACTTATCTATGCTTGCCTTCTGGCAACCAGGGCAAGTAAGAGTGGGGGTTGTTACTTATAGGAATGACAGAAAGATGAGCTGGGTCATTGCTTTATCTAATTCATTTGCAAGTGTAACACAAACTGCTGTGCTTAATGGCATATAAATTTTACAGTGGTAAAAAAGGAGGAAAAAACACTTTCACAATGTTGGCATTTTTATCACACTTGATACCATCACCTTCCTTTTCTCTTTTCTATCCACCAGTCTGTGGGAGGAAACACTCCAGTTTCTGCTTTTATACTGGACTAATAAAGTCCCCTTGACTGATATAAATTACTGTAGCTCCACTGTCTAAAGCAGAGCTATATTAAAACTGCATGAAGATCTAGTCTGTCACATATTAACATATAATGGAAGCACTATTGCAACTGAAGGTCACAAGAAGTTTTGCAGCTTTTAAGAGTAAATAAACTTCCATGTATTTTTCTTTAAATTATTACAGACCTACAAAAAAATGAAAACTCATATATAAGTTCACAAAGCCGCAGCATCACACAGACAATTAAATAGGTAAACCATGAGAGTAATTTATTTTTTAAAACAGTGTTAAGAGTGCCGTTTATTCCCTTTATCTTACCAGTACCCTCTTTTTGCTTCAAATATGCAAAAGTAATAGAAAAGTGGATGCCTGTGTTTATTAGTCAGATGGATTTGGTGTTGCTGTACTGTTGACAGTATTACACCGTCAGAAAAGGAGCTCAACGATACACACAGAGGTGCTGTCTCCACAGAAGGGACTTGCAGCAGCGATAGCCACAAGAAGCTGCCAGGAAACATGTTCAGGCAGCAAGTACTGTCCCAAGAGTCACGACATATCTCCGCTGGGGAGAGAAAGGCACTGGAAAGACAGTGTAGCACTAGAAATATCTTGTCTACTGCTACTAGTACCTGTGTTCCTGGAAACTCTAGGAAGTGTGTGTGATTCAAAGCAAACACCACCGTGTACTGAAACAGGCTTGTACAGATGTCATCTGCTATCAAAAGGGTATGTGTACCCTAGCAGGAGGACAACAAACTTGTAGTGTTAGCTGAGGTAAAACTGCAAAGGTTGACTAGATTGGTACTAGTCTACTTCAGATACAAACTGGTAACACCAGGGAGCAGAAGCATTAGTGAAGAGAAACTTTTGTCATTTACTCGTGAACTTAATCTAAAACCCCCTTCACACTTCAATTTTTAACATTGTATGCTATCTCAATTGCATTTCAGGTTCATGAAGAGGAATAAATACAGTCCAAGCTGACAGATATGAGAAGATGCTTGATGTAACCAGGCACAACTGAAAGCAGATGCAGAAAAAAATAAGCACTTACAGAAATAAACATCAAGTGAAAATCCAAAGAGCCTGTGTAGTGTATTCCATTCATTTCTTTGTGTTTCTATTTTGACAAGCCCCAGGGATCAATAAAAGATTACATCTTGCCAACAGCCCACTTCATTATGTTGGAACAAATCCTAATTGGCAGATCTCTGACAAAATCAAAACCAAAGGCAAATCCAGTCACGCTTCACAGCTTCATGTATTTCATGTGCAGATTGTTAAAGCAGCACAGATTAAACTTGTCCAGGGGGACAGCCCTTAAAGCTGGGATAACCCAGCTTCCATCTGTCCTGCAGTCAGAGTCTGTATGAGGTTTGTAGAAAAGCACAAAGTAAACTTTTTCAGTCAGTTTAGAAGCTTCCACTGCTACCAGCCAAAGGTCTTTTGTTTGCCAGCTGCAGGAGAGATATAGGAGATGCTGTGGAGTAACTTGTCCTGTTGGGACTGCCTGTGGCTCAGAAATAAGATTGTTCTCTCAGATCTTTACTGCTTTTAAACAGGGAAGTTGTCTTTGCTTGAAATTGAAATACTAAATTAAATGCAAAACAGTAAGCCCTCTCCTTCCCTCATACCAAAAATAAAAAATATCTCAAAACTGGATTTTCTTCTGTGGAAACATTTTCATTGTCCCTTTAGGATATCCAAGTTCCAGTTTTTCATGCCAACTTTTCACATACAAGTTTTAACTGACTTATGTGTGGGTTTGTTCGGTTTTTTTTTTGTCAGTTCAGTTGCTTGTTACTGTTGCTCAGATAATCACAACTCTGTGCTGCTCTTCCTGTAACTCAATAGCGAAGGTGAAGGAACTCTTTGTTCTTCCAGCAGCAATCTCAACAGCAAATGTGTGTGCAGAGAGGGATTTTCTTCCGGTATGTCAAGGTGCTCATATGATTTCTCTTCTTCTGCATTTCTAGTCAAAACAAAAATGTTTGTAAGAACTACTGATGTGTAAATTCAGTCAATATTTTCCATTTTAAAATTAGCTGAATAAAATAAACATCCACATAACAGTGCAGAAACGTTCCTGTTTCTTCCATCTCGTCCTCCATCAATGTAACCAGAGCTGAGTTAACCTGCCAACAGTTCCACTTCCTCTGATTATGATATGTTATAAGGTCTCAACAGGTTCCAAGATAAATTAATCTTGCTTAAATTCTTTACATGAACATGCTTTTGAGATGCAGGTGTTTATCATCTCTAAAGTATGTTAGCATTAAAACTAAGTAATACGAAGCATGCAAGTGAATCTCTTAAGTGACAGAAAAATTTTAAAAGACTGAGAACTCAATAATTTTAGAGCTGGCTTTCTGGTGTGTCCTTGTCAAACCTCGTGGTAACCACTGTAAAATGTCTCCTGAACCTTGCCAAATTCAGGCTGTGACAAAATCTTAAGGCCCAGGGAGTCCAAAGGTATCTCTCCATGGTCAGAGCTGTACTGTTAGACACAAAATGATGTACCCTAAGGACTAAGAGCTAAAGTTCCTTCTTTAAAAAACTCACCACAAATGCAAAGCAAGGAGACAGAATACTCTAAAGACAGAGCCAACCTATTGCAAATGCATATGAATAAAATGCATCCACTTGAAGATAAGCCAAATGAAGCAACTCGAATTAAATATGAATCATAGAATGGTTTGGGTTGGAAAATACTTTAAAGATCATCGAGTTCCAACCCCCCCTGCCACAGGCAGGGACACCTTCCACCAGACCAGATTGCTCAAAGCCTCATCCAGCCTGGCCTTGAACACCTCCAGGGATGGGGCATCCACAACTTCTCTGGGCAACCCGTTCCAGTGCCTCACCACCCTCACAAGAAAAAATTTCTTCCTAATATCTAATCTAAATTTGCCCTCTATCAGCTTAAAATCATTACCCCTTGTCCTATTGCTACACCCCTGATACAGAGTCCCTCCCCGTCTTTCCTGTAGGCCCCCTTTAAGTACTGGAAGGTTCCTATTCGATCTCCTTGGAGCCTTCTCTTCTCTAGGCTAAACAAGACAAGATGCTGTTTTCTACTAATTAGGACAGATGTGTAGAGACATAAAATCAGGGACCATATGGTTATAACAGTCTCCTAAACAAAGCAATTAGTATAACTCTTCACTCAGAAGTTTTGGTGAGCTTTGATGTTGGATATAATTGAAATAGTAATTGGGGCCCTAGATGTACCAAAGAGGACCTTTTGGACATAGCAAACAGCAAGAATGAGGTCAATTTATTTGTGCTGAAATTTATAATCCTATATTTTCCATCTTTTTTGTATGCTTTAACCCATGAAAATCAAATTTACATTTTGGTCAAACAGTCAAGGTCTGGATTTAAGTTTAACAGTACCTTTAAAAATAAATCCCCTAATGACTGTACATACCTTGAACCAGATCCAGAAACAGCCTCCTGCTACCAGCACCAGTGCAACAATCACTCCTAGCACAATCTTCCCAGTGTTACCTGAGTATTCTTTAAAAATACAAATTCAAAAAAGTGCTTTATATCACAAATTAATGTTCACTGTTGTTCAATAAGTATATCGAAGCTTTGATTTTTCTCTTCTTTATAATGTGAAAGCAATGATTTGGAGAGAACATCTCTGTTTCTTTTTAATGTTACCAATACAACAAAATTCAAGGTACTTGACTCATACTATTAGACTTTAAAGTGCTGCTTTAATGACTTAGTGTGAATAGCTGAAAGCAGATTATTTTACTTAACTGTGCTAATACAAAATTCCATGTGTTCTCATGTAATATGATTTGATGACTTCTTAATACAAATTAAATTTAAAAACACTCAGCTGCCCAGCAGGGTAACACTGCCTCCAGGTATAGTGTTTGGTATCATTAAAGGTACTCCTGATTTCCAGTAGAACAACTCGGTGAGCATTATCCAGCCTGGATCACAGATTTCATTATTTCTGTTGCAAAATTTTGCAGCCTTCATCTAAAACATTTCCCATCTTCATGACACAACCATGCAATCAGGTGGGTGGTAACAACAGATTCCACAGGAGATAAGAGCCCGTCTAGCAGAGGCTGGTCCTGCACAGCACCAAGCATCTCATTACTCCAGCCAATTCCAGCAATATGTGAGAACTCAGACCTGGAGGACTCATTCCTTTAAGTACAGTTCTTCTACTTCAGGCTCCTTTTCCACTGCTGCATCTTGTCTAAAGAATCTGCAAAATTCTGCAGTCCTCTGAAAACTCCCTGTGGATGTCTAGCAAATAGCTCAAAAATGAGAAATGCCAAATTAGAGCATTTAATCTAGTCAGTGCCTTTAGCTTGGCTCTGTCCCCACATGCAGACCTACGTTCACATCTTGTCAGTTCCTTTGGTAGAGCAGCTTTAAGCCGCAACCTTTCATTACACAGATGGCCTCCAAAATGATTGTAAATTCATCTCACTTTTCCCCTTAAAACCGTCCTTTTCAGTGCCACTTGGAAATCTTTCTGATGATTGAGCAGCTGCTGTGCTGTGACCATCACCCAACACACTGATCTAGCCCATTTTCTTATGCCCTACTGTCTCTATCTGCTTTCAGCCTGTGCTGCCACAAGGATGCTAATCTCTCTGGTGCCTTCTCTGTTCTGTATAATGTATTTCTGGTCCACAAGTAAGAAAATTCTGTGAGCGGCACAGTAATTTAGACACTAGTATCACCTATGTCTATTCTAAGACCCACCTGCAAAGAGCAGCTAGAGAAAAGCACTTGTAGAGGATGACCCAGATCACATTTGGACTAGACAGGTGCAAGTGTCTGACTCCAGTAAATGTACAAGGAGACTGATGGACTTATGCATGTAAGTTAGGGGCACCAGATTAAATGTGTAACTCCTTGGAGGGGTCCAATGCTCTCTACTTCCGAAGTACAATATTACAGGTTTACAGGACAGGGAAGATCATGCTGGAATTTGAGCTGCAAGCAAGTGTGTTTGTCTGCCTTATCTTTCCTTTAATCTAACACCCCTTCTTCAGGTTGCTTATAGCCACGGACCTTTAAAACACACCCTACATCAAGATTTCAGACTGAAACTAAGCTATCATAGGGGAGCGGGGAGAAAGGAAGACAAAATTACACAATTATTATCACTTTCTAGCCCCTCTTCTGCTGTCTCGCCTCTGATTTTCATGTCCTACTGGCTTGTTCAAAGTTCTTTTCCTTCTTAAATAAAAAAAACAAATGAGGAGCCTTATATTAATTCTTGGTCTGTTAGGTTATGGTATTTAATTGCATAAAATACCTATGTACTACTGTTTGGATGGTTTTTTCTTCATCTCTTTGGACTGAGATTTAAGGAGGTTGCATCCCAAACAGCATACTATTTCTGAACAAATCTGTAATTTGTTTGCACTATGAGTTTAGAAAGCTGGTGTGATTTTTTTTAACCTCCGGTAAGAGTTTTCAATAGATAGAAAAGTTAATCACTAAGTCTCCTTGAAACCGGAGACAATGAAATAACTGTAACTAAGACTACACAGCTGGAAATTTACTACAGTTCATAAAAACGCAGGCATGCATATAAACATATATATCCCCAGGTCTAAAAAAGGCCTGCTGTGTAGAATTAAAGCTTTGAAAATATCAACTGTGTGTTCTCCTCAACAAAATTTCTTCTGCAGGGAAATTTACACCACATTTTTGGGCTTCCCTTCATCTCCCTGTTACCTTTAAAGACCGTCTTTGCTGTTAGAGGAGCATTTAGGACATGATTCTGAGACTTTCTCTGTGCCCTCAGCTCCGAGGGCAGCCACTGATTTTGAGACCTTTGCCACAACAACCTGCTGACTGAAAAAAAAGAAACTTCAAGTCTTTAAATAAATACTTTTTAGGTAACATTTTCTTCCTGGGACAACAATAACAAAATATCTCTTCTACCCACCTGTACTAATTACACAAGATGATTTTTCTCAATATTTTACAGATTTCTGACTGACCCTTTGGCTCTGTATTCCCCTTACTGGTCCTCATCCTCCGAAACTGAAAGAGCAGCAACTTACCAACTTGCAAAGTTCTCACAGTAAGCTTTGTGTAGTGAGGTGTTGAAATGTTACACACATATTCTCCACTGTCGTTTGAAGTAAGATCACGCAGCATCAGTGAAAAGTCATTTTGGTTAATCTGGACTCGAGGCTGGTAAGAGAGAGATGTACCATTGAAGGAGGCCAGGACTGAAATCACTGCATTTCTGTTTAATGTCCAGACAACAATGAAACCTTCAGTGTTTGCAGTGTTATTGCTGTATTCACAAGGAATTGTAGTGCTACTTCCTTCCACGTTGGACAGTTGGTCTGAAACAGATAATTGAAGAACTCTCTGCAATTTTTTTGGAAAATACTGTGAAGGTTATTTAGACATTTTCTGAAGTTTTTCTGGTCTGATACTACTGTGGATAAATATAAAAACATATTTCACTATTTTGATACCATATTCAAACATCACAGTATGCTTCTAGAAGCATCTGAAGATTTTAAAAGCAAACCTATCTTACATTAAAAAAAATAAAAATATCTAATTGGTATTAGCTACACTTATGAATATTATTTTGTTTTCATTTGCCTATTTCTACTCTAATTGAGGGGCTCATTAATAAAAGTGATTCAGCCTAGTCTAAGTTACTGTGTAAAGTAGCATGAAATTCCACATGTCGGGAGCAGAGAGAAAATGCAACTAATCAGATACCTGCACATTTAAAGCAAAAGGGTAAAACAGTCACAACATAATTTAATTAAAAGATTCTTTTTAGTTAGATATAACTTTCGGCTATGGTGGACTAAAGTACTTTACCTGTCTGTGTGAAACACTTACAATTAATGAATACCTTTTTAAAAAAAAAAAAAAAGGAAGGGGAAGGAAGGAGAAGGAAGAAGCAAATAAGTGGAACTAATAGCCAACGTATAAAATACTAATATATGCCAAATTAGTACCATAGCACAACTATCATTTTGACAGCAGCAAAATGAAGGAAAAATAGAGGAGGTGGTGGTGGCTGGCAGTCTGCTGGAGAGGAAACTGATAATGTTATTTTGACATGGTATAACCACTCTTGAATTCTGTGTGTGGGGCTGAATGAACAGAGGTTTGGGGCTGCAAACCATGAAGACAAAACAAAACAAAACTGTAGCCCACACTGCTATTATACAAAGAAAAGGAAAGCAGTATATTTTCAAAGTGTTGCAATGAGAGAATGGATGGATGCAGGGAAATTCAAGCAAAAGTGTGATGAAATGTACATCCTTCTCTTGTGGCCAAATGGATAGACTAACAAGATAGCAGGTAGCAAGTGCTCTCTCAGTGTCTCTGATGCCATACTTGAAACCTTCCATATTGTATGCTGTTGCATGTAAATTAAAAACTGCACTCTTGTTCTGAAGCATACGCAGCAGATTAGGAACTGACACTGTCTGGGTACACTTCCTGGGGAAATCAGGGCAATGGAAGCAGCCATGCACATCTCACAAGAGAACAGCTCTTGTATTGTGCTTGATCCAGTTAAAAAACATTTCCTAAGAAACAGGAGAGGTTGAAAGTTACCGGTTATTTACTTGAACTGAATTTTCAGTGAAATTCAGGAGGAGGACAAAACAGAGTTGAAACTTCATAGCCCTGTTTTTCTTTAACTAACAAAATGAGCACCCGTTTGCTCAAATGCAAACAGTGCTTGTTTAGCTCCACTCCCATGCATCCCCAGCACTCAATCTGGGCACTTAAGAATGCACTTGAAGAGAAGTACAACCAAAGGATCTGTCTGTCAAAAAATGGGAAATGGACTGAGTAAGGAGCATACGCATCTAGTGCAGCAGGCAAGCTTTCACCTCCTTCACGTAACTCATAGCTTCAGTAAAGTTTCAATGTATTTTGTCTGAGTTCATTCTTTCCTTGATAAAGTTTGATTATTAGGCACTTCATGAAATGTGAAACTGATATGGAAGAAATGTTCAGAGTACAGCTAACTTTCAGAAATGTGAGCTACCCCTCTCATCCCTACTTCTTGAACATATGCTGTGCTGTAATTGTGACAGATAAGTTTCAAAGAGCAAGGCACATCTTTTTGCACCATCTCATATCTGTGTTGCCCTGCTGCAGAAATACTGTGGCTCTGAAACCAGCTGTCACATTCAGTAACGATGCAGGAACAGACTTCCATTCATTCCTACCTTGCATTTTCCATTCAGCAGCCCAGTCTTCATGCGGGAGATGAATATGACAGTAGTAAGGATCAGCTGTGTTTATGATTTTCTGGTAACTTCTAAGAGAATAGAGAACTCCATCCCTGGTTTCTTCCTGATTTGTTTCTTGGATGGACGTATTGCCTTGTACCCAAGATATATGCGGTGCTGGGTAAGTGAGGAAGGCATAGCACTTTAGCATCCTTCCTGTGTCTGTCTTTTGGTATTCCAGTGCATAAGAAGAGGAAACTGTAGATTAAAAAAAAAAAATCCTACTACTTTCAAAATCCTTTTTAACTTGAAGCGATTGGTCTTTCAAAATAACACTGGGGAAAATAAACATAAATGAAAACAAAATTGTCCTGGTTTCAGCTGGGACAGAGTTAACTTTCTTCATAGTAGCTAATAAGATGCTATGTTTTGGATTTGTGCTGAAAAGGTGGCTGATAGGACAGTGATGTTTATAGTTGCTGCCAGGACAGTCAAGGCCTTTTCAGCTTCTCTTCTGTGCCAGTGTCTGCAGGTGCAGGAGAAGCTGGGAGGGAGCACAGCCCCAATTACTAGCCTAGAATTCAATCCTAGGTTTAGGACTGAGACCCAAACTGGACAGTGGTATATTCCATATCATGCACGCCATGCCCAGTATATAGATGAGGGTCTGTCTGGAAGCTCTCACTCTCTCTGGGTCATGTCCCTCTCTCTTGGGGTCATCTTGCTCTCTCAGTCAGCTCTCGGTCTCTTGGACACTTTGGCTCTTATCTCCTTTCTGGGATCGCAGTTTTGGGACTCTCTCTGCTCTCAGATCTTTAGCCAGGAACAGACTGAGCCTTGGTCATCAGGTGGTGAGCAACTGCACTGTGTATCACTCATCTGTACATTCACATATTTGTATATTATTATAATGATTTTTTTTCAATTTTATTGTCATTTAGTTATTAAATTGTTCTTAACTCACAAGTCTCTTTTCCCTTTCCCACTTTAATTTTCTTTCCCATTCCTGGGAGGGGGGAAGGTGAGTGAGCAGTTGCATGGCGTTTGCCAGCTAACCAGGTTTAAACCACAACAAAAATTTAATCTGTGTTTGATTTCAGAAGAAAGTACAGCACTACTTACTGTCAATGCTAGGGTCTGTACTGCTCTGAGAGGCCATATATTGTTTTAAAACTCAAGTATACTACCTAATCACCCCTTAGAAATCACGGTGCAGTTGGTTAGAAGTGCTGCACTGTAACTTTTCAACTCATGTTACAACATTTCCCCAGAGAAAATTAATTGCTTGATAACACCATCAGGCCCAAAAGGTGCTCTATTAGGTTGGAGGATTTTGATTCCGTGTGAGAAATAACATGAGAAAATCTGTTGGTGTAAACCTATTTCCACCGATGTGATCCACTTTTGATGTCTTACTGACCTCTTACATGCAGCATCACTTCCATTTCTGTTTTATGTTGCTGTGTTCCCACATAGCAACTGTAAGAGCCCTCATCAGTCACAGTCAAGTTACTAAGTTTCAAGGAAGCATTTCCCCTAGGAATGTCCTCATGGAAAAGGTGTGTTCTGTGTCTGAAATTCGGGTCTTGTATATCTTGCTGATCCCTCTGATAGTAGTAGCTGTGCACATATTTGTCCCCTTTCTTCCAGTAAATTACTTCATCATCCCCAGGTGGGAAAGTACATGGGAGGATGCAATCCTTGGAAAACAGCCCCGTTACCGTTTCCTGTTCTGTAAAACCTAAAGCCCGTAAGTACAAATAAGTAAATTAAATTAAATTTAGTCTGCAAGTATATTTCTGCCCCCCCTTATCCCTGACAAAAAAATGCTCTGGCAGGCAGCACATTCCTACCAAGTGTGTCTCTGGGACAGCAAGTAAGTGTCTTCATTTTGATCAACATTATAATACACAGCTCTGGTCTCTGAACTTATAATTAGTTTAAGCAGACATCCTGAGTAAGCACCTACGTAGTCAAATTGGCACAAAACCACCTTAGCACCTGAGCTTCAATTGCATTTCCAAAAGCACCACCTTCAACCTCAAAAACCTTTTGAGCTGCAGCTTGCTACTCGCTCAAACGTTCATAGTGCCATGTTGCAATGACCTGGGTTACCAATAACCTCACACAGTGCCAAGCAGTTGTACCATCACAGAAAAAAAGGACATGATGGTGCACCTGCCAAGAAGGACAGAACTTCTTGAAACAGCTTCATAATCACTGACCACAGGGAGCTCTGCCACAGCCCCTGGAGGTAATTAAGGTGTGTATTCCTCAACATTAGTTCACACAAGCCATAGCATCTGATTGCTGTTAACACTTAATTTAGGCCTTTCTGGTATAAAAAAATAATTTTAAATTAATCTTTTTAAAAACTGATTGCATTAACTTAGCATCATTGCATGGACCTTCTTGGCCAAGGCCAGACAACCTTTTAAGCTGGCAGCGAGTCTCTGGCTGCAGCTGTCTCCTCAGAAATGTTGATACCCTCGCCAGCTCAGCTGGCAGGGCAATCCAGATGACTTTTCCTCAGCCAACCCAGCACAAATTCAACCAATGTACTTCAAACCATTTTCAGCATGAACTGACAACTACTGCCTGCTGAGCAGTCGTACAACACACTCCACCAGCCAAGCCACGGGGCTGAAACAGCTTGGGTGCTCAATGTGCTTGGTGGCTATGGCCATCCATGCAGCCACCTTTCAAACAGTCATCTTTTGCTTTGGGAGTGTCTTACATTACCCCAAATCAACTCTTTACCATTAATAAGCAGTGTCTGAACTAATTAATCTCCCCCCCTTAAAAATGAGTAAAAATTTTCTTTATTTTTCATAAACAATAGAGCTAAAACCTACCCCAAACTGTAGCATCTATGTGAAACAAATAGATGAGAAGAGATGTTATTTTCTGACCTTTCATGTCTTCTTTGGTTCTTAATAGACTCATATGAATCTGACAACATAAAAGGAGGGGAGAAAACGGGTTTAAATGCAGGTAAGAAACTTATTATATTCCTTTGTACAGCTTACTAAGGATTGTAGGCCTTCGTGTCATTTTTTTTGTTTGCAACAGTCTTAGTCCAGAGGTCAGGCCTTAAAGTCATTATGTAATATTATACATTTCATAACCATTGAGGCTCTCTCATTGACATGTAATCCTTCACAGATTGATACTTTCTGTTTATTTTTAATAAAGTGTTTACCCTCAGTGTTCTTAAAGCAAGGGAACATTAATCTTCATCGTTCGTGAACAGAACACCAAAGAAAAACGGTCAAGTGCCATTTCCAAAACTATGTAAGATGTCCTTGTCAAGCCAGATTTTTCTACTTCCTAAAATATATTTCTGATTACTGCAACATTTGACTTTCTGAGGTGGGAAACTTGCCTGCATTTGCAAATATTGCACATATAAAGAACTTTTCCTCACTTTGAGAGCAGCCATCCATACTGTAATATTCTCCTAACCCCGTCAAGTAAAAGTTATTTACTTCTTAGCAAAAAGGATTCTGATTAATTCTTTTTCCAAGGTAACTTAGCAGCATATTTCAAGCACACACACACATTTACAAGGACCGGAAATGCCGAAGGATTTCAAGTTTTATCAACAAGAAAACTGAACATGTAAAGTTCTAAAAAACCCACAATAATCACATATTGCTAAAATCACATACTAGCCACAATGATACTAGCTTTACAGAAATTCTCCACTGAATCTTCAGGAGGCATTTTCTGTAGTAAAAAAGAGAATTAAATCTCTGCCTCCCTACAATGAAACCTGTATGACTTAAATGCTAACTGCATACTTCAGCTGTTCAGAAATCACCCCAAAGGAAGAAGGATCCCAGATTCTGAACATCCAAAATTGTCTCAGGAAGTAGACCAAAACCACTGTGTTTTACCTCAATACACAGATACTATCTATCCCTCCCCACCTCCACCCTGTACACTTATAACACCAAAGAGCTGTTACAAGAACGCCAGGGGAGTTTTACCTCTTCTGATTTCATGAGTAGCTAAAAAACACAGTGTCTTCTTGTTTCAGCTGTTTCTTGCTGTCAGAGCTTATGCATAAATATAAAAATAAAATGAATTCACAGCTCTCCCGAAGCCATTAAACTTTTCCTCTTCCCTGTTCCTTTTATAGCCACACCTACACATACCAGTGCTCAAGTTCACTCCTGTCCCACAAATGACAGCAGTTGTTTCTGTATTGTGAACTATGTTTCTACACACGTTAAGCTTCCACACCTTTTGTGTTCACTTCTCCGTCTTTGGGCTTAAAAAGGTTTTTCTCTTAAGCACTTCTTTTGCCTGGCTTTGTTGAACAAACTTTTTAATGGTAACTCCTGCAAGCTGTAACTGAGTAACAGAAGAAATCAGTTATTGTAAGAAATGTGTTTTCTGCAGCAGTGGTGATGCTCCTTTGCGACTGGGTGCAGGCCTTCCAAGGTCACGAGCACCACAGCCATAGGAGAGACCAGCAATCCTCTCGCTAAGGCAGGGCGCAGGAACCTGCCACAAGGAGTCAGGTAAATTCCATATAGTCACAGGACAAGGAGAACATAAGATACTGTCCTGGTTTCAGCTGGGATAGAGTTATTCTTCTTAGTAGCTAGAATAGCAGGAAGTTATTCTCTTACTCATCTGCGACTGTGGTTTCAGGATTAGGTGGGAACTGGCTGGGACTTGGTAATCAGGTGGTGAGCACTTGCACTGTGTATCACTCATTTGTATATTATTATTATAATTATTAATATTTTCAATTTTATTGTATTTCATTTATTAAATTGTTCTCATCTCAACCAATGACTCTCTCTTCCCTTTACCCTCTCAATTCTCTACCCCGTTCCCCAGGGACAGGGGAGGATGAGCGAGCAGCTGCCTGGTATTCAGCTACCGGCTGGGTTAAACCAGGAGAGACAGACACAAATCATCACCATGCTTTTCTCAGAAAGCTGCTAATCCGAAACAAGAACAGTAGATGTTAGCAATACTGTTAGTGTCCTGTTAGCAGTACACACACGACCTGTGTCTCCTGCTTTCCTGCGAGATCCCTCTTTCCCACGCCCTCTCTTCCACACCACCTTGCAGCAGTTCCAGCTGGCAACCGATCTCCGGCTACAGCTCCTCTGCTCACAGGATTTACTTTTCCACACATCCAGCTGTAAAATACTGCACCTCAGGCCATGAGCTCTGCTATCAGCAGGAACAGCTGCTGCCTCCTCTTAGCCTGCGTGCCGTAACGAGCACTAAACCCGGCAAACGCTCCCCTGAGGAGCCGGCACGCGATCCCCATGCCCACATGCGCAAGCCCAAGGCTGCGTGGCGCAGGCAGAGAAAAGCCGCGACGCTAGAAATACGCCTCTCGGCATGCTCAAGGCTCCCCTTAGGCCCCGCCCCACACCGCGAAGCCTTATCCGCAGCCAGCGGTGTGAAAGGATCCGCCCCCTCCCAGTACCTGCGCACAACGAGGACGCCCTGCCGCCACCTCCCCTTTCCCCACCCCGCGCCCAGGGCCGCCCGCATGCCTGGTTAGTGAGCGGAAGTGACAAACGCAATGTCGCTGTCACACCCCTGTGGAGCGCTGATTGGATGTTGACCTCGCCATACCTCACCGCCATTGGTGATTCGCGGTAGATAGGCGGGGCTTCTTTGCTCCGCAGGCGTGTGTGATTGGGTCGGGAGGTGGGCTTGGAAGCTGAGGTAGGCGGGTATTGGTAGGGCTGGTTGCTGCGGTTACGGGCCGCGGCGGTGCTCTAACATGGCGGAAGAGGCCGCTGGCCGTGGGACTCGGCGTGGGGTGGGGGAGAGGGACCGGGATGGGGAGGAGGAGGAGGAGGGGGCGGCGGTGGGAGAGCGAGGGCCGGGTGCGGCCTATCACATGTTCGTGCTGATGGAGGACCTGCTGGACAAGCTGAAGCTGCTGAGCTACGAGGAGGAGGCGCTGCGGCGTCACAACATGCGGCCTCTCTCCAGGTGCCCCCCGCCCGCTCCGCACGGTGCCTGCCGGCGGCGAAAGGCCCCGGGGAGGGCGGCGGCGGCCTCGCCTGGAAGGCGTTGGCGTGGCTGTGAGCGGGGACGGCTGGGGCTGGGAGGTGTCGCGCCGAGGAGTACGAAGCGCAACGCGTGAGGGTGGGCAGCCGCCAGGGCTGCAGCGAGGGGCGTCCGGCCGCGTGGCGCGGGTGGGTGGAACCGCGGCCTGGCGGCAGGAAGACACGGCCGTGGGGGGTTACCCCGGCGGACAGCCGCTCGGATGGCCAAGTATCTGGGTCACGTAAAAACCAGTCAACCTCAGCCCTTTCCGTGTGAAGCTTTCAAAGCGGGAGGTCCCTCGAAAGGCTGAGATGTGATAAATAGTCATCCCACCTTCCCTGCCCCCAGGAGATATGAATATGTCTGTATGCCAGTGCATCTGCAAAAGATCATTCTCCCCTAGATGAATTTCTTGCGTGAAGGATGGCTGTGTGTGGGATGTGTATGTCTAAGGGGGCTTGGAGACATTGTTTTAAGTCTGTTTTTTTCATATCTAATACATACTTGTTTCATATGTAACATTTTTTCTTAAATTATGGTGGGAGACAGGAAACTTGGGAAACAGGACCGATGTACAACATCCACCTGTCCAAATAACTTTAAGATCCATCCATCACTTTCAAACAGGTTGCAAAGCAGCATATCACACAGTCAAGCTTTCTATAAGCAACAGTTTGGTAGGGGAGGGAAATATGGTCCAAATTATTATCTTATTGGGAGAGAGTATGAGCTCAGTGGCCATAACCTGTTTTTTACCAGCTGCTGGACCATGAATATATTTGCAGCAGGGAAGCAAAGCTTTGTCCACCTTACCAAGCAGCCATGTCTGTAAAGGGAAGCACTTGATTCCAAGTTTCCAGTGTTCACACAATTTATATTTTTGGGCAATTAACTGTGGTCTGATCTTATGTACTGAATTCTCCTTGGGGGACACTAGGTGTGCTTATGGACCTCATCTTTCAATTTAGTGTGATGCAAAATAGATCTAGTTTGCGTACCTTGCTCTCCAAAGTGACCCAAAGCGCAGTAGGTGAGGATAGGTAGAAGGGTCACTTGAAAACCATGCTCCTGATCTGAGATTACACACTGATTTACATGTACCGGCCTCTTGCACACTTGGTAGCCGAGGAATGTGGGAAGGGGAAGTGGTTTGGGGAATGTTGGAGCAAAAGGAACCGGATATATTGCTGTTGTCAGGAAGAGTATTTGGGCATGTTAAGGAGGCAACAGGAGGTGAGGTTACTGCAGTATAATGGCATGGGTGCAATATGCAGACAATATGCAACAATATGCAGACAGAGGACACACCTCTTTAGGCAATAAGGCTTCAGTAAATTTGTTCTTCCCTCCTCAAGAAAGTGCCACTCAAGTTTTCATGTGGTCACTTTGTGCAATATTTATTTATTTTTCTATTTTTAAAGAGGCATAGTCATATACCCAAATGCACGTACATACCTTCTTTTGAGCTATTTCCCCCCTTTAATGGAGAGCAATATGCACTTCTAAAGCATTTTTCAATGTGCTCTAAAGTAGATAAAAGAGGACGCATCCACTCTAGCTTCCAATGTCATGGGTAAAGGTATACAACTTCAATGGTTTATTTTAATTTTGTTTTTGGAGTTGGCTGTTTGCTCTGTGGTGTTGATAGTACTTATCAATCACTTTTGCTAATGTATTCAGAGGATGTTTTTCAAATTTAGTTTTTTTCTTGCACTGTAAATCACTTGCCCTGTGAAAAATGCCTGAGATTTCGCAAAATCTTAGCTTATTTGTGGCCTACTAGTTATTGGCAATTGTGGATCTTTGACTTTCAATTCTTTTGAGCTTTTAAGTATTTTATATTATGCAAGGGACATTTGAATAAATACATTGTATATGCTCTTAATTAATCAGTGATGATACTTTATGGAGTGATGGGTTGGATTCTGCATCCCTAAAATTTAATGGGAGCAGAACTGAGCTCCGGTAAATAAAAGGAGTAACTTGGGTTTATGTGTAAATGTTGATCTGGTGATGTTTAGCTGCAGCTGCATAATCCTGCTGGCAGGGCAGAGGAGTACTCGGTTTCCGTTTGATTCCTTGGAAGTCTAATGTTGATTAATAGTTTACTCAAGGCGGGAAACAGGTGAGCTGTACATAGAAAATTTAGTCTGCTGTGATTATGTGTGAAAATAGGTGTCCTGAATTTAGTTCAAATGGATCACTCATTTAGAAAGCCAGTTGAAGAAACTTCTTTCTAGCCTGTACTGGCCTGTAATTCTGTAAGAGCTTCAGGAGCTCAAAAGATCTTTATTTACCATTTTTTCCCCTTTTTAAACAGGCACTACTTTGCACTGCCCACTAATCCTGGTGAGCAGTTCTTTATGTTTTGCACGCTTGCTGCTTGGCTGATCACTAAAGCGGGACATCCCTTCGAACAGCCACAAGAATACGATGACCCCAATGCAATAATATCAAATATACTCTCAGAATTGCGATCATTTGTAAGTGTTGAACATGCTGTTTTCCCAAGTGTGTTTCAAGCATGTGCATCACCTTCAGAAATAACAGTAAAGACACGCTTCCTCTGCTGCCTGATTATTTTCCCAAGGTCTAGACAGACGTTTCCTATCTATAAATTTGTACTATGTTAATTAGTTAATTGGAAGTTTAGGCTGTGGGTACTTAGTTGCTAATTTTTGGCACTACAAAAATGGTCTTACAATGTTATATGTGATTCCAATTAGTTTTGTTCCACAGTCTGTAAAACTGATTAAATCAGGCTTACCTCTTATAGTGCCACATATGTTGCTCATTTGTAGTAGCACAATTTACAAAGATTTTGTTTTGAAAGTTTACAAAGTGCTTGTGATCCTGCTCCTGCCAAAGTCAATGGTATAATTCATAGTGAAGGAAACGGTTTAAAATTGTGGTCATGTTTTCTTCCTTTTATTAAGGAGCAAAAGGTTACATGAACTGCCAGGAACTATTGGGATTTGTTTCAATATTAAAAACAAACAAACAAAAAAAAGCCACAACCAATCTGAAGGTCATGAGAGTGTATCAATTTACAGGAAGTATGATCTTAAGGAAGATTATACTGTGGTACAGCTGTGAAGGATGTTAAGACCACTGCTCTCTAAAGAAGTTAATTGATAAAAAACTAAGATACTTATTCTGGACAGCAATAAATAAAAATAAAATATAAGTAAAATCTGGAACAAACAAGACACTGTTGAAAAGCTGGTGGTTAAGTCTCAGTACCTGAGTTCCTCTGTAGCTGTTCTTGCCTTGCCAGCATGTCACTTGTATGCTTGACCGTCTAACTCCCTTGTGGCTTTCGACTCTTCTGCTCCCTGTGAGTATCCTCTTATCGGGTGCTTTAAGATTTCTACTCTGCGTCTGTTCCTTGGATTGTTCTGGTTTCCCTTCTGGTGCCTGACTGGAGCTGCACAGGGGAAGAAGATGAATTAACATTGGTAAAATCTTCATACACAATGGACACTGGTTTTAGTGTAGTAAATCTTGTTACCTCCCTGAGAGGAAGCTCGACTGATGGGTAGCCATTAGTAAACAATATGTCTCTTTACTTTAGGGAAGGCCTGTGGATTTTCCTCCCTCAAAATTAAAGGCAGGTTACGGAGAGCAAGCATGCTATGTTCTTGATTGTTTAGCTGAAGAGGCCTTGAAATACACTGGCTTTAGCTGGAAAAGGTATAGTACACTTTAAAACATCCTCCCTTATGCATTGTTTTCCAGGAAACAAATATAAGTTGTAATGGTAAAGGCAAAGCATAGTAATTGCCAAAAATATTTTACCTGGTGTTTCATGAAATGCAAAATTCAACTAGGCTTGAAGCAGTGGGACAAATGAATTCCTAATGCAATTTCACACAATTTAGTCTATTACCAGCAAGGATGAGTTTGGGCCATTAATTTACTTAACTAATTAATAAAGATTTTACTGATGACCTTTTTTGGTCATTTTCCTATGCATAATTGCTTGTTAATCTGACAGTTGAGTTGAAACATATTAATATTCTTTTAGCTCCTATCAATTAATCTTGACCTCTTTGGTTGGAGGTAGGCACAATATGTGATCATGTTACAAACAGGCTATAGTAACTTTTGATTATTTAATCCGAAAGAAATACTGGGAGAAATTAGATGACAGATAATTTCAAGTATATGAAACTTTGCTTAAAAGTGCTCTTTATTTCATTCCTTCCCTCTGATGGGTTTTGAAATGGATATAGCAAAGTAATTTCTACCTTGGAAATATTTTACTGTTACCTCTGTTTATTACACAAATTCCACTGTAAGCCAAAAGTGAGTCTGTGGTGACTTGCACTTAAATTTTAAGAGATTAGAGAAAACAGAAGATGACTCAAAATTTACTCCCCAGGTGTCTTTGAATGTATAGTATGAACGTACTGTACTGTTTGGCATAATAGCTAATTCTCACTTTTAAGATAGTCCAAGATAAACAAAGGCTTTTAAGGCTGAGCGTTAATTCAATTTGTTTAAGTGTGTGAGATACTGTCTAGTCATATTCCACATCAACCATACTTCTCATGAAATGTTTGTTTGCTTAAGAGCAATTTACAGCTTACTGTGTGTAAAAGCTCCCTGTTCTTTCTACTGATTTCAGGCCAGCATATCCAACAGAAGAGCTAGAAGAAGAAGAAATAACAGGAGATGATGTAGAATTAATGCTTAATAAACTGGAAGAGGATGTTGTGGTAGGTTTACCTAACTGGTTTTGATTATATCAATATTGGTCAGCCATGAGGAAATTTTTCTCACTGTTTGTTTTGTTTGGCTTTGTGTAAGAAGTCTTTTCTACTGGCTGTTCCATCGTCCTTTTTTCCTGTGTCTCCTTTCCTGCATTGTCAGCTTGTCTGTAGAGTTTTTTTGTTTCCTCTCAGATAAGGTTGCTAACTCTTCGGGATGGAGCTTATGTTCTTACGTGCCTTTATAGTTTATGTAAAGTGAAGTGGAATCTAACCCTACATTACAATTGCACGGATTCAGAATTGTTTGTTTTCTGCTGATACAAGCTGTTCACATTAAACAAAACTTCAATCCCTCTTTACAGAATTGGTTAATATTTGGTTAAAATTTGCACAGTGCTTAATTAGTGGAGTGCTCACTATTGTAACTCAGATTTCACTGCAAATAGCCAACAGTAATTTTCCTATCTGGCTGATCTTAAGCTTTGGGAAAAGAAAAGAACAACTGGAAACTGAGCAAAAGCCTAAATAAAGGTTGCAGAACTGTTTCTGTAGAGAAAGGTCATGGCAGCTCATTGCTATATATTCCACAAATGAAATGGTAATATCCCATCATCATTCTGGCTGCAGAATAAGTCTTTCTGCTTTGAAACACCTTTGACCAACAAGATGGTAATATTTGAGGATGTTTTTATTTATTCCTACTTTTTATCTATGATAATTACAGTGAAGTTGTCGGGTCTGTGAAACAGCCCATGAAATACACCTGTAAGTTCAAATATGCTTTTAGGACTTACTGATGGATGGATGTTGAACAGAAGTTGTTTCTTGCCCATTGACTTTCTCAGAAGATTATTTTTGAGAGTGGGAATCTCACTGTTATCTGGTAGCGTAATGTTATCACGAGACCTGTTGGAGCGAGGCCAGAGGAGGGCCATGAAGATGGTCACAGGCCTGGAGCACCTCCCCTGTGAGGACAGGCTGAGAGAGTTGGGGTTGTTCAGCCTGGAGAAGAGGAGGCTCCGAGGAGACTTAATAGCAGCCTTCCAGTACCTGAAGGGGGTGTACAGGAGAGATGGGGAGGCACTCTGTATCAGGGAGTGTAGTGAGAGGACAAGGGGTAATGGGTATAAGCTAAAAGAGGGTAAATTTAGGTTAGACATTAGGAAGAAATTTTTTACTGTGAGGGTGGTGAGACACTGGAACAGGTTGCCCAGGGAAGCTGTGGATGCCCCATCCCTGGAGGTGTTCAAGGCCAGGCTGGATGAGGCTTTGAGCAACCTGGTCTAGTGGGAAGTGTCCCTGCCCATGGCAGGGGGGTTGGAACTGGATGATCTTTAATGTCCCTTCCAACCCAAATCATTCTGTGATTCTAAGACATTGTCATTTTCACAGGCCTCTGTCAGTCTCCCCGAAGTGAATCTTTTGCTGCTGACTTAAACAAGATTTTTCTGGAGAGGGAAGTTAGCTGAAGACAATTGAAACAAAAATTACATAAATAAGTTAGTTTCACATCTGATTTCTCCAAAAGCTGATGATTCTGTACAAAATAAATATAGATCAAGCTCAAAATATTGAAAGCTGTGAGCCTGAAAGCGTGCAGTTCCCGGGTCAGTAAATTACTTGAGGTACAAACAATTTTCTGGATTGTTAAGGTCCAGCAATACTGGATAGAAAATGCCACAACTGTCCCATTTTTCACACTTTTCAAGGGCTTGGGAAAAATTAAAGGTGATAAAAATTGGAAGTAGAGTGGCAGTAATGTTATCATATGGTTTCTGATCATAGTCCCAATTGATATGCCACAATAGTCCACAAGGATGTAACAGCTGAAGAATTTGCTTCTTCTTCTTCTCACAGTTTTCTTAACTATTGCATTATTTTTCTCACTTTTATTAGCCAAGAAAAATTCCAAACTTTTATTCTTAAATTTCATACAGTATGCAAATATTGTAATGTGGATGTCTGGTTGCATTTTTATCAGCTTTGAAGTCTCCACAGAAAAAGTCTTGAATAATTTTGAGAACAGTAAGAGACATTCTGTATTACATGTTTGACCAGCTTCAGAAATTGTAAGCCCTTGGCTAAAAGCTTTAAATATGAAAACAACCAGCTTTCAGGTCTTTTCTGTGTGTCATTAAGGTCTAGGCTGTTTCATTTGGGAAGTGGGGAGGAAACAGTTAACTAAAGCACAGTTGAAACCCTTCAAAGAACCTCTGAATTTGCTCTCAGGTAGTATTTTAGGCCATGATATTAACAACTAGGTGTTTTATTAGCTCTTCTAAGTTTGTATGTTAATAAAACCATTGAGCTAGGTTCATACCAAGTGGTTATATGCTGATGTAACTTTTTTTTTCCCAGTCCATTGTTGCTGACAATATATTGATATGTCCTGGATGTATTAGCTGTATCCATAATTGAATTTAGCGGTATTTCCAGCAGTTAAATGCTAATGATAAGGTTCATTGATTGTTCTTCTGGTTTTGATTCTTCTGAATCAAATTGATGAGGCTAACAGAGACAAGCCTAGTTCTGTATGTCTTGGGGAACTAGGTGAACAGTAGCCAACGAGGCTGGCTGTGCAAGGAAATATGCAGTTTGGTTTCTCAGTTCTGATAACTGGTCTTGTTATCATGGTAGTGTTGTAATATGTTCTTTGAAGCACTGTACAAATATATATTGTCCATTTAGCCCCAATCTAGTATTCAAGGGACTAGGGGCCAAACATTCCAGAAGAAAATAGAGTGGTCCCTGTTAGTTAAAAACCAGGAATGGTAAAGGAATAAGCTCCCAGGTTTTCACTCAGTCTTGAAGGTTTCTACACTAAGACCTGTGTTATTGCAGCATTCATGATTAGCCTAGAAAGGAGGTGAATGATGAAATTTTACTTTGGTGGAAAAGACAATGGCTGACAGAAGAGGGAGGACAGGGTTTAAAAGGCTGAAGGTCAAGGAGGACAAAGTTTATAAGGACAGAAGGACAAGGTTTATAAGGGTAAAATGCATGGGTGATAAAATGGCAGGTAAAATTTCATATAGATAAATGGAGGGTAAGGCATGGCAAAAGCATCTTTGACTTACGCAGAGATGGTCTTTGAGCTGATCATGATCACTGAAGAATGCAATTTTGTGACCATAATAGATAATTCTATAAAACTGTCAGTGCAGTGCATAGTGTCATGAACAAGAAAACAAACTGATTGCCTCTATTTGAATTGTATCTGTCTGCACTCTTTCAAAAAGTGCCATCGTTCTGCAGCTCCAACTCTGTAGTGCAAACAGCATATTGAAAACTGTGTTCAGATTTGGTTTTTGGTTTGATTTCTTTTTAATGCAAAGCTTTAGGAAACACATATGAAATTACAGCTACCATGCAACTATTGATAATGGCCCATTTAATG
Source organism: Pterocles orientalis (assembly GCA_011057875.1). Lineage (NCBI taxonomy): Eukaryota > Metazoa > Chordata > Aves > Pterocliformes > Pteroclidae > Pterocles > Pterocles orientalis. Next base: position 616,001 of record WKFP01013792.1, on the reverse strand, counting down.
TGAAAGGGCTTAAGTTTTGGGGTTTTTTTTGGTTAGTTGGTTTAATTTTTAAATCCTGTGGCACCCTGAGGTAAATGTGGAGTAGCTTTAATCTTTCCAGCTTGTCCCAGATATTGTGTCTCCTCATAAGATTTTAAGTAAATAGAAGTTCCATTATAATAAACTCTCTGTGTCAGAAATTTGCAATTTAATACTCCTTGTCCTGTGCTCTTGCAAATAAAATGATGGAGCAAGTTTGTGCAATACTTACTGATGTCTTAACTTTGTGACTTTACTTAAGGAAGAAGAGTCAGACAGTGAAGAAAATTTTATTGACCTGAATATTCTGAAGGCACAAACATACGGATCAGTAAGTTGTTACACATCAGTCCTCTGTTGAGAGATTTTTACATCTGTAGGAGCAATTTATTTCTGTTGGATTTAAGTGTGAAAGTCTTTATATAGTCTAAACTTGAAAAAAAACATTCAAACTGAAATGAATGAGCTTATTTTAAAAGAGTACTAGACTGTTATCACTGCAAGGTTGCTGGAAACATTTGCAAGAAATTTTTGCAGAGACTTTTAGGGAAATATGGTATTAGTTTCTTGAATGTATTTTAATTTTTCCTCCCCATGTTATTTCTGGAATGTATTATAATTTTTTATTATGTTCATGTTATTCTTTTCAATTCTCACTATGATAAGAAGATGTATTTTTTAAATTCCTAGTCTTTATGAATTCAAAGAAGGCCATTAAAGAAATCTGTTATATCTGTAGTCTAGATCATTCTGGATATAATTTTTTTTCTGACTGTAAGCATTGTAAGCCATTGTAACATGATTTCTAACAGTTCTCACTATGCATAATGGTGTTTTCTTGTATATAAACTATGTGATTTTTACACAGGACATGAATGACTCTGCAAAGCAAGAACAGATTTTACAGTCCACCACAGATGCAGCAGAGTGGAATCTGGAAGTGGAACGTGTGCTTCCACAGCTGAAAGTTACAGTCAGGACTGACAATAAGGTATGAGAATGGCAGTTTCTTTACTTTCCATTTACGATTTTTTTCTTTTGCCATGCCAAGAATTGTGACTAATGGGCTCTCCAATGCTATCTTGTCTAAATCTTTGTCACTTACTTTGACCATAGAAGCAAAAATTTTCAGTAGGCTTTTTTTTTCCAATATTATATAAGAATTTTTTTTTCTGCTACTTAGAGGGCACCTTATTTCCATATATTTATTTCCATATGTTTATTCAGTAGAAACTTCTTGAATCGTTAAACATTTCTAATGTATTCATACTTTTTAAAAATTATACCCTCAGTTTAGCAGCTATTAAAACATCTTCCTGGAAGAGAGCTGAGGAACTTTATATCTTTCAACTGTTCAATTTGTCAACCACATGAAAGGATGATTGCATAGAATTCTTCTTCCTGAAATTTAAATTGCAATAAAGTAGGTCTGTAGTTCTGATCTAGTCATCATGGCCTCTCCTTATGTTTAGCAAAAAGTGCTTTTTTGACTGATTTTACTTACCTGTCCAGATAACTACTTTGAGATGAAATTCGTCTTTTCTCAGAAATGAGTATTTCTCTCCATAATCTATTTGAAGGAGTTTAGAATGAGCAGCTTGGAAATAAGACATCTATCTTTAGCAAGTCAAAGTTCAAACCTAGGACCTATTCCTGGCATTGCCATTGACATTCTTTCTAGGAGCTTGTATAGCACGCACAGATCAGTGAAGTATTGAAATTACTCATTTGTTGTGACCTGTCTAGTTGGGGTATTGGAGTAATCTGTAGCAGTGATACAGAATTAAATGAAAGATAATCATCTTGCCAAAAATAGGCTAAGCTCTCCACTATCTGTTAAATTGCTTGCCTGTCATACACTATACTGCATTCTTCTATGTGAAGAATTGCCTGTTTTGAGTCACCTTTCTCTGATCCTCAGCAAGCCTGTCTGTTACAGAGAACATCATGCTTGATTCTCACACTAAGAAATTAAAACTTAATAAAGACATACATGGAAAATTAAAGCCACTATAAGAAGTGAGGTTTACTAGCTTCCAGTTTAATGCACCATCTCTTGGCTTTAAGGAATATGTCAAAATGAACATGAAAGCTTTTCTATCTTTTGTGCTATCATGCTTTCAGAAATAACTGGAGAGAAGTGCTTGGTGTTTTTTCATCCTACAAGAAAAGCATCATGTTCCATTTCCTGTGCAGTGCATTTATATGTAGTACCAGGAGAGGGTTAATGGTTTAATCAATGGCATTAGAAACAAGAATTTATTTGTAAAATCCTGGGCAGTGGTGGGAGGTGTGTGGGGGTGTGTGTTTGTTCTTTTCATTTAAACTCCAAAGTTTAACAAATTGTGAACAATTGTCACCAGACCAACAAATGCTCTTGAGTACTGCAAACTTGAAACTCAACATTCAACACAAGCACATTTTCTCTGCTAGCCTTTGTTTCATTCTGGAAGAGAACAGTGGGCCGCAGCACAATTGTAGACAGCAGATGAACAGCTGTTGGAGATGCTCAACTATGCTCTTCTATGCAGGGCGATAGCCTCACTTCAAGTCAGTGGAACTGCCTGAGATTGAGGGCTGTTTAAATGTGCAGCTGTTTTAAGCCAGGATTTGTTTTGTTCCTGCTATGAGACATTATAAGTGGCTCTATCCTCCAGGAGCTCCAGGAGCTCCAGGATGGGGAGTTCCTCTTGCTCAGGTGCTGCAGCCCAGCCCTGTGTGCCTGAGGACCTGTAGGTCCCCATACCAAACTGATGGATGCAGCTGCTGCTTCTTTCTTGTTTGCAGGTTCAGAAGCATATATCACATAGACACACAGAGGACCCTGACATGGCCAGTTACAAAAACTGCCATAAACAAGGCCCTATCTTCTACAGCACTTGTAGGACTCTCGTATAATATAGGTATAGACAGCCAGGCCCCCTTCCTCCTCTTCAGCTAATTAATATTTAAGTGAAAGCACACATTGCCTTCTCTCTAGATTCACATGCACGTGTCCATTCATGGATCCCTAAACTACTGGCATGGTCCTTCTGTCTGTCTGATCTCCCTGCCTCCATCCTGGGCCTTCTTTACTGTTTCACTGCTCTTCTATTTGCTGGCTAGTCCAGCCTGATGCTTGCCAGCAAACAGATGCGCGTGCTCACATGCTTATCTTAAAGGCACTCTACATTTGTGGGTGTCCCTGAATACCAGCATATACTCTCTGCCTGCCTCACACCCAGTCCTGGACCCAGGGCCTGCTGCTTGACAGCTAGTTCAGTTTTAAGTCTGCTATTGAATTTCACACATGCACAGCAGGTTTAGGGAAGATGCAAACACTTGCCTGTTCTCACCCCAAGCAGCTGGCATCAGCAGCACGGGCTTGTGACCCACAGCCTTGCTCCAGCTGCTAGCACTGAGCCCCTCACTTGCTTTACTTACACCAGTCCTTCCCAGAAGCTGGATTTTAGGATACACGTTGATCCAACCTTGATGGCTGAGACCCTCACCTGCTGCTGGTACTGAGACCCCCACTCTCTCCAGCTGCAGACACCACAGGTTGGGACACCTGCAGCCCTGGGCAACTATTTACACATGACCAGCCTCTTTTATACCCCTCTCTGTTTCCCACTTTGTTCCTCCCCAGTCCCTTTCCCCTGCATGTTGTTTCATCAGCGTGCATAGTTGCACCAATCCTCCTCCTGAATATCTAGAGCCCCCAGATTTGCATTATCAGTTACCAGGGCCAGGTTCACCTTCTTTGAAGTGATGCTGCAGTTTCTTGATAGCCCACCAGTTAGTGTGACTTACGAGTTTTGTTTCTTGTCCTTGTCTGCCTTAGTGTTTTTCTGACAGGTCTGTATCTCTGTAGGTTTTGGTTTTTCCCTCCCTCTTACCATCTCATTTTGACAAGGTCCTCGATCAGATAATTGTACTGATACAAATATTCTCACATTCCACATGCCTTTATCCATTCATTTAACTGGCCAGGTTTGTTCTTTGTTGCCACCTCTATTATTGTTTGTCAGTCAGGTTTGTGCTTCTCTATGTTTTGCTTAGCCTCCTTTTTGACAAGATCTTTGATCAGATAATCTTACTAAAGCAAACACTGCCACCTTCTACATATCCTCACAGTACCTATTTTACAAGAAAGTCTCCTAAGGTTTGATTTCAAGTGATAAAGATTTATTAACATTTTTTTAACACTTAGACCAGTACAGTGCCAAAAGCTTAAAAATCTCAAAAATATTTTTTAGCATGTTCAGAAACACAATACTGAAATAGCAGTAATTCTGCAGTGCTGCTACTTTGCTTCATTTTTTATTCACTGTCTGCAGCTGTGCTTTGGTCTGGGAGATGTAAAAAGTTTGCATTGTTAAGGAAAAATTTGTGATAAAGCTTGGGAACTGGAATTGATTTCTGTGTAAAAGTTGCCTACCTATAAAGTTAAAATAGCATCTTCTCTTATCCCCCACCCCTGAGTCCATGTATCTTTCCAATGACCTAGAAGCTGCAAATTATTTTTCCCCTTCTAATTTTGTCCCACTACCGAAAATAAGTTCAGGTGCTTCAGCCTCTTTAATTTCTTTCCGTTCTTCTCCTGATAATAGTAAGGGCTAAGTAAAAAAGGAATATCTGTCAGGCTGGAAGTGGTAGGTGTTGGATATTTGAAGTACTCATTTTGTCTAAGAATAAAGTTAGTGCAAATATAATCAATATTTCCAGTATTTGTGCCCAGAGTGGTTTCTAGCAGAAGTAGTTCCCTGAAAATCAGACAGACTCTAAAAAGCATAGCTACTGTGGTGTCAGTAAGGATGTCAGTGTTTGTTTATGGATCTGAGTATCACATTGCGACATTTAGGAGATTTATAAATTGTGTCATGTTAAGCAAGTGCCTCTGGATGTGAACATGGCAGTGGCAGAATGATATGCAGTAATAGTTTAAAAGAGAACTGACCCTGCCTTACTTACCAGCCTCTGTTTAGTAACCAGAAAAAGATAAATTTTACTTACCTATGTTCCACTTGGTGACATCTTTTCCAGGATTGGAGGATCCATGTAGATCAAATGCATCAGCATAAGGATGGAATTGAATCTTCTTTGAAAGAAACTAGGGTATGTCTTACAAACGCAGTTCACTGATGTCAGCATTTTTATTTTCTCTTTGATATATGTTAAGAATAAATTGATTTTTTTTTTCTTCATTTTATGTGTGCTAGTGCTGTAAAACTAAAAAGGGAAACGTGCAATAATGATGATTAGGGACAGTGGGACTGGCAAAAGATCCTGTGGAAAAGAGTTGTATGTATGTGGATTAACAGGGATATTAGGGTTCATTAATGTATGCATTATTGTAAGTACAGCGTAACTATAGAGGGCAAAATAGAACAATACAATAATATCATCTGAAAAAGTGCTGATAAAACCCCCAAAATACTGTCAAATGCTGTTGTTAGAGTAACTTACTGATATTGACATTTGTAATTAATTGAGGGGGGAGCCTGATGGAGTCAGTAAAACTTGAAATATCTGTTTTGGAGGTCTGCAAACCAGAAATCATTAGGAATATTTTTTTTGTTGGCCAGACACAGCATTTCTATGCTATTTTTCTCTCATTTGTAGGCTTCCATATCCTTTCTTAATTACAACACCATTTTAATACTCTCTGTGTACTATCTGTATACTGTCAACCCCTATGACTGTCCTAGGGTTACCTTGACAAACTCCATAATGAAATCAGCAGAACATTGGAAAAGATCAATAGCAGGGAAAAGTACATAAACAATCAGTTGGAGCACTTGATTCAAGAGTACCGTTCAGCACAAGCCTTGCTGAGTGAGGTAATACATAGATCTTTTGTTGTTGTGTCCTCTAGTATTAACTTGCTGTTGAGTGAAGGCAAAGAAGACTCAGAGAGTTACCTGTGAATTCTGCTGTTGGGTGTAAAGCAGGGGAAAGGTTGGTTGGCTGCCAAATTATATAGTTTTTAAGCTAAACTAGCAATTTTTATTCAGCTGTTCTACAGGTGAAAGTAAATGGGTTTGCCTGAATATTATGTAAATCTGTTGCCAGTATTCAGCAGCTAGTAAATTGCTAGCTCTGTTTTCCCTGTGAAGTTCACACTCTGCAATGAAAACCTACAGTGTCAGTCCAGCACTCATCTCTTACATTGATTGCTCATGTTAATGTGCACAAAGCACTCTGATTACTTTTTTACTTAATTTAGTTTTTATGCCAATAGAGTGCTGTTTGAGAAGCTTTTTGATCCCCCAGTTAGGAGGCCTGTGTAAGCTACCATTTGGCTAGCCCTCCTATTTGTGGGCGTGACATTAAAATAACACTAAGAGGATTTGACCTCTGTGCTGTTTACCTTACTGTTAAACTTTAAGAAACTTCAAGACAGTAATTTACTGTTGACAAAGAAATATTCTGGGTTTCAGGATTCAATCCTGTCTGCATTCTGACAAATTTTCTTTTATGTTTATTTCCTCATGTAAATGATCAGAAAACATACTTTTTATGGTGTGTGTATTAGGTCTATTACAATTTTTAAAGCTGCTTAAAATTTTTGAATGATAGTCATTACAGGGGCTGATGTTTCAAGCATGTCCTCATGTGTAGCACTGCAAATGGCACCTGGACTTTGTGGGAGAGTTTTCTGGAATTGGGATGTGTGAAAACAAGTTTTGGTGTTCTCTCTGAGCTATCTGCATACATCTCTTCAGTATTGTCTTTACAGCAAAAAACATGTTTCTTTCCAGGCTAAAGAGAAGTACCAGGAGGGAAGTGGAGGAGTAACTGAAAGGAGTAGAGTGCTTTCTGAGGTAAAATGCATCTTCACATAATTTGAATTAATTTCTTTTGCTTATTTTAAAACAAGCCTCAGAGAGTTGGCATTTAGTGTTTGCAGTTTTATGAACCCATTTCTTTCTGATTTGTTCTCATGTTAAAGATTAGTATGTTTAATGGAGGCAATCTAGTCCTGTCCCTGAATTTGAAACCCAGCTTGCCATTGATGTTTAACTTGTGAATTTGGACAAACTATAGTGAGCTCTTAATTTCCCTACTTTGTAAATGAGGGTAAATGTGTTATAACCTGTGTCCTAGAATTATTGAGGATTAATCAAGTCATGTCCATAAATTCTTTGGAAGAAGAAGAACTTAACTCTTGTTTAGTTAAAATTAACAATCTGAAATTTTCATCTTCCAAGCACTTAAAAGCAATATTTGACTAAACAGTAACTTTTCCATACCAATCAAATTATGTTAATATCTAAAACTGTTTTTCTGTTGCCTTTTTTTTTTTAAATCAGTGCTCTGACAAATTTAAAGAAAAGATCCTGACTCAACATGTTGAACGTTTCATGGCATTTCATTTAGAATTGCTGCCTCATTTGCAAATACATCACCCCCTTGATCCAATTTGGATTTTTTTTTTAATGGCCCTGTTGTTTGGTCTTGAAAAACCCACTTTATTTATTAGATGATAAAGTATCTGGAATAGTCACATAAAATAGAGCACACTGTAAGAATATGCTAGAAATTGTAAACCAGGATTGAGACTTTTTAATAATAGAATGTAATAGTTCAGTTGGAAGGGGCTTAGAACGGTCTAGTCCAACTGCAGTAGGTAATAAACACAGCGGTTTAACAAGAGTTTTCTTGCAGAGATTTCTGAGTGTATGGATTCTGCAGAATTAAGGCTTCTTTCTATTTCATACTCAAGGAAGTTAGTTTGAAAAAGAGTACTTTACGATGACTTCAGATTTAGAACATGTTTGTGCTTTGGAAGTGTTTGACTGATTAGTAATGATTAATATGTTACTAGTTGGCAGCCTCCAAACTACGTAGATGCAGTGGTGCATATCTGAGCTAAACTAGACACGTTGGATATTACAACTGATCTGCTTTCAAAAATGCAATCAAATCTCAGCCCACTTGGCAATACCAGTACTGCTGTGGGTATGCATTAATAATCCACCATTGTTTCTTTTTTGTTACTGAAAAGGCTTACTGAAGCCTTAATAAAGGGTCCTTCTAAAGAGTCAAAAATACTTTAGTATTTCCTAGACTGTACCTTAGAATCATACATTTGCTTTTTCTGCATTGTCTACAAAGGCAAACTGCTCAGTAGTCAGTGATGAAATGCACTTGTATTCTTCATACATGCATTTTACATACCCACACATGTGCCAGTGCCCCCAGGCTCAAATGCTGCACCTTCTTTTGCTGCAGTGCTGTTTCTCAGGTTCCCAGTCACCTGTTGGAGTCCTGACACTTCCAGAAGGGCGGCTGGCATGGTCATTTGGTGAATCTTGGTCTGCAGGGATTACTGGTTGTTATCTTCCATCTAGCATCATACTGTAACACTTACACTGTTGTTTTTATTGTTTTGGGTTGCGCAGATTCTCAGTAACACCATGCTGTTTGGCCAACATGTTACTCTTTTAGCTGTAATTTTTACAACATTAATTTAGTTAAATTAAAATTTTCTTAAGGTTTGAAAAAATTGTTCCTCCCTATACAGCAACTAAGACAGATTAGTTCATTTTTTTTAAACTAACGCAGTTATTCAGGAGACAGTTTTTTGTTTTCTTTTTTTAACTTGGCTTTCATCTGGTTTAATTAAGAAAAAAATATCTGTTTTAAGATTACAGAAGTATTAGAGAGGGTAAAGCAGGAAACGGAAGAGAAAGGAAGCAGTATGACTGATGGTGGTAAGTATGTTTTTGCCTCAAACCAAACACCCATTTTTTCAGTGACAGGTGCATAATTTATCCTTTATTAAAGAAAAATAAGACCAGAATGAGTAAGTAATCTAAAATACCAATATTAAAATTTTAAATGGTGTCTAAGAAGATCGAGAGTCTAAACCTCTTTGAAAAGGTTACGTAAGTCTGCAGAATAGGTAAGGGCTCCAGGATTTCCCCCTTTGGTAAATTGTTTGCAAAAATTTTTAAAAAAAATTGTTTCATCTCTGTTTTGAATAGTTATCAACTCATGGGAAGAAATTCACACATTACAGATTCAAGCCCTTTTTACTTTGAAATAGTTATTGGCAGTAGCTGTTAGATTCCCTGACTAAGGCTGTCTGGAGTCAGTGAAAAAATTCTTGTTGGTATTTTGATGTTTGGACTTTTTTAATATTTAAAACTACATCCCTATTTGAATTAGTTTGTCTCAGACTCAGTATTTTGTTGTTTGAGATTTTTGCTGATAAATGCATTCTGTTGCAAATGTGTAATGAGTATGAATGCAGAAATAAATTGATGCATATTACAGTAGAGCTAAATATGCAAGCTGTATCTATATTTAACTGTAACCATTATAGCTAATTTACTTAAGTAGTTGTGTTATTTTTTTAAGGCAATTTCGTGCACCCTTGCTTCACTGTGAAGGAGCTACTCACTTGCCTCACAACACCTTTTCTGTATTACGGCATGGCCAAGGGTCAGGATAAAATCTAGAGCCCAGAATTATAAGCAGCAGTATGATACGGCAGCAGCAGCAACATCCCTAGGGAGATATTAGGTTCTAATCCCTCACTTCCCACTAAGCATGGAGCGCAAAACATTTTCATAGCTTTTCACAGGTAAGATGACCTCCTGCTGAAGGTGTCTACCAAACCCCAAGTCAGGTATCGGGATGAGGCTCTCAGCTGAGCAAAACACATCATTGACAAACCTGTCTTAATGTTGATGCACATCTTTATGCAGATCTTAGATGTCAAGAAGACAGCAAAATTGTCATCGCCTATTTCTATCTTTAAAGTGTCTTGCATATTAAAAATAATGTATCACATCTTTAGAGTAGAACGCCCTTTTGTTCATTCAACACTTCAATTTTAAGGAGTGAATTATAGAAAATAATGCTTTTGTGTTAAGTAACTGACAGAGTTGCACTGTTTACCTGTGTTTTTTTAACAGCTCCTCTAGTGAAGATTAAACAAGCCTTAACAAAACTGAAGCAAGAAACCATTCAGATGGACATACAAATTGGTGTAATGGAACACACATTACTCCAGTCAAAGCTGAAAGAGAAATCCAATATGACTAGAGATATACATGCAACAATGACTCCAGAAGACACAGTAGGTTCCTATTAAAATTGTTTGGAGCTGACTTGGTTTGCCCAACTAGTTTTCTACCATTTGCTTTTTTGTTGGTTTAGAGGTTTCTTTTTTGCTGGGGGAGGGGGATGTTCTTTTTCCTTGTTTGTTTTTAACAAGATGCTTGTCGTGCACTTCTAAGAAGTAACATGCACGCTTTGGACTCAACGTGGAGCCATGCTTAGTTTTGTGCTCTAAAGATTTACTGCAGATCCCTTCCAAATATACTAATAAAATCTTACTAATGAACATGTCTCTACCTCATTGGAGAATGTTATGTAGGGTAAAAGTCTATAGAATCATACTGACAGCCTGTAATCTAATCTTGATATTCTACAGCACTGAAAGAAAATTGTTTACAAAGGATTTGAAAGGAATTGAAAATGTCTATTATTGCTATTTGCATACATTTAGTATGAAGTATTTAATTGATGATATTGAAATAATACAGCATTACCCTTTCTAAAAGGCTGGGTCAAAACTAATACCAACTGCAAATAAAAGTTGTTACTTTGAATAGAATTTTATAAATTAAGCAACAAACTAATGTTTCAATAATATTGGCATGCACCTAGGGCAGCACTACACAAATTTGTGAATGGATAAGCACCATATTACTCTTTTTTGGTGTGGGTGTTTTTTGTAATTATTTTTATTTTTACATTGCCTCTAACAGAAGCAATGATAACAAAATCTATGGAAGACCACAGAATGTGGAAAGTACTGTTTGGAAATAACTGTTGGCTTTCTAATTTTTTTTCCATGTGTCAATACTGTTTCAGAGTCACTTTATATTAGCGTTGTGTCAAATGCTGCTTTCATTTATAGTCTGTAGTAGGGCTCCGTGGACATTATTTGGATTATTCTTGTTTTCTGTTCTTGTGTCAGAACACCTAATTTTGATCTCTTGTTAAGGAAAAATGTTGCCAAGTCTAGTTGTGTAATATGGAATGAGAAGGAAAATGTAGGAGGAAGGGGCTGGAAATGTAATGGCAATAGGGAGCTCCCTTTGTCTTGGTAAACGAGTAGGTAGGGAGTGACTCTAGATGTTACTGGTAATGAAGGAGCGTGGAACAAAGAAATAATCTTGCTAAAGTACTAATACATCCTTTTGGTTACTATTATTCATAAGCCATAGGCTGGTACAATTCCAGTAATATTAAAATCCTCCCCTAACTTCTGTAGGCAATTCCATTCATCTTACAATTAATTTCTCTCAACTTAAAGGTGAGCAGTATTTGCAGAATCACTGGATTGGTTCTGTGTCTGAAAGTCAAGACACTAGACACAGTCGGTACCGTGAGCCCATTTCTTAGTTCGTTGTGCTTCAGTATTTCATTTGCCAAAAAGAAAAAGCTCTAAACCCATCAGACTTTAATAAGTGAAAAGCTATGTGTAAATGTCAACTATTATAATTTACCTGTGCAAGCAGCTCCTGAAAATCTCTATGAATCACACTGAAAATTGGTTTCCAGCTTCTACTGCTGCCTACCTATATCCTCCTACATTCAGCTTAAATTAGAAAAGTTATTATTCATGTTCCCTTTGTTAGGTGGTGTTGCTACTGCTTATTTACTTTAACAGTGGGTTTACTTCAGCTTAAGATAAAGTAATCCCCTTTTGCATTGCCTGCAAAGCAGTTGACTGATGCTTTTGGATTGGAAATGTGCTGTATAAATGCTGTTCATGTAAATACTTTCCCCAAGAAGCTCCTCCTTCATGCTAATATAACAAACACAATTAATCAAAAACCTTCCCTTATGAATTGAGCATCTTATTTTATTAGAAGTTAATCTGTTGGGACAAGCATGGCCAAAACCCGCATGGCCAAAACCCCTCTAATGTGATAGAAAAATCTCCAGAAGAAAAGCTAGGCTCCTTTATGCCAAAGTAATTCTAAAACAGTGTGCTAATTATATGTAATAATCCACATTATTTTTCATGGTACTGTCTGAAACTGCATTAATCTAAGAAGGACACTTTTGTTGTTTCAAGAGTGATATGTGGCCCTTAATTGTCATCTGGCAAGGAAAGGCATTTTCCCACTTAGACAGTAAAGCCACTGGACCCTGCTTTGAAAGCAGTCTTACTGATCCAGCAAGGGGCCACACCACCTTCCTTAAAAGCATGAGGAGAGCAATGAGGTCTGTCACAAGCAGCCTGAAAGGCTGTTCTGAAAAAACAATTATCTGTGTAAATTATTCCACTGCTGGATCAACGCAGGAAGCAGAAGCCACGTTAAAATTAAAACACTTGATTCGCATTATTTCCTATGGTGTTCATTATCTAATGCAATGTCAGAACTGAAGATCAACAAAAAGAAAGGTGTTGCTGAGTTAGTAGGATGCGCGTGAAGCTGTTGTGCTGTGCTATAAACCAGTCTCTCTTCTGAAGAATATTTGGGGCAGAAGGACTATTTGTAAGAGTTAACTTCTATACACAGCTCTCCTTTTCCAAGGTCTCTTAACATTTTCAATCATCTGAAATACATCAGCATGGAGGCATGGTGTCACTGTTACATGTCATCTAGAAGCCAAATAGAAGCTAGTTGTAGACAGATCCAGAAGTAGCGCAAAGGGACAAACAATGGATTCCATTTGTTGAATGGTCAGAGAAGCCATTGCTTTTGTCCTTGCCGTGAGGACTTCGATAGTTCAGTCTCATATGTGGCCCCAGGGGGAGCTGAGACTTGGCTCTTGGAAACAGGTGGCTGAGGAACACTCATCAGTAGCCAGCTCACTCTCTGCGGGTACTCCCCAAAGCCCCAGAAAAGGAACACTAGCAATGTATTACTTTGTAGGGCTTCTGCAGCTCTGAAATCCCTTTGAACCTCCTAATATGACGCAATGTCTTGTTTCCCTGGGCTATCTTCTCTCCAGGCTAGGATTTAATGGATGCAGGTGCCCTGCTAGGAAGTGGAAGTAGCCTTAGTGCCTGGTACCCGATTAGAGGTGCTGTTTGCAGGCCATTCAGGATGTTTGAGAGTGATGTTACACACATTACCATCTTTAATAAATATAATATTCCAATCCCCATTCTCTTCTAAAGCCAGCAGACAGCATGATTTGCTGCATATTATGTACTGTGCTGGTAAACAGTGCAAAGTAAGGCAGGATTTTTACCTCTTAATCCAACTCTCGCATAGAGAACCTTCCGTGAAGTTAGTGACTTAATACTGAAATTGCAAGAGTTTGCTTTCAGTCATACGCAAAGAATTCAGTATTTTGGTAATGACACAAGTTAATTGTTTGAACTTGCAGAGGTGAGTCCTGTGCAGGAAGGTGAACTAGTTCACATGAAGCTGAGAAACCACTAACTGTTACAAACAACTCCTAGATCTGGTCAAAATATTCTCATTCTTTTCTGCTGATGGCACTAAAGGCCTTCCCCTCTTCCCCCACCCGAAAAAGAGGAACTTCAGGGAAAATTCTTTCTTGAAAAGGAAAGTAAGTGCCCTACTACTAAACTGTGCCACTTTTTTTTTTTTGGAGTATAGCTCTGCTGTGTACTCTGACATACAAAAAATCACTGTATTGCTAATTGTAAGATACAGTAAGAGCAATTAAGTAATCTCTGCGTGACCTGTGAAAAAGACTAGGCATAAATGAAGAGCCTATATGTGAACATTTCCAGCTTCTGAGCTCTTTGAATTTTTGCGTCCAAATTTTGCAGCCTGGGCTTCTCTCCAAGTTTGACAAATGTTAATTAAAAAAAGAAGAAATTAGTGTGGTGCTGTTTTTTTTCATGCTGGCTCTCAGCCCTCTCCCTGAATGTCAGTGCTGCAGTGTGCCTCCACAAGGCAGCTGCACGTGCGTGAACACAGGCGGTGCACCACTCCTGTCTCTCATTTGGCTGAAACTAGCGGTAGACTTCGGCAGCATAACAACATGCCTGTGAATACCCTGTCCCAGTTCCTGCAGCATCACTGCTTTCCACTTTCTTTTTGATCTATTAACGTTTTAGGAAGTGGCTGAGCATTTTCTGACAAAGGCTTGAAATGAAACTTGGGAAAAGCCTGCCCTGTGACATCAGTGCCTGTGAGCTTAAGTAAACAGCTTTTCTGCATGAATACTGTTCATAGGTGGGGAGTCTCCTTGGGAGGCTGTGAGATTGCAGAAGTTATTTTTGCCTGCCATTTCCTCCTCTCAGTGCATTTCTCCTTTCAGCAAACACCAGTATGGGGCTTTCTCAGGTATTGGCTAATACTTAGCTATTGCTCCAGGGCTGGCTGTTGCTGGAAATGTCTGTCCTTCAGCTCCTAGTAACAGCCTTACCATTTTCCAAACAATTGTTCCCAGGCAACACTGGTATGAACAGGGTTGAGAGCTTTTTATTGACAGTAAATAACAATTTGAATAATGTTAGTCTTTCACTTACTGGCTAGTTTTACCCTGTTCTTTTTCATTCCTGGTCTTAAGTCATTCAGAGGGGTTGTATCTCAGTACTCCAGAAATGGCTGACACATGTTAGTCACTCACCTGTCTTAGTTACCTGTTGTAAAAATCAACAAAGATTAATATTATAAGGTCAGAAGTACAGAATAATTATTTTTAATAATATTCTTCTTGATGACTCATTAATTGCAATTGTTTATTCAAAATATTTTCCTGTTTCTGTGGCTTTCAAAGCATGGCAATACTTCAAATGACATCTTGGTGTTATTCAGTAGAAACATGATGAATTAAACTGTGGATTGTAGGCATCCCCTGGACCAAAAGTTTCCCACCCCTCCTCTGGTTTTAGGGCTGCAGTTTGTTACCGTATCTTGGGAGGTGGGCGCTTGTTAGGTTTTTGAGAGTTCTTTCTGTCCTTCTCTCAGCATTGTTGGTCCATGAGGATTTTACTTCCTTTCAAAGAATACATTTGGGAAAGAATACAAGGCAGCAGTCAGACCAAGGGAGGCAGGCTGTTTGTGAAATTTTGCCAGAAGCTAGTGCCAAAAAATGGTGCAGAAGGTTTCAAGAGGTTTGACAACATCCGTTGATCATCGTTTCCTTTGTTACAGGAAGTGTAGGGAAGGAGGGATTTCTGCCAAGTTTGACAAATGCTATCAATCAACTATAAAAACAATGAAAACTGTGATCTTAAGAATGTCATTCATTAATTTTGTACTAATCTGTCTAGCAGCTGTTTTATTCAAGCCTTCTGTAGAGTGCCCATATTATAAGCTCAAGTAAAACATACTTGAAGATTTTCATCATCTTCACCTGTATCATACTGGCAATAAAGAATAAAAAATATTGTTCTGAGAAACCTTTGTTCCTGGGGCAGAAAGGTATACTCTAAGTGTGGCAGGTTTGGAGAGGTTTTTTGCTGTAAGTACTCCCATACTCTGACATTTCTATTTTAATAAGAAATCTGTTAGAGAAGATAAACAACTGAAAGTCAATTGCATTTTCTCTCAGTTGTAAACAGGATTGATATACAGGCAACAGCTTCAAACAAAGAGAATGACAAAGCTTCTTTTTAAAAGCTCTTCCATATTATCTTTGCTTAAATACAGAAAACATGTCTTCACTTCCTGGCTTCTACTTTGTCCTCATCCCTCTTAAGTGCACAGCTTACTCCGCTTTGTTGATGTTTCTCTCCAAATATTTGAAATTTGACTGTATGACCTGAATATAAATGATGCCATCAGTCTGTCTTAGCTTCTGCTAGCCGGGATGGAAACTGCCTGGTGTGTCTCTGTAGAGGGGCATGTGTAAGCAGCCACTGCTTGGAGTCCTGCTGACATCAGTTCAGCCTGGGTGTCAGGAGGAGGTCAGAAGCAGGAAGCTGGCCTCACCTTTCCTGTCCTAGAAACCATAGTTTCTCTACAGGGTATTTAAGAAAATGCTGTAGGAGACTAGAAAGCCAGGCAGACTGACCTTACTATTACAGCTACATATAGAAGGAAGGTGAACACCATGGTGCTTATCACCCTTCTGCTCAAAGCAGCTAATCAAAACTCAGCTCTAATCAGCGGGAGGAGAAAGTGGTAATGAAGCTAAGCAGTAACTTCTGTGCCCAGAGTGAATCAAACAAAAAGCAGAAAATAAAACACACAAGCAGCTCCAAATTCAGGTCTTCTCCTGGTACACTTGCTCTCCTGGCTTGTTCTTGGGGTCAGGCTAAATGTTCTTCTGAGACAAGAGTAGCTTTCCTACCTCACCTGTTTTTTTCAGATCTTCACCACCTACTCTCTTCATATGCTGTAACCTGTATGCCTAAAGCCTCAGAACTCTGAAGGGATCTGTTTATCTCTTTGTCTGGGAGAGAGGAATTTTTGTGTTGTAGCTTTCAAAACCCCTTGTATTTCAAACACCGGCTTCTGCAAATAACATTCATTCTTACCTGCTTCTTGAAGAGCTATTGCTACCCACAGTTTCAAAACAGCGTAACTTGACCTTTATTAGCGTAAGGTTTGGCTAGGAGGAGGGAACCTTTCATTTGTGAAATAAAGGATATGCTATCCAGGGGTGGAAGAAAAGGAGAAATGCAAGAAGATAATGGCCACAGGATGTAGCCTTTAGAAAAATATAAGATTCCCTGTAGAACCCAGAAAGATCTCTCACTGCACAACAGTAAACTTAAGTCTGCATCTGAGAAGAAATATGGCATTTATTTTTTAGTTACTCGGAATACAAAATGCCAGTTTATCAGAGTGAGGGACCTTCTGACAAGCAGAAGATAGAGCTTTGCTGTGATGCATAAAATGCAAAGGTAGAGGGCTATGAAGTCTTTTTTATGACACTCCATTTTATATTTAATGCCAGAATATGCTAATACCTCATTTTCACTGTCTTAAGTGTGCTAACTCTATTATACAGATCCTGATATTTAAACCATGCTTTGGCAAATGCATCCTTTGTGGCACTTCTGTGATCAATTATGCTTTACTCAGTGCCATAATTGTTTACGACACGCCACACTCCTCCACTGGGTGAAAACACATTTATTACAGACAATGGTGCCAGTGCTGATCGGTTCTTATTGGCTATTTGAAAACAAAAGACAGACAAAAAGGCATCTGTTTTCAGCGGCTGGTCAGGTTAGTACTGGAAGTCACTTCTTGGTGCTTTTCACCCTGTGTTGGAATACAGCTGCCAGTGCTCAGGGTCCCCTTTCATTCAGGACCGCCTCCCTAGAAGAAGTGTCACAGCAGACGCGGTTTGGGGCTAATTCTAGCACTGACCTCGCCTTTCACAAGCTGTGCAGGCAAGTTTTCACACTGAGTCATTAGAGCCCTACAAATGGTTTATGCAGTTAAAACAGCCAAGAGTGTCAAAATGAGTCATATTTTTCAAGTGACAATTGCTATTTTGAGTGACTGTTTTGCATTACGCTTACCAGGACACCCAGGAACCAAGGGCGTTGAGCTTTCCTGCTGATCTCCGTTCCCACCACATGACCGGCTAGGGCAGTTATATCACTCTTATCTCTGAGCCACGCTTTGTTCTTCCACAGAAATAATGTTCCTGGGTGTACACATCACCCTCTCAGGAGGAAGTGACTGTGGGTTCCCACAAAAAAGTTGTTTCAGACAGAGAAAGAGCATTGTGCTTGGTGGCGAGCCCGATTCACAGACTGCATACCCAGTGCCTCTGCCTTGGAGAGAGCTGAAAATGGAAGCAAGACCCTGTGGGCATCTGCAACAGTACCAGTGTCCAGAGTGAAGAAAGACAAGGTTAAAGACATTGTAGTTGTGATCACTCCCATGGAGGACAGACTTGGAGGGCAAAAGCTGGTGAACACGAGGAAGCAATTGGACTTGCCCATGCAGAGAAACAATCCCAGAAAAGAAGCAGGAAGGCTGCAGCATGGGAAGAGTCATCAGTACCTGGATGAGGCTGTTTCTGTGATGTAAAGGGGCAGAAGATAACTGCAAGTGCAGAGGAAGCCATCAAGGAGGTAAAAGCACCGGAACGGGTCTATTTGCTGTGAGAGGGAACAGCAAGAGAAAAGCACAGTCAATAGGAAAAAGGAGTAACTCACTTAAAGGAAGAAGGGAAAAAAGGCGTTAAGGTGGGGAGAACAGACTGGTATGGAACTGGAGTTCACTACAGCCTTAAACATAAGCTAACATAAGTCACAGAATGTTCCCCCCAGCACATGTAGGTGCACAAACACCCCAAACAAGCCTTCTGTTTACCAGAACTACCTTTGGTGTCCAAAAGCCACAAAGAGAAATAAGGAGAGGTGAAGAAAACGGGGAGGTCAAGAGGTTAGGTGAGGATGAGGCTAAGCAACTTCAGAAACAGATACACAAGCGGAAATTGTAAACGGAAGGAGGATGGGGGAGGAACGGAGAGGGGGAGGAAGGCAGAGCCCAGTATGCTGAATATGCTGGAATAATGCTGGTTTTCGCATAGACCTCCTTTGTTAGTAGCTCTTCCAGTTTTGGTGTCTGAATAGCTGGAGCTGTTCCAGCTGTTGTGTGGGGAGATATTACATTATCTGCTGCAGCCACAAAGAAACAGTTAAGCGCAGTGTAAACTGCTGCAGGAGTACAAGCAAGACCCTACTTGTAACAGCTACAAGTCAATAAAATCGTAATTGTTTGGCTGTTGCCATGAGGGGAAAGGGTAAAAAAATTCTTACAGTGACCCTTTCCAGGACACTATGTTGTTCCTCCTGCTTTTTTTTTTCCTCCCTCTTTGGAGATGAACTGCATTTATCTGCTGTTATTTGGCAGATAAACAGGATTTCATTCTTGAATGCTGTACGTCCAGTATAATTTTTTATAACAATAAAGAAATTTCAAACAAAACTAAAGCTGCTTTACAGGTTTTTTTTCAGTTCACCAGTGGAGTTCCTATTGAACACTTCCTTTTTTTTTTTCTTGTTTGCAAGTTCAAATTTGGTGTCAAAGGGCAGAAAATACAATTGGCACTTTTGGCAGGTTTAAAGGCAGTTTATATTTAAATAAAATTTAGTTGGGGAAACTTCCATTGGTGACCTGCTCCTTAAGGAGAGCCATAAGCTAAATTCAAAGGTGCCTCATATAACTCAGAAAATAATTTCCTCCTCGTTTCTTCTTTGCCCCTGCTCCAAACTGAAGACTTACGATAACAAGCTGGTTGAAAATACTGCTTGTGTAACCAAATTCTGGTGGAAAAATGCCCATGTGATAAGGCCAAAATGCTTTACTTGAAACAAGCCAGTTGCAAAGTTCAAGCTAGGGTTCATCTGGAGTGTTGCCTGCATCCCTGGCATCCTGCTACAGACCAACCATATGCCTCCATACCCTGGGCCTGGGCCAGCCTGCCTAGGAAGACTCCAGGCTTCACGGAAATTCACCAGGCTGGAGGAGGCAATGCCTCCTGGACTGCCCAGACTGGCTCTGAACACCTTGTAAGCCCGAGCTTTAACAGCTGTCCGGCTGTACAGGTAGGTGTTGGGATGAAGCCTGTGCAGATACGCAGCACTCTGCCAGCAGTCACAGTAGGAAAAACCGAACGTACAGCCCTGGGACTTCATCTTTACTGCTGGCTTAAGCTGATCTAACCAGAAACTGCTGTGGGTCGGTTCACTTGCCTGTTTTGTTTCCTCATCCGAACCATTCTATCACTTCCTGCACACAAGTTGCCAACGTACAGCAGCACGATAAACTGGAACAGCTCACAGATCAGACTAAAAACTAATCCTGTAGGAACCCCTTCTGCCCGCCCACCCCATGCAGTTGGCTCGGCAGCCCCTTGGGAACACGCAGAATGGGAAACAGAGGAAAGGAATGCACCAGGGAGTTTTTTAGTGGCAATCCACAGTTAAACCAGCTTCATCTGGTGGTCCAGCTGCAACCTGCAAGGCAATAGTCTGTGATTCCCTATTAATCATTAGTGGCTCCTACCAATACTGAAGAGTTTCACCAAGCAGGCAGACCAACAGTACATAACTAAACCCAAATACTCTGCTAATTATTCCAGTACTTACACTGGAATTTGGTTTTTTTAGAAGTCCTGTCAGAGAAACAATTAAATTATCCCACCTCCACCTCACAAAAGCTTTTAATTTCAAGACAGAATAGATTCCTTGCCCCCGATCCCCCTCTGGACTCTCTTTAATATGATTTTGAAAAATACCTTCATGGCTAAATTAAACATTGGACAAGAGAATGGTAGAATGCCAGCCACTTTAACTCCTAATATTATAATAATAAAGATCTCGTATGATATTATTACCCTTTTGTACTCATTTTGGCCTTTTCCCTGATGTCTTGGAACATCTCCTTTGTCATTCATTGATTTTATTCTTAATAATAGCATTACCCTTGAAACACCGGCTAGACTGAGGCTCATGCACATAACCATACAAGAAGACAGAGCAATCACATTCACTCACAGTGCTTTTCAGTGTAATATGTGTTGTCTTAAGTGGAAGCTACGCCTCCTCTCCTTCTCCATTGTGGGCTCTAAAATACGGAGAAACCAGGAGCTCAGGGAGTCTGAGCTAAAAAAGATTGCAGGCTGAGGAAGCAAGAAAATAAGAACTACTGTATAAGTCTGCCCTCTTCCCCAGGTGTCCACACCTGGGCCCTGTCATTACTGGACCTGGGTCTAGATTGCTCTTCGGGCAGACCCAGCACAGCCCGTTTCACATATTGTACAGCAGTTGAATTTGGCTCTGGGAAGTTGTAAGAATTACAACCTGACTCTCATGGAATTTTGCCATTGACTGAAGCTTTGTGATTAGCAAACTACACAGCATCACAAATCATATCGAGCATTCACTGGGGAAACATTCCTCAATCAGTTTCGTTTCCCTATTCAAGCAGCTTTATGCGCTATTCATAATGCTGTATAGAAATGGCATAGACGACATTCCATGCACATAAAAATTCTTTAAAAGAATTAAACACTTGCTAATCTTGTGGGGACATTGTGCTAAGAGTGGTGTATCCATCAAAAGAAAAACAAATTCCATTTCATGCAAGCTCATCAAGAAAACATACACAATATGCAACCATTTCACAGCTGCCAAAAGAGATCAGTCTAATTTCTTTTTTTAGCTAGAAGGGGAAATCTAACCATGCAAAGCAGTTGGGAGCCAAAAGACTATCTAAAAAAAAAAAAAACCCACCTGGAAACCACACACAATTTCATCCAAATGCAGAAGAGTTTGTCAGTGAAATGCATTCACTGGGTGAAGTGAAATAGTTGTGACATTAATGTGCACGTGAGGCATGCCAGTTAGTGAATTTGTTGGTGGGTCATTTCTAATCCTGGGCACTAGAGCTACAGAAAACATTTTGTGCAGTTCTGTTTCTGATATTCCTCTGACCTTATCTCTCCCCTCCTTTCCCCTCTCCATCCCCTTCTCAGCCCTCCCCCATACAACAACTGGTTGCATGCTAACAATATTTCTCTGTGTGCCTATGCAAATACCATTAGATCCAAGCATATCTCACAGAGTTTGAGGCTATCATCTGTTCGCACATACTGGGTAGTCAACAACTTCCACAGGACAACCATTCTACTCACCCAGATTTCATTTTCTTTAAAATATTGCAGGAATGGTTATGAATTGTTTAAATGTTTAAAGTTGGTCCCAAGAGAAGCCCTCCCCCTCACATCCCCAACTGTCCCCAACCCACATGCCATCAGAAACCCATTCAGCCCAAAGAGAGGCCAGATGTTAAAATCATCTGGAAAAAATGTGTATTTGGATTGTGGGCAGGGTGGCTGGATTATCCTGCCCAGCTGGAGAGTGAGAGCTGCTAAACCAAGATGGAGAGAGGACAAGGCTGCACAGTCCTTGCCCAGGCTCTGCTAGGAAGTGGAGTAGAGAGGGTGCAGGCTCCTCCCAGGGATGGCACACGAGCTGTCACACGGAAGATGGCTCCAGGAGACTTTGTGCCCCAGAGAGACACCTAGGAATCAAAACTTTTCCGCTCCCTGGGAGAGGGCAAGTAATGACTCCAGGGATAAGTGATCCGTGTGCAGCTTTGGATCCTAATGCAAGTAGCTCTTACAGACACTATGAGGATATGTTTACATTTTTCTCTGCTGGTGGTGCAGCCACTCTTCAGGCCCACGTAGCTTCCAGCTGCTTAATTAACCTCTTGGCACCTCAGTCACTGCCTCTGAATGGGGTGACACATCCCTAGCTAGGTACTCTTCAGACGAAAGAAGTGATATTATCACAATTACCACAGTACCATCCCGCTGCAAACGGACTGCTTGTGCATGGTTACCTACCACAGATTTAATCCGTGAGCGTAACGGTTTTCTCTCTGTTTTCACAGCCTGGCTCTTCAGAGGAAGGCCCTTTGTTCCCAATGAGGATGATAAATGGGTTTAAGCTTTATTTTCTCAGAGGGAAGCTTATGTGATTGTGCCGTCTGTCATCTGTCTACACTGATAAGTTTTTAACTGCCACAGCCAATTATAATTATTTCCAAAGAAAAAAAATCACTAGAGGCAGACATCTCCATGATAATTATATTTCTATAGATTTTGTTAAAGACAGCAGCAGACTGGTTGGGGCTAGGGAGGAAGAGGGACAGGACAGAGCGCAAGACCACACGGAGAGCGTGGCATGTCAGGGCAATCTGGGAGCCCTCCGCTGATCCTCAGCCCATCCTGGCCAAAGGCAGTCAGCCTGTCTGTCCTACAGACAGACGTACCGCCTCTTGCCTATGGGTGTTATTTCATACAGGACATCAATGAGGCTGCCGCAGTCCAGAGGGGGAGCAGGCACAGAGCTTCTTTCTGCTGGATGTGATGCAGGGAAAAGATGTTGTTCTGGCACAGGCAGTGGCACTGTTTTGCCCTGGGCCTGTATTTGCATTCTGCAAAACCTGGATGGCGGCCGGCTGGACTGGTAGGTGCCCCCAGGGAGTAAGTGCAAGGGACGGTTAGAGTATGCTCCGTGCTGTAACTAACTGAACAGAATAGGGGCATCGCCAACAAACACTCGAAACGTGGGGGACAGTGTGTTCTCTGTGCTCAGAGACCTGCCAGTACCCCAATGAAGGCTGCTGAGGCCAGGTTTGTATTTGGGTGACTGAGCCTATTTGAGAGCCCAATTCTCTCTGACATCACAAGGGATTCTGACTTACAGTGGTATGGAAAGTCATGTCTTTAAACAGCTTTAAAGCTATGAACCTTTCTTTTAAAAATATTTTAGATTAATTGACCCCTTCTCTGAGTGAATCTTGACTGAAATGCAGGGTTTCTGGAACTGCCCTTGAGAACCAAGTAGAAAGTTAGTTTTTGCTTAACTGAACCATTCCCTGGAATGATACATACTGCTTCACCATTACAGAGCTTTCTTGGAAAGGGCAAAATGCCTAGAGTGAAAGCAGATCACCATCTTTACCACATAAATACCATAACATAAAATTTCTTTAAGCTTGTTGATAATCTGATCCAGTTCTCCAGGCATCTCATTTAAGTGGAGAGCAGCTGCAGACAACACCCAAGACAGTTGCTTTCCTTAGCTGTCTCATCCAGTGGCCTGTAGCAGGTGTTTGGTGACCTCAACTGCAAATCTTCTGAATTCAGGAGCCCTCATGGAAGGAGAGGCTGGGTTTCACAGGCTGGGTTTTCAGTAGCCACTACGTCATTAAAGGGATAAGCTGCGTGATGATTCCCAGCGGGGGTGAAGAGAGAATGCAAAATAAAAATGGAAATGCAAAAAAAACAAACAAAAAAAGCATTCAAATACAGAACAAGAGTAGAGAGAGAGTGAGTGAGAAAGGGGAGAGGGAAGCATGAAAGCAGCACTACTTCCTTGAAACAGTTAGTTTTGAAATGGAGGAAAAATGACTGCATTTTAGCCCTATCAAGCCACCTTAAAGGTGAGCACTTTTTCACAGCATTGCTTTATATTTGACTAGGTCTCCAACAACTATTACTCAAAGTTAATTCATGCTTTGGTCTTTGGGAACCTTCTTAATGTGCTAGTGCTTAGAAGTCCATTATTATTTATAAAAGTCACTTGAATCCCATTTTTACCCTCTTGCCCAGGCAGGACCTCTCATAAGAAGACAATATTGTTGCTTTTCTTTTTTTCCCCTGTTTTTGTTGTTGTTGTTGTTGGTTTTTTGGTGGGGTTTTTTTTTTTGAATTATAATAAGTTCAGGGTTCAGCCTGTTCTAAAAATGTCATATTCTATAGAGCTGTGATGTATAGCTTTGGTAGCCTGCCGATGCCCCCGAGATGGGTCTGAGAGATCTTAGGCCTGGAGAAATGGATATGGAGTCTATTCTCAGCTCTGCCACTGGCTGATGATGCAACCTTACTCAGTTCATTTAACCTCAACATGCCTTGGTTTCCAGATCAAAAAGAAAGAGGTAACAGGCTCCTTTGTGAATGCTTTGCAGTGCTTGAAGGAGAACAAAGTATTACCCATCGCATTGCTGCTGCACTGATCTCTGCAAGTGTTATGATACGTACATCAGGAGAGTCCACGAACACAGATGGAGGTCTGGCCACTGCATTTCTTCCTGAGGGAGACAGCTCTCACAGTCAGCTTGACAAATTACAGCTACAGACACCTTTTGCTTTAGGCATGCAGGCTTTTATGTCACTCTTCAGCATCTTCCTGCCAGCCAGGGCAGTTGCTGTCTCCTGTACATCGGCTTGTGTATGCTATTCATGCCTGCTGCAGCTTCACTTTTACTGACTCCATACAGTGTTCAATAGCACCCCAAAGAGCAGCAAAACAGTATAATATTGCAGATCAGTGCCTTGTAGTGGTAATAAAACTGTTGCCTAATTTAGAGACCAAAAGTGTGCCTTGGACATGAGGGACTTATGCACCATTTTCAAAATATATGATCTGGTGCTTTTCGAGCACTTGGACCCAATAAACAAGTTAGATATGGGTCTGTCCTTTTCACAGCTTCTGATATACATTTCTGTGCAAGCTTCTCAAGCATGCATGCACTGGGAGAAGAGAGGCACGCAGTACCGCAGAGCAAAAAGAGAGGGAAATGATCACAATGATGTTAGAAAAAGTGGTTAAAAGCACACAGCTCTTCTGTTACAGCAGGGTTTGCTTGGCGTACCTGGCTCAGAAAGGAAGGCAGAACTGCCTAACCTTTCTCTCAGTAGGCACCAGAAGCATCAGAACTGCCTTGCGCTGTACAATCCTGCTTTGTGAAGCATCTGCAAGCAGAGGCATTGCAGACCTCAGCAGCAGAAGGCAGAGCATTACAAGATGAAGTATTGCAGGTGCACACCTAGCTAGATGGGCTGGCTACCTCCAAAAAAGTCAGGGAAACAGCACTCATGGACAGTTATTTTTTGGGGATTTGTGAAACCTGGCTCAGTAGTATGGGAGACAGCACCTGACACAGAGCAACACGCTCTCATGCAAGAAATTTCCTATGTGTGCTGTTTAGCTTTTAGGCTAGCGTGGGTGGGTTACATGCTACCTTAGCAACAGCGACAAACGCGTGCTGCAGCTGTGGCCTTCTCTTTGCAGCAGGAGGAGAGCATCCCCAGTTCTCACACAGACAACATTCTGTGCAGCTCCCCACGGAGCTGACCCTGTCCCCCAACGCCTGCCTGTGGCTCTCAGCATGCTGGCACTGGGTCTGAGCACAGACGCATGAGCTGCAACTCTGCTCCAGCCTGTTTCTTCTGGCCTCCCGTGAACATCATCTGAATCAGTCTGGCACAAGCAGGATCATCATGCCAGCCCCCACCATTGTTTCTGGAGTCAGATGGCTGCCGCTGCTCAAGGCTTTTTACCGAACTTGAATGCTGGAGGATGTCTGAGTGCTTTATGAGTATCTAGAGAAAACAAACGCAATAGTCAAGGCATCAGTATCCATTAATCACTCAAGGAGGGCAGGGGAAGAATTTAATATAATAGGATTTCGGGGGGTGTGGGGGAAGAACCACGCAAGTCAATATTAATACTCAAAAAAAAAAGTAGTAGAGCCATGTGAGACATGAAAAATATGGAAATGCAGTTTCTTGCAGAATTTTGAGTCTGTCCTGGCTTTTGTCCTCAGTTGAACTTTGGGACTTGTAAAAACATTTTTTATATGTGTATATATAAGTACATACATGTGTGTGTTCCCCAAATCTATTTAACTGTCCTTTTTTAATACTTCACCAACACATGCCTGAGAACAAAGTATGCATTTAGGGTGCAAGTATTTATAGATCCAAAATTTTAAGACAATTCTACCATTTAAAAAAAGCCCTAAAGAGGGCTACTTCTGGGGAAAAAAAAAGCCAACACATTTGTTGAAACATTGGTTAAATAGTCAAACATTTATTACTCCAGACGTAGGAAGGAGGAAAAGAGCATTTATCCTCACTTTTAATTGAAGGACAACAGCAGATCACTTACAAATTCTTTTTACTCTTTAGTGCTATACTTAAAAAACTTTATACTTCAGTTTTATGTAGCATATCAGTCTGATAGGTGATGTTAAGGCCCAGGGCTGCAGAGCTGGGCGGGAGGGGGCTGAGCTGCCGGAGCCCGCCCCCTCAGCGTGCGGGAGCCGCGTCCTCCCTTCTGGCAGAAGCACAGTCGCGGGGGCAGGTTTTCCACAGGGCTTCAAACGACGAGAAGAAACCCCTCCCTTCTCCTCGCCGGGATTGTTTACCAGTGCAACACCAGGTGATTACCAGGAAAGGCAGACACAACCCAAAGCGCCCGCCGCCCCCTCCTCCCGCCTCACCCCGCCGCAGGCCGCGGCCCTTCCCGCCCCGCTCTCGGCCGGCCGCCGCAGGAAAGGGGCGAAGGCAGGGGGATTCCCCCCCGCGAAGGGGTTTTTTGACAGCGTTCAAAACCACTAAAGCGATGGGGCAGTCCCCTCGGGAAGGGGAGCGGGAGCCGCCCTGTTAACGGTTCCCTTTTATCGGACCGGGCCCTGTCAGCCATTTTATTCAGCCGTTAATTAAAGCCGGACCTTTAGCTCTGTGCACGTAGAGAAAAAACACCGTGACCCCACGGCTCAGGTGCTCGAAGAAAACACGTCCTGATCAATACTTAAAAAAACAAAACAAAACCCGAGTTTTGTTGAAGCTGTTCCCGCGGGCTGTTTGGTTTCCCCAGGAGGGGAGAATGAAGCGGGGCCACCTCCCCCTCCGCGGCACCGAGCCGGCCCCCGGCGGAAGGCCCCCTGCATCCCAGCGCTCCGCTGCGGGCACCCGAAGCTCAAGCGCCCGAGTGGCGAACTGCCGCCTCAGCCCCCGGCCGCCGCTTCTCTCCGTCACCGCGCGGCGGGGGCGGGGACCTCCGCACCAGCGGCCGCAACCAATCAGCGACGGGACGAAGCCCCCTCCTCCCCAGACGCCCCGCCCCCGGCGCGCAACCTCCCGCCCCGTTCCCCGCCCGCTGCGGAGACCCGCTCCGAAGGCCGTTGGGCTGCCTGGCCGCGCTCCCCGCCGCCGCTCCGCCATGTGGCTGCTGGCCGCTTGGGTGCTGCTCAGCGCCGTGGGCGCCGGTGAGTTCTCGCCGCCCTCTTTCTCTCTCCTTCCTTGTCGCGACCCCTGCGGATGGTGCCGCGGCAGTCGGGCCCGAGACACCCCCGTCCACCCCCGTCTGTAACGGGTCCCGGTACAGGCGCCCCGCCAAACCCGGAAGTCGCTCCGGCGAGGCCCCGGGGGCGAGGGGGGGTGTGAGGGACGGAGCGCAGAGCCGCCTCCCCCGGCCCGCGCAGGGGAAGGGAGGGGCGGGTGTCGCCGTGGCGGCGGAGGCGGGGTTGGGGAGGACACGGGGGCGTGAGGCGGCCCGGTGTGGAGCGGCACCGGCGGGCGGCGGGGAGGGGGTGATTGCGGCTCCATCCGCTCGGTGTGGAGGGTTGGCATCGCCCCTGCATGGAACTGCCGGGTGTGTCTGGTGGCACCGCCGAGCAGCGAGGGTGACGGCGATGGGTTGCGCGGCGGTAGCTCGCCATCCACTGGCGGGTTCCTCTGGCCCTGCGCCTCCCCGCTGCCCGCGTCCTCCCCGCGGCTGGGGGCAGAAGTTGCGGGGGAGAGGAGGGAGGGACGCCGCGGCCGGCGCCAGGCGCCTTGTCTGATGGAACAGAATGGCCTGGGTTGAAAAGGACCGTAAAGATCATCTAGTTTCAACCCCCCTGCTGTGGGCAAAAACAGACGTCTTCTTGTGCCTGGTGGCATTCGGGCAGCTTAGCTTTTGGTGTGCTTTCCTGGAGAAATAACGGTGATCAAGCTGGTTCTCTGCTGTACAGTTTCTGGAGTTGACGGCGTTTGTTGATCTTAAAAACCAAGTTTGTGTGGTGTTAGTGTGTAAATGACATTTCGCAATCTGTGGTTTTTTCTGAAACTGGGTGGAAGGAGAGTTTAAAAAATTACACCGCTTTCACTGGGGTGTAAATGGTAGGTTGTGTAGGCAGCACATCTGAACCTGCGTGTTTAAAACTAGGATCTAAATTCGTGTCTGGATTCCTAAGTCAGTAGTAGACTGGCTGAAATGAGTGGCTGAGTGCCCTAGTGTGTTTTGTAGTGAGCAAGAAACGCAGGCATCCATGAGGTGCAGCTACCAAGCTCAGCCAGTTTTTCCTCAATGTGCAGTATTTCTGAGCTAGCATTGTATATGTCATGTGAAACTACCTTTCTGTGGCCGCTTCACAACTGCAAATTCTTCAGAAGGACGCCACCAGACTGCCTAGTGTACGGCTCTAAAATTGTCACCTTTATGTGACTTCTCTAAGCTGATAATCCATGAGAAAGTTTGAGGCTAGAAGCTCACCTAGTAGCCCACTGTTCAGGATTTGGGAACTCCTGACAAAAGATGACTTCTTCATACCACAAGAAGAATATCAGAAGTTGCAGCCACACAGCCTCTTGTACTGAAGCAGTCAGATTTGCAGAGGACAAAGCCCACAGATGTCTGTTACTTCTGTTAGTGGCTGTCTGCAGCGTGCTCGTTATTTCCCGGCACTCTGCTGGTGGAGCAGTTCACATGAGTACTTCTTAATTGGCTTCAGGCAAAATATGCCAGCTCTCATAGCCTATGCAACAGCAACCTGGTGGAATTGATAATTTACAGCTCCCTGCCATTCTGTGCTAATATTAGTGAGAAAATCATGATCGATTTGTTTTCATTCCTTCAAAATGGTTGGTTTTTATTTGCTTTGGTAAATATTTGGAAGTACAGTTGCTTCCTTTAGTTGTAAATCACCTTTCTCAGTGATGGAGCCAGCGGAGAATAAACTGTTAAACTGAGTTATAATTTCACACAAATGAGGAAAAATATGGAAAATGCAGGATTCAAAGCCTTCATATTTTGCAGTCAAGTTAGTTTAATTAATCTCTTTCTTCTGGTTCCTGGTGTAATTTAAATACGGATGTTACAATTCTTGGTATTCTCGGGAAGTGATTAGTGGGTCATAATTTCAGATAAAATCTTGGCATAGGATTGAGGTCTTTCTTGAAACAGTGTGCAGTTAGTAACTACCGTTTTAGAACTGTGGTGCAATGTGGGGGAGAAACTATAAAAACCAGCAGTGATAATGTAGTTCTGTGTGGTGGTGTTTTTTCATTACCTGCATTGAATTGCTATTGTTAGTAGCATTAATCACAACAATTTATAATACAGGACGTTTGTTGTTATAAACATTCCATTTTCAATTCTATTGTGTATACACTCAAATACTAATTAAGTAATAGTCTTATTTAATAGGTGGTATTGTCTGTGCACCATCTCTGTAAGAAAAGAGAAGAGAGAATTTGCAAGAAACGATCTAAACTGGAGGGCATTTGGCTCCACCTTCAGAGTTTAAAAGGAACAAACAAACCTTCATTGACTAAGCTTCCCTGGCCTGCTTTCTCTCTGAAGTGTAAAAGTAGAATTTTTTCCCGTGTCTTTAACAAACTGTAAAGGATGCTTGTGTGAAGCTGATGCCTGGACCTTTGTTTTTAGATACCTGTGTGATCAGCAGCAAAAATTTGAACGTCGGTGGGGCGACCTGTGGTTAGTGTTTTGCGTATGCTTTGCAGAAACCAGACCCTTAATGCAGTATTTCTGCATGTGGCATTTTAGGGGAAGTGTCCAAGTAAGTGGTAGCCCAAAGTTTTAGTACTTTTCTAAAAAATGATGATAGGTTATGGTATCTGTACATTAAATGGATGTGAGAATGGCTAAGTCTGTGTAGAGGGGTTGTGGCAGAATTATGATAGTTCTTTTTTTCCCCCTCTTTTGTTACTCCCTTAAAACATGGTTCTCTTTTTGTGCTTTCACCGGGGAGTTTGTTTCATTTTCCCAAGTCATGTGTTGTAGTTATTTTTTCTTTCTTCTCTTATATAGTAAGTAATAATTCTGAATGTGTCAATTTTCATTTTTCTTTACAGGTTCTGCCCAGTTGATATTTAGTGTGACAGATGTTGTTGAAAAAACTGACTGTAATAAAACTGTCACTTTACCTTGCTATGTGACTAATCTAAAGGAGAACAATGTAAAAGCCATGTTTGTTACATGGAAAAAAGAAGGGAAAATAATTTTTTCATTTGATGGAGCAAACCAGCAGTTCTTCAGAGATCCAACGGTTCCGTCAGCTGACTTAGTATCTCAGGAAGATTTACCCAAGGGCATTGCCTCTCTAACGCTTGACAGTACAGAAGCAGGTGTTGGAAATTACAGTTGTGAAGTAACAGAATCAAACAGAGAAGGAGAAACAAGAGTTGAACTTAGAAACCTCTCAGGTGAGTTGCCTGCCATTGTTTTAGAACCTTTTGTGAGAGAAAACAAGCAAAATCTTACAGGAAAGAGGAAAAACTATGAATATGGCAATATATTGCTTTAAATTGAAAATACCAGAAATGTGGCATCCAGGCCTTCTAACTTGAATGCTAATATTAGTTATTTTGAGTTGTTATAGGGGAGTGCTTCTGTGGGAAAGATCTGAATGCATTTTTTTGGTTTCTAATAATGTGTGAAGATCACTTGTCTAGTATAGTAAAATCTGTGCTTTCCCACATCCTCTAGATTATATAGGTGGTGATATTTTCAGCACCCTCATGCTATTGCATTACATACTGAAACATTCCTAGTATCTTTGTAATACTGAGATGTATACATCCATCACAGTGACTGCAGAGATCTCCCCTTGAAGAACTGCATCTTGCAGTCTTCAGCTATGCTGGGAAAATTACAGATAGAACTAATAGAAATTCTGTGTAAGAGCTCTAGAACTTGATCTGAAAGTGTGCAGTTTTCCAGTGAGGTTGAAAATGCTGCCACGATGGCAGCTTGTTACGGTTGTCTAGCATTAAATGTCATCTTCAGAAGACTATGTTAAACTGCAGTAGTGGTGACTAAGTGATGAATTTCTCATTTAGTGAGCCATTTTACCTTATCTTGTCAGATGCAGCCCATGTGCTCTAGTGCCTTAGCTGTTGAATAATGGGTTCTGCTGTACATGTGCAGTCTGTCTGGTATTCTGCAGAGGTGACAGTTTCACTGAACATACGTGTGTTTTCTTTATCTGTTCTGCACAGGAGACTTGCTCCTTGCTTCTGGAAAGCTGCTCAGAAGCACTGAATGTGCTGCATATGCAGAACATACGGAGTCTTGCCTGTGCACTGTAGCATTGTCCTAGGACATTTTTGCTAGTAGTTTTTGCATTTATCATTAAAGCATTAGTTTGAGCTTCATAAATATTACTTATGTCCTGCTGCAAACGTCTGTGTAATTCACAGTTTGGTGTAATTATTGAGTTAACTATATACACTGCAAAACAAGTGTGATCCTGAAATTGATTGTGTAGGGCACAGCCACTGAAAGAGTGAGGATGCTACAAAATCATTCAGTTCTCGAACACTGCAAAAACAAGGGAAAGAGGAATATGCAGTTCCCTTCCTTCTCTTATAACTTTTTCCTCAGCCTTTTTGGACTGTTTTTGCTATTTAGTGTTAAGCTCTAGAAGAGGAAACAAGGCTTGAGGATGTAGTAGAATCAAGTCCCATTTGCAAGTTTTATTGTTTTATTTTTATTTTCTCTGTGTTTAGAATTTTGAAAGCAGTATAAAGACTACAAAGCAGGAAACTGATGTAATTTTTCTAATTTCGTTTTCTAGTTGTCAGTTGCGGCGAGGAAAATACCCCAACAGCCAAGGAAAAATGTGGTTGGTGAAGAATTTATAGTTGCGAGGTCACATTAGGTTTGAGAGTATATGCTAGAAAATGTAAAACTTAAGTCTTATGTTTGAGGGTTGAGCTGAAGGTAACACAGTCCCTTGTTCTCTCTTTTAAATTTTTCTGCATAATTTTTTGTTATTTGTTACTCAGTGTTCTGGAGAGATTCTGGAGATAATAAGCTAATAGAAGAAAGTGTAGCAAGTGCATTTTGAAAAGGTTTAGTGAATAATGGAAATCCTGTACCAGTCTTCACTCTGTCGTTTCTGTGTACTGAATTAATGCTGTCTCTACTAACATGTTCCAATTGATGCTGTTACGATAGTCTTATAAAAGCCAACTATTTTCCATCTCACTGTACAGAATTCCTGGATTCACCTGGGAAGTGAGTAGCAGGGTGAGCAAGACTTGTATGCTAGTGCCCTTGGCTGCAGGCGCGGTCTTTCCTGATCAGTTATCTTCACAGGAGAATGACCTTAAAGTTTCCCCGTTTCCCCTTTTCCCTTCTTTTCTCTCTTTTCTCTCCTCTTTTCCTTTATTCTCACATTTATTCTTCTTTCTCTTTTCCCTCTTCTCTCTCTTCCCCCCCACCATGTCTGGAAGTCTCTCCTGTTAGTTTGGAACTGACTTCCTTGTATTGGCCCTCAAAATAATACTTTTTGCCAGGAGTTTACTTTATTGCTATGAAGCACCAGAGAAAGGGAAATGTATTACCAGGAAAATGTGTTCAGCTGTTCCTCATATTTGCATGTTGCTTGTACCAGCAGTATTGCAAGTATTTCCATATAATAAATGCTTTTAGACTGTAAGACTGGACCACATGTGGTTCTGTGTTGCATGCTGAAGTCCTAGCAATACCAGGCATCACGGATGCTTTTTTTTTCTATTTTTAATACCTGGTGGTGTCACCTGTAAACGCTACAGAGGAAGTGAAGCTCCTTTAGAGTCACTGCTTGCAGATACTTTCAATTCATTAATAATCCTCAGTTACATCAAATGCCATTGCTAGGATCTGCCTGTAGGATTTGGCTTAGTTAGAGAATGGCAACTGTACATTGCAGTTACTGTTTAATATTAGTTGCTTTTTTGAAAATGCAAATTAAGTAAAAAGCCTTCTTTTAAACAATTTATTAAATTGGCCTTCTTTTGGCAATAAGGAAGTTGGCAAATATGCTTCCATTTCTTTGCCTTCAGTATACTTTGTGATTGCCTTGTATTTATTTATGTTGCAGCCGCAGTATCTTCTATGACCCCTTGCTGGGAGGGGGGGAGAAGGGAGGGGGGGAAAGGGGAATTTGTCAATTAAAACTGTCCTCAGGGTATTTACTTGGCATTGAAAGTTTTGAAATATTATTATTTAATTCCATGTTTCTGGAGCTGCAGATACAGCTTTTAAATATGGAGAGTAAGTGCAAGAAGTATGCATCCAGATGAAGATTAGAAATTTATTTGGAAGCAAGTGTGCAGGCAGAGGAATGGTGGCAAGTATAACGTAGGAGGTGGAGACTTTGGATTCCACTGAGTGAGTTGAAATGAAGTTATGAGTAGAGATGCAAGAATCAGCTGCATTTTCTAGTTCAGTGGAGATATTTTCAGAATGTTCTATTGGGAAGTAGCTTACATGGTTTTACAGCACGAGTGACTGAACAGCCTAAGGCATCCGAGATGCAGGGGACAAAAAGCTAAATGGATGATGGTGGGAAGACCTAAAGGACAATGTCTGAAATTAACAAGGCAGTGTTTCCTTCTCACTTAGGTTAGCTCCTCTATTCCTTATCACACATCTGGATTTCTTCAGGAAGTACAGCAGTTGGAGGTGGGACAGAATAGGTGCGAAAGCATCCAACTGGACTTTTCATATCTTGCCCAGCTTCCCTGCTTAGCCTAAATACACCATTTTTCTGATGTACTGTGCTGTTTGTAGTTCTGCAAGCTGACTGGCTTGTACTGCCAGGCAGTAGCATAAACATATCCTCTGCTGCAGTGGAGGTTAAGACCTCCAGTTTGGAAAACATTATGGTGACTAGAAATACTGAAAAAATAGATCAGAGTGAAAAATATATAGGTAGAAATGATAGCTTTCTTAGTCTATTATAGCTCTTAATGCTAACTGTTACATACAGTATTGAGCAATCTAGAGCCTAAAAGGAGCAATAAATATAAGGCTAATAACCTCAATTTTTGTTTTCTTCCTACTGTTTTTCTTTGTTTATTCTCTAGGATCATGGTTTCTTCTAATGGAAAGGGCTATCATCATAGCGTTGCTGTTCTTAGTTATTATTTTGTGTTCGGCTCAGTTCACTGTTATTGGTAAGTATCGACTCTTTAATTCTTTGCAATTATTGATTTGTCCTAAAATCGCTTGCTTGCGTAAGGGCATCCATGTAAATTGAAAGACGGTGCTTACATCTAAAAGATGTCTGGTAGAATTGATCCAGATTATACACAGAGGGGTGGTATATGTGCTTTGTTAAATAACTTGGTGTTTAGTTTACTCTGGAATCTTCTCCTGACCACTGACACTGTGTTAACTTACATGCACTTCTGGGTTTTCTTTTGGCGTGAATCAGCTAACACCGTGAGAGAGTTAACTTGTAGATGGTTCTCAGAATAGTTCCTAATAAGCGCTGTTACTTACAGGTTTTGTCAATAAGGGCACACCAAGCTGCACTCTTGTTGCATAGTCTTCTATTTCCTTTTCAGTGAGCCTTGCCCTCTTTCAGGACATGTAACATACGTTTTTGGCATTAAGCTACGAAAACACTAGTCTGGCATAGCATTTGCAGAGTTTGGGACCTTTGAACGGAAAAAAGCCCATGACCTCATCAAAAAGATGTGTGTTTAGGGCTTCAGCATGCCACATAGTGCCCCAGTCATGCCTTGTGGATGCAGGCATTGTGTTGAAGGGGATCGAGCCCCAAGCAGTGGGATCTGGGCCAGTCTGCTCTGTTTGCTTGGAGGGTAGGGGTTGCTTCCTGGGGTTAAGATTTTTAGCAGCTGTATGTCTTTGTAGAAAAAGGTATGACGTGCACCATAAAGGATCTGTGTTTAGAGCTAGTATGCCCTGTGGTGATGTTTCTGCTGCCAGTACTGTAGCAAAATGTGAGCTTTTTTGCATGTGTGCAATTTTTGTGCGTATAGTTGATAATGTCTACTGTCGCTGATGAGAACAAGGAAGCTTTTCTTCACTGTTGGTTCACCATGACACTATTGAATCATTAGAAACAGAAGCATGTTTAATTTTATGGTAATAAAATAAATATTAGAGAATGGTGGTGCTCTCTTCGTAAAGTAAAATTGTTCATTAGTCTTTTAGCACTGGCTGAGTTATAATTTAACACTGACATCAATTATGTTGTTAAATGTTCATTCACATTCACTGGTGTCAGGCATCCTTAGATGTTCTTTTATACACTGGTGTCCAAAATCTGTACAATGTAGAATGTGCTTTATGTCCTAGTCTTTCAGGTGGGTCTCTGTGGTGCAATTTGTTAATGTCAGTCTGTGAGGTTTTTTTCAGCCTTTTTCAATTTATAGGCTTTATAAAATTAAAAAAAAGTTATGCTTAGAGTTGAGTCCATTAAAAAAAGTTTCACTCAGAGTAATTTAATCACATACATATTCAGCTGTCTATATATAGTTTGCTTATTTTCCTTTTAGTGGACCTCTGGAAGTGGTATGTGACTCTTCAAAGGTCCATCCGTGGTCAGAGGTTGAAAACAAATGTGTATTTTTGGAATTATTTTATTTCCCTAGTGTTTCCTGATATTCATTATTGTTTACAATAGGTAAGGAGTCGCTGATATGTTCAGGAATTGTTACTGCCTTGCATTCACAGCAGAACTTCAACATTTTTAGCATTTTGATAGGGAAGTAATAAGTGTCCTGAAATAAGTGTGGATATATCTGTGGAGAATCACTGTCATTTTGCAGGAGTAAGTTGAGCCTGTTTGGGTCTCTGCACTTTATTATGAGGTCTTTGACCTCTGGGGAAAAGTAATCATGCTACCTCTAACTTAATAAATGTGGGTGTACTTACTGTTTGGTTTTGTTGTGTGGTTGTTTTATTTGTTTGTTTGCTTGTTTCCTTTAATTTGCACTGTTTTAGTTAGCCTGTGAATCCAGCAATGCTACAGTATACCTTTAAATAGTTTGTTAAACCAGGCTTGATTTTTCTGTGTAACATATATGTTCTTGGGAATATATGTTTTCTTGTTTTGTGTTGGTTTGAAGTGGGGTTTTTTTGTTGTTCTTGCTTACAGGATTGGCTTTTAGGATTTAAGTACAGCATATACATCACTTATTTTTGCCTTTGTGTCTTGTTTTCCTTATTTAGCATATTTAGAATATTAAAAAAGTTAATTTCCAGTACAAATATGCAGCAAGTTTTTACCATTACTACTATTCCAAATAATTTTTTATGTTTAAATGACAGTAATACTTGAGAGTATGATTGGAGTCCTGTTGTGTTTGGCAATGTGAATATAATGAAAGGTAGAGTTTTAATTACAAGAAAGAGTGTTGTATAGCCCTTCCGTAGATTAGATACTGTTAAAGATTTTGTCATACGTACCTTCTAGAATATTTACTGTATCCTTGTGATTTCTTTTTGGTGCTAATGCCATGCATATAGGTAGCATGTTAATTCCATACATGCTCCTTGTTTTTCTTTTTGAAGTTCCTTATAGTATTTGTTTGTTCCCTGTTTGTGATTACCAATTTCAACATGTACCAAGTTTGTTGGCATATTAATGTTCAAGCTTGGAGCAAGAGCTACCTTTTTGTGTCTTAGTTTTAGCAGTGTATAAAGCAGAAACAAACATGGCTTATTATGATGATGTATTTGTACAATTCCTTCTTTTCCAATCAACCATTTCTGAGATGGCAGCTATTTAGCAGTGGAGTTTTACTGAAAATTAGTCTTGTGTCTGGCATCTGAACATGTAGGTCAAGCGCTATCTGGTGAGATGGGAATATCACCCTGTTCCCTAGGGGACAGAGGTGATACATCTGAGGTCACAGTGTCACAGGGAAGAGAATTAAACCTGGAATTTCTAAATCCCTGTCTGACACTCAACCTGAGCATCAAATTCACTGTAACATTATTCAAATGTCAGTAGTGCATCTACTTGAATTAAACCATACCACGTCCCAAAGTTATTTTGATATGACCTTATGTAGAAGGTATAATTAAGAATTTGACTAGAACACCAATGCCAGGTTTCATTTATCTGAGCAAGTTTGATATTAACCATATCAAACAATGAAAGCAAATGAAATATTGGTAATATACATAGTGCTGATATTTTAGGAGTTTGTTTCTTTGTTTAGGACAACAGTCCTAATCATAAAAACTGTGTAGGTTAGTGAGAGAATCTCTGTCTGATTGTTTTCCTCTCTGTCTCTTTGTTTTGTCTCTAAGCATTAAAATATGAAATTGAATCTCAGAAGAAAATGGGCATTATTGTAGCAGGTATCATCTTCACAGCTGCTGCTGTTGTAGGCACTGTGCTTTTTGTCCAAGGTAAGTGTATTAAAATTGCCTTTCCAGTTTAAGCGAATAAGAGCCCAATGAATCTCTTCCATGTAGTATTATGGAAGTTAGTACCACCTATTAATTGCTATCTACTAATTTTAAAATGAAAAAAACCCCACCAACTGTAGAATACAATTGGTCGTCAGGCCTTCAGATG
This sequence comes from Pterocles orientalis, assembly GCA_011057875.1. NCBI lineage: Eukaryota > Metazoa > Chordata > Aves > Pterocliformes > Pteroclidae > Pterocles > Pterocles orientalis. The sequence continues at coordinate 578,157 of WKFP01013792.1, read as the reverse complement.
ATCATAGGGAGATACAGACTCAAGTTTGTTTCTATTTTCTGTTCTGCTACTGTGGTAGGGAGTGACTTCTGGTGCTTCAGTAGAATTTTTTTCTGGACCCTAAAATTTTGATGATACTAATGATTTACTTTGTTGCTTTGTGCTTTATTCCAGTCAAGGATTTCCGTTTTACTAATTTCCATACATATGTTTGCAGATGGCTACACTGCACAGAATCAAGCTGGTCTTGGCCTAATTGTAGTCCCTGCTGTGATTTTGGTACCGCTTCAATACTTTATGTTTGGCATTGGTGAGTATTTATTTACTCACTAGCTCAAGAAATACTGATATGAAAACTGAGCCTCCCTCCCCCACCAATCTACAGACTACTTCAATTTTTATAAGTAGGTGCTACAATAGTGTCCTAGGTGCCTGACTTTCCTACTATCTCAAAACAAAATGTTTGACCTGTGTTTGTTTGGCAAAGTTGCTTCAGGGAAGAAGTGTAAATTACCTATTTGAAAAATGAGATTTAGGGTAGGACATCTAAGTGATTATTGCTCTTTCTTCCTTGGTCGTGGGACTGGGATGAGTAACTAACTCTCAGAATGTATGTGTTTCATTTTTTCTACTTGTGTTTTATTTAAAAATGTATTTATATATAGAGACATTTTTGTGTGTGGATACATACAAGAGCCCTGAGTGACTTGCAGTGACTTGTGAGGTTTTTTTAATCACACTGTCTGGCTGAGCTTGGAATTTATGAGAATCTGATTTCTTGCTTTATGTGAATGATCTACGTTTTGTATCTCTGTAGTTAAACTTTAAAAATTACAATTTTGTTTCTCTTTCTGTCTTTCTCAGTGTTTGATGGTCTACCACAAGCAACATTTGCTCTGATAGGTTTGCAAAGTCTTGGTTATATAATTGCTGTGGTTGGTTTTGCACTGTGTGTCTCAGGTAAGCAATTTCTCTTCTGTATGAGTGTCTTCTTACTTTTGTCAATACCCAGTGTTTATTTGTAACACTGAAATGCTGTGGAAATGGCTTCACTGCATTGTGTGTTAGCAAGTGCCTTTCATGAATGTAGTTTAGGATTGCTGTGTTAATGCTTCTTTGTGTGGTGAAAGAATAGCTCAAAGGCTATTATATTTAGTATTACATGTATAGGTTTTATTAGTATGGCTATATCGAGCATGACTGCCTTCTGTACTTTAAAAAAAAAATTAATTTTGCAACAGTTAGTGCCCTAAAGAGTCACCTAAAACCAACACTGATCTTTATTATTGTTATTCTTACTGAGGCCTAGGGCGTTTGGAAACTAAACTAGAGTAATAATAATTTTCTCATGAATAAATCAGGAATTCCTTGTTAATCTCCACTTGTATATGACTGATAACTGAGTTGCTGGGAAGCCAATACCGTTGAAACAGCCTAAGAAGGCAAATGAACAACAGTAAACTTGGAGTGTTTTCGATCTGCTTGTGGCTGGCGTTCTGTTTCAGCACTGAGAAACAGTCACTGTTGTAAAGAAACACAAACTGAACACCACACACATTGATACCCCTTATGCCTGTCTCTTACCCTCCTCCTGTCACCTGCCTGCCTTCCCTTCCACCCACCAGAAAACCTCACAGCAGAGAAAAGGGTAAATTTAGGACTAGATGTCCTTGGCAGTATATTTAGTAGTAAAATACATACTAGTGTTCATTGGAAGCACTTTATACCTCTGATTTATTGTTTTGTAGAGACATTCTTCATTTTAATACTTTATTTGGTTGGGGATTTAAGAAAAACTATTTCTCCTTGAAGTGGTTTCTAAAGGTTTGTCCGATCTGGGCGAAATTCTAGTGGAGTTGTGATTTGAGTTTTATGCTTCTTGTTTAGTATTTACAGAAGTACTTGTAAGGGGCACCTAAGGGGTGCCAAATGTAATAGTAAAATAAACTGATGGGAGATGTCAGGTAAAGCATGAATCCTCTAGAGTAATACAAAATAGAGGATGTTTTTATTCTTCTCTCAAATGGAAAGTTCGGACCTTTTCACAGGCCATATAAGGTAGATGTTATCTGTATTTCTGGAAGTTCAGCTCAGTGACCCTTAATTGTCAGTAGAAATAGCTCATCCTAGGTTGAGCTCACTGATGGTTGCAATGACATCAAGCCCCTGGAAACAAGGCTCAGAGAACAAGGAGTGTCTGTAGCGAGCTACGGTTAGGTTGTAATAGTCCGCTCCTGCTCTGTGATACACTGGTAAACGTGGAACACTCCTGTTATCGGTGGGGGATTTGCCTCAGAACTACCCTCATATTCTGCTCCCTTCTTCCCTTTTTTTACCCTGTTTTATCAGTAACAGGACTGTGTTCTGTGATCTAATGCAATTATAGTTGGAAACCATTGGGACTGAAACTGTTAAGTTTCAATGTAAAATGCAATTAATGAAAGAATGTTGTCAATTGCAGTGCGTGACAGTAGAATAGCTGCACTGCAGTAGAATAGTACAGCTAAGCAGGATAAATCAGGAAATGGCCTCTGTAGCATTAAAGAATGTATACAGAAAGGTGCGGTTTTGGGGTAGTTTTGAAAGAGAAATTAGTTACATATGTTTTTATCAGTCTTATTTGTTTTAGTATTCAGTTATATCCGAAAATAAAAGTTTGTGCTTTTACTTATGGCAGATGATACAGTTTCTTTTACTGTGTTTTTAACAGCCTGTCCTCCATTACATGGGTCTGTTGTGATTGCTGGCTTAGCTATCATGGCTATTGCAAATTTGCTTAGTCTGGCTTACGTGTTTATTGTGGGTAAGTAGCACCTATTATTTGGCATTATGGTTGTTTTAGCACTTAACTATTCAGAAGAGCAATTTTCTCCATTGTGCTTTGCAGAGGTAGACAGTTTATTTGAACATAAGGTGTGATTTCACAATTACATCGTTTAAAAAATTGCTGAAAAGTTGTCTGTGTGTATATTGGCTTTGTTTCATAGAGCCTGTGAGCAATCTCGAGTAACGAAATTTTCAACCTATCAAAATAAACTGTCTTGAGATCAACACAGCCACGCTTCTTAAGAGTGTTTAAAGTGTGGGATGGATGTGGCCAACCCGCCACACTGTTTAAGCCCTACATTTACAGGGCTGGCTAGCTGAAGCTTAGAACAAAGAGAGCAGAAGGATTTCAGGGGGTTATGGGATGGTACGGACAAAAGCTTATCAAAATATTAATTTAAAGAAGCAAAATCTGCCTAGTAATTTCCACTGGTTAGAGGTGGATTAAAATAAGAGCGATTTGAATGCACACCTTTCATTTTAGTGAATCCCATTTTTTCTTATGCTTAATTTTAAAAGCCAGGAGCAAAGAATAGCAGTACGTTGTTTCAGAAACTGGTCTGTTAACCAGATCTCAAAAAGATGAGAGATTTAAAGGTATAAAAGCCAGTCAGGCCTGCTAAATAAGCAAAAAACATCACAATGCTGTGTGATTGGAATACTGGCACACCACAGCGTAATATTACGCAGACTTTACAGCTCGGATCTGAGAGCAGAGTAACTTTATTTGTTTCAAGCTGTGTGTGAAGGTTCTTCAAACAGCTTGTTGGTTTGGACGCAGAACCATGCAACTGAGGATATGTTGCTTCCAGGCTGAACTATGCAGTCTTCCAGGTTTAGTATGTGCACACTACGTGTGGGCATGGTCAGAAATAATAGACCCTGAGACAGGGAGGATTTCCATTAAAGAAATTAAGGCGGAGTGCCTAATACTTGATATCCAAGATAGATGAAGATGAGTCAAAAATGTGACAGAAGTGAAGCAAGCCTTTTAACAAAGATAAAAGTAATATTTATTCACTTTGGACTACTCACATATACGACTGATACTGTATGCTGATGGTCTGCATAAATATTACATTTGTAGTTTGATTATCCTGGCTGAAGAAGTCAAGTGTGACTGTTGGGGCAGATTCCTGCACGTCAAAATAAACACAAAGAATAGTGCATAGGGTAATTCATTTTTAGAGCTGAACGCGTGAGTGAGACAATTCACAGACTGTACATGGTAAGATTATTCGGTACCTAAACAGGGGAGTGCTTAGAGGCTTTAAGAATTTGCAAATCATCATATTAAGTAGTTTTGGAAAGGGGAAGTTTCAATTTTGTGTGTTGCTACTCTGTTCCAAGTATTATCAGTAGGTATTTTTATTCAGTTGATCATGGCATTTATTGATCTGCCTGGTTACTTTTTTGTAATCATTTTAGGTTCCAGAATGAAAGATCATCCTCGTCCAGGGGTAAGCTTAAAATTAATAAATTTGGGGTGACTAGATGGCTCAGGGGATTGTAGTGAGATACTGAACCTTTCTTCACTAGTTCGAATTCAGACCAGGTTGGTAGAAAGCAAAAGTTCTGGCTGTGTAACAGATGTCTAATGTTGAGTGAGTTGGTGGTCTTCATTGTCCCTATTGAGTGTGTCTATAGTACTGTAATTGCCACCCTTACCTAACAGCTACTCCAACTGTTGTGCCCAAATGGAGTTTCAAGGGCTGTCACAAAAAGGTGGTGGATGTGAAGGGAAGTTTGGTGTTCTTGTACAATGCACTCTTTCACATGAATGTATAAAACCCTTTTGCTCACCTTAATGAAAATGCTTTTTGGTTAAGGTGGGTGCAGAGTAACATTGAATTTTTTTATCTAGGTGGCTTATAAAAAGGACTTAGGGTTTTTTTCCTATGGTCTTTTACACCAGAACCCCTTAGTATTCTCTTGAATTCCCAGCTAAACACATACTATAGCCTTGATCTTTTTTTATTTTCTTATTTTCCTATGATGCCCCTTAATTTGATGAGACCATCTGAAAGCAGAGTGTCTGTCTTTAGGTCACACAGAACAAGTGGTAAAGCTCTTTGTTTTCTTAAACAAGGTTTTTCAGTTTTCAGTCAGTGTTTTTGAATTTTAGAGTAATTATTCCTAAAACAGTAATTTTCATAGACTTATGCAGTGCTTTCTAGTGATCCATGAATGTGAACTGCCTGATTTCTGGAGTCTTGCAGAATGAAGTAAAGAAGCACAAGTGTAAAATACCAGTAAAATTTCCTTGTAGCAGGGGAGCACGACAAAAACTGTCAGCCCGTTTCCTGGCTGGCAGCCATCATTTGAGGTGCAGTTCCAGGTCTCCTCTTCAGTTTACAGCCTAAGACCTAGCTGTTGCAGAAAGATGGTTCTAACAGTGGGGCAAGAGAGCTGACTGCAGTTAGGACAACAGATTTTTTTTTTTGTCTTCTTTTGCTTTTTCTCATCCATTTTCATTTTAAGGAATACTATTTCAGAGGATTGTTCTCTTACTTATGGAAAGACTGTATGTGCATGGAGTTTAAAAAAAATAAGAAAAGAGGTTCACGAAGTTCATTATGTTATAAAAATGAGCTGAAAGTGTATTACAGATCTGCTTCTTTCAAAGTGCAATCTTGCCTTTAACATGCTCATGTTTATTTATAGAATGGAAGTAAAGAGGGCAAGAGGAGATTTTTTTTTTTAACTTAGTTTTTGGTTGTAAATAAGCTTTGAAATAGGAAATATAACAGGCTAAATAACATCCTTCATGGAATTCATTCTCTTTATGAGCTTTTCTCTTCACAAGGTGGTTTTACAGTGCAGCAAGGATTTGACAAATAAATGGCCACAGTGATGTAGTAGCGAACACCATGTTACTCTCTGAATTGGAGGCAGGAATGGAATCTAAATAAATTTTTAAAACTTAGAGGTCATTGGAGATCTCAGACACTAAAAATGTGCTTTTTGCAGCTGTGGTTAGTGGAGGGTCAGAGAGAGAGGAATTCAGGTGACAATAATTTGTGCCCATGAACGTAGGGAAGTTGTGGAAAGACATGGTGGAAACTTAAGTATGTTAATATGCTGCTTGTTTCCATCAAGGGCTGTTCAGCATGTATTGCTGTACTTCGAGGCAGGTGTAAAGTAATGATGAAAATACACTTTGATTCTGTGTAATCTAAAGACTCTGCAAAACTTAATATTGGTGATGTGCTTAATTTTGACACTGGGGCACACTTAAAAATGATGCTTGATATTTTCTTGAGTCTGAGTGGGAAAAGGTGCGTATTTTCAAATCTACCATCTTAACCAATTACTGATTATTTTTTTTAACGTTTCTGTAGATTGCGTGTGTTGTTTCTGATGATTGTCTACCAGACTAAATGCACAACTGTGGTGTATTTCCTTTTGGAGAGATTATGCTTGATTGCTTGGCTACTATTTTTTTTTTTGTCATGCTGCTTTATTACTAACCATTAATCAAATCACAGAAAGAACGTTAGGCTTTAGAGCGTAAAAGTAGTCTCTGCATGCCTTTTGCTGCCACCTAGAGGTATTTCATCTGAGGAGGAATTTACAGTGGGGGAAAAATAATCTGGAGAATGCAGTTATTGAATGATTTAAATTTTTTTCAGAACTCTAGTCACTAACTTTATTAACATTCAGCTTTCTTCATTTTTGTAGAATCACTACTTACTGTATATGTCAATTAGAGTAATTTAACTGTGGCGAGCCAAAAGTAAACATGAAGGCTTTTTATACATATATATATTTTTAAATGTTTTGCAGAAAGCTGTAGAAGAACCACTAAATGGTAGGTGATATTTAAGGCTTCTCTTCTAATTAAGGGATTAGTTATGGAAAAAGGTCAACTTTGTCAACTTATACGGCTCTGTGAGTCCGTAAGAGTTTGATGTGTCAATGAAATTATGCCTGCAACTCCAGGCACCCTGGTCTACACCACTGTGCTTGCTAGCCAGTGGCATTGTTTAACTGTTTTAGGACAAATCTAATATCTCAGGAGATTATATCCACCCTCTTTGCTTTGCAAAAGTCCAACTTTTAAGAGGAAAAGAGAGGACAGGTCTTGAAAATTGATGTTAATTCTTCTTCATGGGCATTTAACTTGGTGGAATACTTACAGCAAAATCTATCGTTGTCACTCTATTCTTTTGAGATTTCTTTGGGTTGGAGAAACTCTACCATCATGGTTGGGATACTCTACCCATCAACATCATGGTTGGGGTACTCTGATAGCACTTACGATTGGGGAAATTTTTAAAAGGGATGAATCTGAAATTTTTTTTTTTTTTTTTGCTATTCTGTTCACTATTTGGCATGCCGAGTAGTAGCAAGTTCTAACCCGAATTTTAGAATTAATCTGAATATTAATTATGAAGCATTTCTTGCTGTTTGGCTCATTACTAATCCATTTGCTTGGCTTTTAAAGATGCAAAAGGAGTGATGTTAGAATGATGGTAAGTCCAAATATATCTCCAGATATTTATTTTAATTAACATGTATTTGGGGACTTTGATGTTTCAAGTTATCCGGTGCTAATATGATGAAACTTGGAGGACAGGTTTCAGTGCAGGTGCTGTTCTTATTCAAATTCTATTTAATTGAAAAGAAAGAAAACATATTTTCTGTATCATACATAGGGGAAGAATGTATATTTTTAAACAGTAAAGAGATGAGTCAGTGAGAGAGAACTATTCAAATAGTATGTTTCTGACCAAATGTGGAAAGTCAAGTAGTTTGTATGCTTCCTTTATGCTTACATAGTATTTAAGATGCATGGACTTTTTTTCTTGGTGGCGGGTTGTTGTATTTGTTTTTTGAGGGGATTTTTTGTTGTTAATATAACTAAGTCTTCTCTATGTAATTAATTGGTGATTTCCCATGGAGGTTCACAGGAAAGTGGTTTAAAATAGACTTCTCCCCCGCCTTTAGATGTTATTTAAATTCTCTTGGGTTTTGTTAGACTGTTTGTATTCCTGTCAGATTTCTCTCAATTTGTTATTTTTCAGGGTCAGATAGTAGTGTTTGAAAATTAACAGAACTGAAACACATGTTAATAGAATTTAAGAACTGCTTAAGTAACTTTAGCTTATTTTTGACAAACCTGAATTTTTAACTTTAAGATCAAAAGGTGCACAATGGCAAGTGCCTGTTGGTTATGCTTGATGTTTAAAGAACGATCCTCAATGCTGGGATTAGGCCTTTTTGATTTTATAACGGCCAGTGAGATGGCAACACTGACTATATATAAATAGACTCCTCCTAATTTACAATAAGCCATGAAATGAGAGGGGCGGTATTAACTTGGCCCAGAATTCCCAAACCGGTGCCTCAAGCGGGTAGCCAAGTTTGTGAATATTCTTGGTTCCTGCAGCTCATATCCATCAGAAGAGAGTTTGCCTGGCCAGACTGTAGAGAGCTTAGAATTTAAGCTCTCATTGAAGAGCTTAAATTTTGGATCATATGCTCAAGTTTGAAAATGAAAACAGTCTTTTACTGATTCTTTTCTATTCAGAAGCTATACTTCCTTTTCATGGGAGTACTTGTTCAAAGAGCCCTTGTTGATGCTGTTGGTACTTCTGTTTCTTCCTGGAAACTGAGCAAGCTTGTCATGAAGTATCACTAGACCCTTAGCCTAGTACTCCTGCATCAAATTGCAACATTTTACTAGTCAGGATGAAGAATAAGGTCACTCTAAACCTGTTAATTTAACTTGAAATATTTGTATATCATGCCACTTTTCGAAGGCATGAATTGACAATGTGACCAGAAATGAGGTACTAGTTACCCCTAATTGGAAGAGGGTCTGTCAGCTGATTTTTGAAAACAGGCTTCCTTACAAATACCATGTGCTGTTGGGTTACTTATACTAGTTAGTTATGACTACTACATGATTCGTCCAGATATGCCATAGGATTATTTTCTAAAGCAATAGGAATACAAGCAGTTTTGCGGTACAAAGGACAACTGCATTAGTGTCTTCTAAATGCATTGATAAAATGTATACCAGATAGTAGAATCTGAAGTAGGAGCAGTGGAAGGTAGGTCCTGCCTCAGAAGTAACTATTGCTTGTTCTTCATGGCAGTGGTTTGAGATCAGGAAACAAATAGATATTTGCCAGTCTATTGCATTCAAAACTGACCAGAAGGGAGATAAGGCTGGGACTAATAGGGTTAACATACTGCTGAAGAACAAGGTAGACTTTGCATGGAGATCCAATTTTAGACAAGTAGACTGTTTCTTTTTGGGTCTCTTTAAGGCTTATAAAAATATCCCACCTCTTTTAGTGCTGAGGTGGAGCTTCCAAAAGGACAGAAATTGCTAATTATCCATTTTATTTTGACTTTTAGGGTAGGGTTAGAAGTCTGTCTTATTTTTCTGCCTTGAAAGATGGCTCCTAGAAATAACAGAAGCTTTTACAGTTGGAAGGCAAAGGCTCTATGTGCAATCTGGAGGCAGCTGCTTTCTAGCTTAACCTTCCCTTGAAAGTTTGTACACACTGAAAGGATGAGTCAGATGATAAAGCCCACTAGCTTACAAAATGGCACATGAAAGTAAACCAGCGTTCGGAGGAAGGACAGGACAGGTCAGACAGATAAGGCTGAGCGCCGCTACAGCTTATTCCAATTCAGAAGCTGGAGCTCCAGGACAGTGTCCGCTTTTCTGTTGTGCAGAGGCTGAAATATAACTTGGTGTTAGTACCACTCTTTTTCGCTATTTGAATGCTAAGTGGGCTTTCAGAGTTTGAAGTGAAGTAAATTTTTTTAAGCTGTAACCTGAGTAAGCAGCATAAAATGTTGCTGCTCTTCCCAAACTATCTTTTTTTTTTTTTTAATTCCCAGAACTGAAGAGCTGTGTGATGTGAAAAGTACACCGTTGTTGATACACCGTGGCCTTGAAGATGCACTACTCAAAGAGAAGACATTCAGGAAAATAGTTGTTTTGCATGTGTGGCAAAAATGCTTTTGATATAAATGATGTAATTTTATAGTCACAGCAGCTGTAGCGAGGAACATGTGTGTTTGCCCACATGTGATCTTTATTTTCTTTTTATTGCGGTATGTATGGTATGGTCGAGGGTGAGAATATAAAAAGCACTGTTTGCCCACTACAGGGTCTTCCTGCAGTAATCCTTAGTGGTATTATTTTCAAAAACTATCATTAGTCACTGCTTTGAATAATGGGCCTGCTCAGCCCAAAGATTGCAGTACCATTTAGACTATTGTTTTCTTTATTTGTGTGCATGGGCAAGGTATGATCATATGTCTATGATACAAGCAGGAAGTAAAGATTGTACAAATACATCTTTTCTGACATTCAGCAAAACTTTTATAAAAAAAATAAATAAAATGCTTATACACAAAGTTGCATAAGTACAAAATTTACTCCCAGCTCTCCTTAAGTTATTGACCAAGTTCTCCTAATTCCATCAAACAGTAATATTCCTCTATGGACAGTGGTCGTGTATGCTCTGGTGGCCGATATTTTAGTCCAGTGAGAGAGCTCTCCCTGCCTCTTCGGTATTCTTTGGTGAGAAGCTGCTCAGCTGTTTGAGCCTAATTCAGCACTGGAGTTATGGAGCCCAGCAGCTAGTAATTTTCATGCTGAATGTGGTTCTTGTGTGTGTGTTCATGTTGTGCAGTGTGTGGTACTGGAAGCAATTTCAGCCTTTCTTAACTCAGTGAATTTGTAAAACTCATTGGTGTTTCATAAAAATAGGAATTGTCCTATTTAGTATGTTTTCAACAGAGTTTAAAAATTTGTTTTCTTCAATGGAAAAAGGAGCTATTTAATTTCTGACCTAAGTTTGTGATGCTGCCATTGCATCACAAATACATAAAATAATAAGTAGGAGGAGCTGATGAGAAGTAAGGAGGCTCAGTTTCTGTATATACGTAAGTAGTACAGGTAAAAATCCGTTTTCTAGGACTTGCACATTCCATGAGATTTTACCATGTTTTACAATGGTTTTGAGAGTTGTTCCAGTATAGTTGGCTTCTCTTGGACTTTATGTATACTTTGTAGAAATCTTCACACTGTCTCCTGTTTGTACAAAGGTAATATATTTCAAAGGCACACATGGTTTTCTCCTTCTAACATTTTAAAACTTAGTTTTGAAAGCTGATGCCAAACAGTAATGTAATAAAATTCATGTTTTTAAAGATTGAGTAATTTGGCACGTGTCAAAGTTGGATGTTATAAACTATGGTTCATATTCATGTTGTGGCTACATGTTGCAGAGATTCAGGTCTCTGCATGTTGAATTCCAAGTCTCAATGCAGGCACCTTGCATCAAGAATTCAACAAAATAAAATTGAGTTATCTGATTTTACGATATTTAACTCTCAAACAATTCTCTTGCTAGGGCTGCAGTATTGAATCACAAAGAGCAACCCATGGTCCAGCCCTCACTAGAATCAGTGGAACTGGCCACAGTGAAGAGGGTTACTCGTGTGATAAAACATTTAAGAAGCATGTATGCTTTACACTTACTTTCATGCCTTCAGGTTTGTCAGTGGGAGTATTCATCTAAGATTTGAGCTCCTATATATGGGTCTTTTGGTACAAGTTTTTCCATAATAACAGCAATCTCTACCTAAAGATGGGAGATTACTCACCATTAACAATTCAGTGCAAGAATTTACCTGATTAAGTACCATGCAGAGCTCTCTAGTTATAACTAGTGATTCTGTCTGGCAAGTTGAGGAGTAAAAAACAAACCAGCTGGATTTCTGTTGAGATATTCTGCCTTATAAAAACCATTATGTACAATAGCTTTATGTTTATTTCTGTAAAGCAAACTGGAGCAAAACCCCTTTGTGTCACTATGGGATGAAGCTGAGCTGTGAGTAGGCATAGTCAAAACATGAGGAGCTGTGTGGCTGCGTACAGGCTGCAGAGTCAATTGCCCCAGAAATAAGAGAAACCCGTCATCCTGTTGTTGTGTTAAGGGCTTTGCTGTGGGTTTCTTGTGGGTATAAGTTGGAAAGTGAGAGTTTAAAAAGTCATTGATACACTCAGCCCTTTCCCACCAGTAATTTAAAACCAAAGTTGTTCATAACTGTATGCTTCCATTTGTGTGTGTACGTATGTGTGTATATATAAGTATATAGACATCTTAAATATCTATAGATCTATAGTCTTTACCCAAGAAAATGTTTTTATTTATGAAACATGAAACGATTTTGTAAATATTGTGCTAATATACTTAAAAATAAAGTAATTTTAAGTTGTTTTTGTGAGAGATTTTCTTCTTGCTATCACGTTGAACTTCTGTAAGTGCTTACATAAATTCATAGTCACAGCGTGTCTTCTCCCTGCCTTTACACCCTCTCTCCCTCCGGCTTATTTACTGGGTATGCAAGAGTGTTCCCTGTGTTACTTAGGCTTTGGTTTTGGTTGGGCCGTCTTGGTGTTTCTCCTTAAAAAGGTCATCTGGTTGGGAAGGAAAGTGCCCTTAACAACTTGAATTGGGCTGACCAACCGTCAAATGTAGTTACCCCAGTGTGCTGTGGCAGAAAATACAAGTCAAGGAATGACAAGCTCCAGTGTAATTTTAAAACACAGCAGAGCAGTGCGTACTTCCAGTCAGTCTTTGCAATGCTGAAGTAACATTTCTGTGAGAAGAGTTTCTTGTGTTACTTCTAAAGCACTACTGCATAAGTTTTAGATTTTGTGAAGTTGTGTTTGACATTTTTTTGAGAGCGTAGAAATGAGAAAAGACTGTAAATACTGTCTGGAAGTGTTTCCACTCGCACATCCCCTTCAGTGGAGCTGAGCTGGTCAGAACAGTTAAAATTATTACCAATTCCCTGCTTGTTCAGGGTGATTTGAACCATGGCTCTTACTTCAAGATCTCTTCTGAAGGCTTTTGTGATTTCCTGACATGCACTTTCCTCTTGTCGTGGTTTATAAAACCACATGGACAGTTTTGTTAAAGGGCTGGTGGGCTGAGGCAGGGACAGGGAGGGTTTCACTCACCGCTTAGGGTCACGGGCAAGAAACCGACACGACCTGGGAAGAACAAGAAAACAACTGAATTTATTAACTATACACCTTCTCTGGAACTTTTCCGGCGTGAGTCTTTTTCCAAACGGGGCTACAGTCCCCAGACAACCACCGCCTCCGGCGTGGAGCTTCTAGTTACGGCGTGGGGTCCTACATGGCTGCATCTTTCTTCACCACGTGGCAGGGGAAATGCTGAGAGCATTCTCTTTCATAATTCTGACTCAGTGTCTGCATGGCCGTCTCCTTCAGCATCTTTCTTCTCTCTCTGCCGTGAGGTCTTCATCGGCTCCCGGCTGAGCCATGGTGGAGGCTTGGGCTATGGCAGGTCGGTTCACAGAAGCCAGGCAGGCAGCTGGACTGGCCCGTCAGAGCTGGGCCCTGGCCAGGGCCACGCCACCCCCTTGTTCTGTGCCCCCTCTTAAATATGTCATTCGCAGAGGTGCCAATTGGCTCAGCCCTGGCCTGGGGTGGGTCCAGCCTGAGCTGGGACACTTCAAGCAGTTGTTACCAAGGCTAGTTGATGGTGCCTTTCCTCCATATCCACCACTCAGTTACCAAAGGTTTGGAGGGAGGAGGTGACTGGTTAAGAGTCATTTAAAAGAGGAGCCACCACTGTAACCCATCCCTGGACGCCAGCAGCAGACTGGAAGCTAGGGGAACTCGTAGCAGTTGCTTAAGGAGCCGTTACGCCCCTCCCTGCTACCAGACAAAACCCCACACACAAAGCCGTTAACGCTCTCTGAAGGAGCCATGAACCACAGTTTGAGCTATGAAGTTTAAGAGTTTTAGAATTTTGCTGTGCAGGGACCTAACTGCAGGGTGGACTGTAAGCTCAGGGTGATTCTAGTCCTAAACCTCAGGAACTGCGTGCGTGAAC
>WKFP01013792.1:499852-564367 GCA_011057875.1 Pterocles orientalis | reverse complement strand
GGGAATTGGGAAGAAAAATCACCAGATAATTCTGGACCATGAGGCTGCTTTCGGCATTTGCAATGACAGTACAGCCACACACCAAAGGGTAACTTGAAATGTCATACTGAGTGTGAAATGGAGCTGGTTACAGCATCAGTAAGGAAGTATGATTAATGCATGATAAGATACATCATGGCTGTGCCAGTCACAGTGAAGGCAACAGAGGAGAAGGTGGTTCCCATCCCCCAGAGCTGGCTAAATGAACTGCACATACTTCATTGGAGACAGTGGGGGCTCCTGGCAGGCTCTGCAGCTCAATTAATAGCATGACGCATGTCAAAAAGCCAGGAGGGAAAAGATGCTACAACAAAACAGCCAGCACAAGAGAAAAGCCCAATGCCAAAAGACACAGGACGCTGCTCGTTTATTTACCAACAGAATGAAACACCCTCTTCACTGCATGCGCTTGATGAGAGACTGATCCGTGCCTGAACCTGCTCTTAATCCAGATTGCAGCCTCAGGCTGGGAAATGTGAACAAAATCACCTCCTCAGCACAGAGCAGGATTTGCTGGGCCAAATTCGGTCCCCGAGTGAGCAGCAAAGGAGCTTGCGAGCACTGGGAGCTCACAAGGCTTGAAGAAAAGAGCAGACACTGGTGAAAGGAGGAGATGGAGGAGGCTTCAGCTGCATCTTTTCCATGTCAAGCTGGTTGAGAGCTGAGGGGGAGGTCACATCAGCATGAAGCAGCTGTAATTGGGAGTCCAGTTTACTGGGCTGGCCTTTCTCACAGTGTTGCCTTTAGTACAGCGCTGTGCTGCTCTAACACCTTTAACTGCCCTAGCCATGCTCCAGCGGGACACTTGGGCCCCTTTGGCAGGTGATGAAACCTCCATCCTACTTTATACTTAACCCTGTTGTTTGCCATCACTAGTTCAGGTCAGGCTGGTTTCAGCCTTCCTGCAGCGGAGGAATGATCTCAACATATCAGACTTGCGTCTCAATATCTTCATTTGAAAAGTGTGTCATCCCCCCCAGCCTCCTCCCCAGGGAGTGACGCAGCAAGTGAGATGCAGCTGGTCGCAAGACTTTGCTTCACTGAATCCCCCAGCGCTGGAGAAATGTTAAGCCTACCGGCCAAAACGGGACTGTCGAAACTGCAAGCTCTGAAAGCATTGCCCAAGGAGGCTGTTCATAGCAATTTGAAGACCAAGGAACCTTTTTGGTGAAGTATTTTCTGATCTCAATAGGTATGGCTCTGCCAGAGGCTGGTATGCGTTCTGCTTTGATGGGATGTGAATCACACAGACACACACACACGGACACAGACACACATGGACACAGACACACACACGGACACAGACACACAGACACACAGAGA
This sequence comes from Pterocles orientalis, assembly GCA_011057875.1. Classification (NCBI taxonomy): domain Eukaryota; kingdom Metazoa; phylum Chordata; class Aves; order Pterocliformes; family Pteroclidae; genus Pterocles; species Pterocles orientalis. The sequence goes on along the minus strand of WKFP01013792.1, from coordinate 563,005 downwards.
CACACACACACACACAAAAGCCTTTGAGGTCTGTGTCTTCCCATAGGTGGCTGTCTGGAGAGACGATTGCCAGCTCAGCTTCCTGAAGGTGTTCTGATGACCCCAAAGGAAGCAAAAACCAGTTTTGCCATTGAGGACTAAAGACAAGAGCGAGGCCAAGTGCTCTCACCAAAGTGGCGTGAGGAGGGTGGAGTGAGCAGAGCTCCACTTCCATCACCTGATTCATGGTGATCACTCGAGCATTTCACACCTGCCACAACAGTGATCTTAGAGAAGTAAAATGGTGGCTGGCCTACCTAATGCAGTAAAAGCAGGCTTCTTTACCCAGCACTAATAACCTACCTCTTTTACAGTGCTGGATCATGCTTCCCATGGTCTGATCTTACCAAAGTGACCTTCTTTTAACTCGAGTGTGTAACCAGGTCACCCAAAATGTTTAAACAAGAGCAGTGGGAGAGGTGGGTAAAGAAGGCAGCTGTTTTGAAGGCACCACCACTGTATCATGCAGATGGCAGGAGACCAGTGCTCGTTCCCAGGCTCCTCAGTCTGAACACTGAAACTCAGAGAGTACTCCAAGAGCTGTGCTGTGCAAAACACTCTTGGCTAAAAGAGGCAATCCCTCTTCCTGTCACTATGGAGATATGCCTTAGTAGATTTCTCTGTATTCTAGCCTAAAATAGCTGGAGTGGGGATGCTTTCTCTGCACCCCTTGGGAGCCTGTGCATGTGCTGTGAGCCTCTGAAGGGTGGCTGGTGGATCAGGCTCCTGTTGTCGATTTTGTCCCATCACTTTTAGCTCTCATCCAGTGGCCGCTGGAGCCCTCAGGTCCCCACAGGCTGCCACCATGGAGCTGCTCCCTGTTACTCGGCCAAGCTGTCTGAGTTCTGCTAGGTGCAGCCTCCAAAGTGCCAGTTAAAGCATCCTGGACTCCTGCAGCATGGCACCAGTAACCAGGTTTAATTTGCTTTTGATTTAATAGCGGGCCTTCTTCTGTCGGCATTGCATGAGTAAACTGAAACTACCCATACAGAACTGGCCTGTGCCAACAAAAGCAAAAGGTTTCTTTCACTTTGATGTAAAGGCAAATAAAGGAAGAAAACAACAAAACAGCTGCTTTTAGGCTTGAGCCCGATAGATGGGCTATGGTAAGAAAAGCAGATTGTCTGCCTGGGAATCTGTGGTCCCCTCCTGTGCTATAGTCCGAAACCTACTCGCATCTTGGGACTTGCCAGTGCTCTTGAGTCTCAAAGGAATCATGTAGTCCATGAGTAAGAGAGAGAGAAGGAAGCCACAAGCAATGAATAAAGAAAGCAGATCAGTCAAAGGCTGCTCTTGGAGCAACACGACAGAACATCAATGTAATGTAAATAACTTGGAAGCTGTTAAATTATTTAACGTGAGCCTACACCTACATGTATGTGCATGTTCATGCCCATATGCAACCACATAAATGCTTTCTGTGCCTTCCTGATCAGGAGGAAGAGATGGATGACACACAGACAGCTTCAGCATCCAGTGCTGGATACTTAAAAATGTTAACCATCCATTTACTGCAAACATATATATATGGCACTCACACCAGCTAGGCAGTATCTCAGTGCAGTTATTTTTAAAGACACCTAATGAGTTTTGGCTGACCCGGCACATAATTTCTGAGGCTGCATGTCAAGGGCTGGTATGGTGAGAAGATACAAGATCAAAGCAAAAAGTTTGGACGGGCTGAGCTCCTCAAACAACGCATGGACGCAGCAGAGTGTTCTCCTATATGTGTACACCTCTGGTGGCACCAGACTCGGAGCTGCACCGACTGACTTCTCCATTTTGCAAAGCCACACTACAGCACCATTGCTTTATCTCAGTCCTGTCGGAGATCAGAGAGATCTGTAAAAATGGTAATCAGATTGTGAAGATGAATGTTGCTATTCTGAGAGCTGGACCTGCAAGCAAAAACCTCCTGTCAAGAGGGGACAGACATGACTACAGCTAGGGAAAAGTGTGTGAGAAAGGACACAGTGGAGGGTCTGAAACTAAGTTTCATGGAGAGGGGAAAAAAAAACCCCTTGTGATTCCTGGGATGGGCAAGGTCTGCATTTGACTGGAAGAAGACTGGGGACTTGAGGATTCATGCATGAGGCCAGACAGGGTTCTGGATCATGAGGGACCATAAGGACAGTGGTTTGTAGCAGCTCCCTTTTTTTTGGGATCAGCCTGCAGGATTCACAAAAAGAGAAGCAAAACACTGTTGTTCCCTGGGAATACCTCTGAAGTCGTGTGTATGTATGTCCTGCGCCAAAAAAGGCACACCGTCATTCTCCCATGAGGAGGAGGATGGCCAGTGTTACATTTTGATGATCCATCCATGTGTTTTGGGGAGTGGAGCCCGTCTTGCCTCCAGAGGCTGTTTGTCTTTAAGGATAATGCTCTTCATACTGGCAGGGGTTCTCTTTTGCAGGGGATTATATCTACTAAAACAAAGATAAAAGAGAGCAATTACGGAAATATGTCATGATTATTCATAAAGGCCAATTAAAAAATGGTTTTAGTGGCTTAATTCTTTCTCCCTTAGTGAGTGTGGTTGTTGGATCCATGCTTTGTTTTGATTCAGATGGTATCTGCAGCAGGGTGAATCACTGGAACTGAAGCCCTGAGCTTTTGAAATATCAACTTTTCTTTAGGGAAGCAGAAAAATAGAGCCAAAATTTAAATTCAGCTGATTAAAATAAGCAGTTTTAAAGTACTTGCTTAAAAGTTCTGGTGTGTTTTAACCTCTGAACTTATTAAAGCAAATTAAAATCAGCTTTTGAACAGGCCGTTTTAACAAATACGTAGGTCCTTAAACTGCTTTGGAGCCTCATGATGTTGTCAAACGCAGACTTTGGGGCTGGGAGGTGGGATGGGAAGGTTAGCAGAAGGAAACGTCTACCTTTCTTAAAGTGTGTCTTTTGGTTTTTACACAAGAGAAAAGCAGTGTTGAAGGTTTACAGGTACAGTTTTGGCCCAAACAAGCACAAACCAGGTAAGACCAAGCACCACAGCAGCCTTTGGCACCACGCCTGGCTTTCCCAGCCTACCAAGGGCCGTGGTCTATGAAAACCTTAATTTTCATTCCCTAGGGGCAGGGGATGCTGGGAGAATTTTACCTGCTGGTGTGCTACTGACAAAAAAAAATATTATTATTAAAATATTATTTTTCCCAGATCCAGCAGGGTAACACACTGAAAAAAAGTCCTGTTGACTCACATGAGAGCTGAATTGTGGGAAATGCAGTGCCACCTCTGACACTGAAAGATGGCCTTGAGGTACTTGTTAATGCTGCCTCAAGCCCTCTCCCCACGCTGTGCTTTTCACTCATTTGTGTCACTCAAGAGCAGCGAAACGCAGTAGGAGGCAGGGTTACTGGCACTGACCACGCTGGGTGCTGGCACCACTGGCTGTGGACCAGCATGCTCTCCCTTGGCTGGTGGGCGATGCCGCTGAGGGCACGCCACAGCTGCCCTCTCCCATCCCAGCTGCACAGGACTTGCGCTGGAAGGATTCGAAGCTGCTTTTCTGTTTGATCTTTAGCAACGTGTTGGTGCTGGTGTGATCCCTATTGCAGCTGTAGCTGTAGTCATCCCAGTATAAGGAGACAGAGGGACAACATTGTACTGTTGTATATAAGGTATTAGATACACACACATACGTATGTACATAAATACAAGTATGTGTATAGTATGTATATCACATCGTACAGGAGTGGCGAATGCATCATACTCTGTGTATAGAGGCAAGGGCAGCTTTGTTTTGCAATCAACAATGGTACATCAGCTTGGAAAACAAGGAAAGAAATGGCTAATCAGATCTTTTTTTTTCTTCACTGTACATTTGCTTTACTCCAATATCTTGCAGGGTTTATTAATAGACTTTATTAAAAGCTTAATCCTTCCATCCACTCAGCTAAAGGCTAAGAAGCCCTTAATGCATGATCCCAAAGGGAAACCTTCAGCAGAAATCAAGAAAGCAAACTTGACAGCCCAACTAGATATTTTAAGGCCCAAAACTATGTTCCCCCCTCTCCCCTAGGAAAGCTTCTACCTATAAGAAGCCATTTGTAGAGCTTTCCTTGGCCATCAAGGAGAGGTGGAACAACATCCTCCAGCAGGGTCCAGAGCACTGGCCAGGCCCCTCACTGCAAGGGCTAGAAACTTGCAGGCAGGGAGGGAGGCACGAGCTGGTGTCACTCTACCACTGGCAGCAGACGTGGTCTTGGGTTCCCTGACCTCTGGCATGAGCCCAAGGAGGGATGTCCATGTGGGATGTGCTCGGCAGTCGTGCGGTGCCAGCTCACTTGGCAGCTGTACTGCAAAGGCTTGGGCAAGGGAAAAGCATCCACCACATCCACCATCCGAGCTGTAGCTACTCCTCATTAGTTGTAAGAATTACGCTATGAAGAAGACGCAGTTAGTTGAAACTGGTAAATTAAAAGTGTATCTGCAGATGTAAGTTGTATTTTATTCAAGTCAAAGCCTATCTAATACTGCAACTGCCGTGTTTGGTAAGTGGAAAGGAAGGTACACAGGTTTTGAAGGTTTCTATCAGAATGTGAATGCTGCAGAGTAACATAAGCTTTTCTAAGAGGCATGAAAGCACCAAGTCTCAGAAGGAGAGGGCAGAGCAGCAGGTATTTGTAAAGGTAGCCAGCGGAAAGGAAGAAGCACAGGCTTGGGGCTGGCCAGTAGCCAAAAATGGCAAAGGAAAGAATTTGGTGAATTTGCAGAGGTAGAAAAAGGGAATTGAGGCATAGTTCCCCCCCGCCCCCCCAATTTCCCTGAAATGAAGGAAAAAACAATAGTGCCACAGAAGTGACTGAAACCAAGAAACTAAAGGTATTTTTGGAAATCCCTGTGCCCTGGGAGTTTGTAAGTGATGCAACTCCATCCTGAAACCTGACAGGTAACAAACCGGTTCCTGACATTTCCCACACCCTATCCTTGCACACAGACACTGCCAAGCTGCTGCTAGACTGGAGAAGTGGGCCAGATAAACCTTTTTTACCTTTTAAACAGGATCTGTGAGTGTTCTATTTTCCCTCAATTTTTCCTAGATAGGCTCATCACTACGGTGTTTCATTTATTTTCTAAATGGCAAACTAGGGTTGCTTTTCAGCTAGCTTGTATCAGCAGGAGTATTTATCCGAGTCACCAGAGCCATCTGTTTTAGACAAATATTTTAGTGAATGATGTCTCTTATTACAGTTAGGCAATTTCTTTATTCTCCTGCTTAAGCATGAATTCTTCATGTATGAAGAAGAAGGTGGGGTGGCCTCTCATCGGCTCGCTCGCCCTCCTTCCGTGAGCACCTGCTGGCATTAACCTGTGTGCTTCACCCAACTTGAACACTACCAAATATTAAAATCATCCATGGATGGACAGATTTTGAAGCTGGGTTAGAACTATGGCTTAGAGTTTAAAAATAAACATTTTGGGCTTCCTGGGCAGTTGCAAACAACTTCTCTTCTGTTCCCAGCAGATTGCTCAGGAGATAAGAACATCATGTGAAGGTGGGGGGTTCCTCAAGACATTGACCCATGCCTGCTTCTCACGGCAGTTGGACGTTTTTCAAGGTTCACAGCCAACATTTCCTCAGTACACCAAGTTCCTTTCATCCTTGCGAGGGGTTTGGGTGGCTTCAGCCTCAACTCCTTTCCCTTGGTTCCTGCTATTGGTGGTGTTCACTTCCCCTTGTCCCTTCTGCCCGTCGGTAAAACCCGAAGTGCAACATCCTTCACATCGCAGGCGCTGGGGTGGTTCCCCTCATGGCTGGCAGCACGGGACTCGGCAGCACCTGCTCCCACACCAGGCTGGCGCTGCCTGGCTGGCCACCTTCCTGGTGCCCCTCCACAGGCCGCCATGTTGGGGGGGTGGCTCCATCCCGGCTGGGCTCCTGGCCCCCAAAGTCACTGCAGGGCCAGGCCAATGCCTGAGGTCTCAGCAGAAGTTTTGGCCAAGGCCTGTGGGAAGGCTGTGGCACCTGGGGTTTCTGTTGACGTTTTGTCACCCATAGCCATGACCTATCACATGTCCCTGAGCCTCAGGATGTGGCATGCCACGATGGCCAGCCCAGTTAAAGGCTTTTACAGCCTTGGGATATTGTTTAATAGGATGTTTCAAAAAAAAAAGAAAAAAATCCACCAGTGCTGGTCAGAGGTAGTGTTACACACTGTGCCTCCATCACCAGCCCTGCCATTCTCACACAGCATCAGAATTGCAAATACTTGATCTGATAAAAATATTTGATTCGATAAATACTTTCCACAGAAGCCGCATGAGAAAACCATAAAGCAGCTGGTCAGAAATAACATTTTATCTGCACACTGATAGACTGGTTGCAGGAAAAGCAGCCATTTCAGAAACCTCTGCATTGATTACCTTAGCAGTGCTTGAACCCCAACTTGTGCTAATGCCATGCGGATGCAGAAAGAAAAGAGAGCCCAAGCTTGCAGCTGAAGACCCCGCAGTGACATGGTCCTCGCAGAGACACCACCATCGCTGCTCTTGCTCAACCCCTTGCCCCAAGGCATGCAGCCCCAGCCACCAGTGCCTTGCTCTCCAGTTGCATGTTGGCCACCAGACCCTGGCACATGGAGGTGCGAGGCTCCTGGGCAGGGGCCAGAGAAAAATGCCTTTTTTTTTGTCATGGGACAGTGTTTGCCCTCAGTTTCAGCACAGCTCAAAGCCAGCTCTGCACGGAGATGGGTTTGGCTTCCCCTTTCTGCAGCACAGTCAGTGACGGGGTTTTTTTACTTATGGCTAGGTGTAGTCTGTCCATCCATCCCCATGCACAGGCACTGCAGGTCCCCAGCACATCCATGGCTGAAAGCTGTCCAAAGGAGACAATTGGGTGTTTTGGGCTAGTTCCACTGTGCTTGCCTACGATAAGCTGAAAATTATTAGTGTGGACACCAGGACAGGGCTTGTTTATATTTCAGTTTTGTACTACATAGAATTAACTTGTTGTGGCTCAGCGTGAAACAGCACCTAGTAAATATGAACTGTATGGACGTAAGTGGCTCTGAAACCATGATGTGAGTGTACTTACCCAACCAAGTATGTACAACTTGAAAAGTATCGGTGCTTACCTGTGTCTGCAGGAGACAGGTGACCTACAGGTACACTGGGCTTTCAGAGAGTTTGAAAATAATTGAATCTACTAAATAACTAAAATTAATAGAAAGCTACAGATTGGGTTGCATTATTTTTAATTATTCTGCACTGATTTTAGTCTTGTCTGGAAGGTGCTCAATAGCAATCTCCTCTCCCAGCAACTCCGGGGCACCTCCAGGAGTGTCACACCTGATGTTTGATGCTGCTCTCAGAAACATGACCTCTAAATCCTGACTGCAGTTTCAAAAACTGATGAAACTACAGCTGAGCCTAAGAGCTTGGCCTCTTTATGCCGTGCTTATGCCTCAAGCGCTTTACTTGGGAGAGGTTCCACTCATACCACAGCTCCCTCCATAGGGCTGCTGTAATTATTTGCATTACCATCAAATGCTGTAGCTAAACTACGCCTTACCAGCCAGTCAAAGCCTTTTCATGTTTGGGAAGTGTTTCAGCCTGGATCGTGTCACTGGCTGAAACAAGTCTGGGGAATAGAGATGAGGGTGAAACAAACTGGTTTACATGAAAATGAGTGGTGCCAGTTTAACAGCTCCCATGAGCTGGAATAACACCAGTAAGACCTGATAAATACCCAGTGGTTTGCCAGGCTTCCAACTATTTAAACTGATTCTATTTGATAAAAGTTTGCTGAGTCAGGCAGGAGGGATGCTTTCACAGCCACAGCTCCTGCTAATGGGAGGTGGTTTACCTTAAATGTCTGGTTTTAAAAAAGGAAAAATAAAAGAAAAAGCTGTCTCAAAATCAGACATCTGTTAGGAAACAGTTTGCTGGGCAAGAGGCACCCTCAAAGTCGAACATTTTGGGGAGCAGGAGCCGACTGCAGGGACAGAGCCAGGGCACTAGGGTAAACTTCTGCAATCAGATACACCCACAACTGAGTGGCAGCCCAGTGCCACAAGGCTTGGCAGCTTGGACAAACTTGTTTTGGGCAGTCTTTAATTTATTTCAGCTTGTGTTTTACTGTAACAGCGAATTGCCTGACTTGCTTTTAGCTTTAGCTGAGCTCTGTGCAAGGAAAAGATAGGAAGGGTTTGTCAGACCCTTACTGTGCAAGTGATCATCATGTAACTACAGCTGCAGACAAATTAAAAAAAAAAAAAAAAAGAGGAAGACTGCTCAACCAGACTGCTTAAAAAAAAAAGCCTCAGGTGGGCTCTAGACCAAGGAGGAAGAAATCCACCCATCAATGTCCTTCTCCTGGCAAAGAAACAAGAATGTAGAGTATATGCCATATCAATGCATGGAAAGGGTAAAATAATAAAAAATTAGCAGTAATTAGATAATTGGGATTACAAATTTCAGTAACATGGTAACTGAATTAACAGAACCTGTTGGGTTTTATTTCGATTAGACTGGCAAGGCTTTGTTAGACCATGAATTTACTTGTTGCTCCACATAGCAGATGTGGTTTCTCAGCCCATGTAAATCACACCAAACCTGCGTAACATAGAAAAGCAGAAGAGCTTTCCATCAAAGTACTCACAGACTCTTTCTTGACCAGGCCTAGGAGAAAATTGTGGGGCCAAGTGCATCAGCTAGGGAGCAGGGAAAAGCAAGCAGCAGTCTTTCATATCCTACCGTTAAGATGACAAACCTCACCAACACTAACATCTACGAAATGGGAATAGGGGTTGGAGCAGGGGCCAGCAGCAGAGGTGGGGGCACTCTGCAGTGGTGGGAATTCAGACCCATTGCAGCTCTGCAGTCCCTGCCTTTGAAGGCATAAACCTTCAGGCAGGACTACTCAGCTCCCCTTTCCCCTTCCCTTTCCCTTTTTTGCCTACATAGCACCACAGTGTAGATGTCCCCAGCTGTGCTGCAGGGAATCTCCTGTCCTTCCAGGTTTAATCTTTAAATCATCTTCATCCCTGGTGCTTCTCCAGAGCTGCTGTACCCAGCCGCAGTACTTTCAGAAGGAGAAAGCAAAGTACATTGGAAACTGTAGTGACTGCGTGCCCTGGGGGGGCAGCAGCAGTGGGGCAGCGGCTGACTGTGAGCCTTTGCATGCCTGTGCTCTGCATGCTTATTAAAGGAAGATATTGAAGTTGAGATTTTTCAAAAATGTCAGAGGGATAAGCATGTCTAATTCCTATTAAAATAACAGGAACTAGACATTCATCCAGCTTGGGGAAAAAGAAAAAGGACATTAAACCCTCTGCAAACCTGGGAGCATCTGCTGCCTGGGGTTTCCTCTGAGGACACAAGGTCCAGCACAAACCCAAGATTTGTTTTATTTGTACAAGTGCTCCCTGTGACTGCCAGATGGACTAATCTGGAGAGGAAGGTATTAACCTCCCCAAGTACCTGCAGCAACCCCTCTCTTCATTGGTGCTGACAAAAATGCCTATGTTGGATGCAACTTGCACTAAGGGGAAAAAAAATGCCATCAATCATAACTATGCCATAATATTTTAAAAAGGAAAAACTACAAAATATAGACACATGCATATAAAATATGCTTCATAATTGAGGTTTTATTCCAACACACTCAGTTGCTGATTATAGTTATTGTGGGCTGCTGTTCCCACTCAGAGGCACCAGCTTTGCTGTTCCCTGCATTACCAACTGACTTCTCCAGGTGGGATGCGCAAGATCAATTCCTGGCACAAGCACCTGGGAATATAAGAGCCATATTTTATGTCTAAGGGAGAAGTGCCACTGTTTAGAAAGGGAATCAGCTTTTATTCCTGGTTTTTCCTCACGATGCAGCAAGCACAGCAGGATGAAGCCAGGCATTTCCTGAATGTGAGCCTCCTGTTCATCTTCTCTGTTGACATAAAAACAAATCAAATAATCCTCTATGTACTTTTATTAACACAAAAAAGCACTATTTTTCCCAGAAGGAGGGGCGCAGATGGTAGAGGACCAAACTGGAGGTTTGGACTGTTCAAGGGGTCCTGTTGTATCCCTGACACTAAATGAGGGAAGGAAAGCTCGAAAATGGGCATAAAATAATTTTTTTTACATTTTTTACTTGAGCCCTTTGATTATGACCACGTAAAATGAAGATGTGCCCCCCTTGCCCCTGCATCCCCACTTTGAACACTGGTGAGGAGCACCTCTGCCTCCCTGCCAGCAGCAGCAGGGCACCCCTGGCCATGGGGCTGGCTCCCGTGTGACCCTGTGTGATGGCAACGACACCTTTGGGGCCCTTTTTTGCCCCCACCCAGGGCTGCCTATCACTCACATATGGCTGCCTGGCTGGACATGGGGGCTGCGGGGGTCTGCACAGCAGCTTGTGCCCGTCCCCCTGAGAAACCCACCTTGCAGTGCAGAGACCAGAGCGATGCTCAGGCAGGAGCCCAAGCAGGGCCACATGAATGCAAAACTTTGAAAATACTGTCACGTTCACAACTGCCACCATTTGGAGAATCAGTATCCAGCGAGCAATTTGATTATTTTAAATTGACAGTGAATATGGATTGAGGTTTTTCAGCTGTCCCTCCATGTGTCATATGCACACATACACCTACGCAAAATCCAGCAAAATAGGTGGTCAGAACTGTAGCAAAAAAAAAAAATCTATTTGACTTACAAATGAGAGTTTTTTACTACTTTTTGGGAAGCTTTGCTGCACAGGCAGTGCCACCATTTCAACTTCTGCTTCAGGGTGGAACAGGGAAAAATAAACACCAGAAAACGCTGAGGTTTTTAGCAGCTTCATCTCCCCAGATGCCAAAGCTGTTTGTTTATGAGATTTAGCAGGAAGCAGCTTTGCTCTCTTATACCCCAGCCCCCAAGCTGCCACATGGGAACAGAGCCACGTGCCCACATCCCAGCTCCGAGAGGACTGGCTTTGTCAGGTGAGCAACTTGATTGCAGTCCCCCCATTCTGCACTGAGGCTGCTGTCTTCTGCTGAGAGGAGGGCAAAGCACAAGGTGATGCTGTGTGTTCCCCCGGGAGGGGACAGGTGACCTCTGAGCAGTGATGGCTGAGAAAAAGGAAGGGAACAGGGTAGGGAAGAAGGCGCTTCTCCTGCAAACGCAGCAACAGACACACTCCCACTCATCACTTCTGGGAGTGAAATTTTTGAAATGCAGAAAAAAATGCCACAGATGTCAGGAGGGAGAGGAATTGCCCCACAGAACTTGGCTCCCCATGAAAAGCAAAACAAAACAAAAACCCAAAGAAGCAGACCAGGTAAGTTTGGGCAGTCTGACACGTGCACAAGCGTGTTCCTGGGAGCCGTGTTTCGGCATACGTTGGCTGGGTGTGCAGCTGCTGGGGACAGATGATGCAACATGGTGTGCGTGGAAAGCATGGAGTGCTGCTGCCGTTCCTTGCCAGGTGGCAGACCCAAGCCAGGCACACGCACTGAGCTCAGCCAATCTCTGCACCTTGGGGTAAATCCCCATCACCACTGGGTCACTGGAGAGAGCCAGAAGCTGCCAGGGACAGTGACGGTACTTGCTACTACCACCACTGTCTGTGCTGGAGAAGTAAAAAGGGTTGTTGTGTGTAATTGGAAGACATGCACATCTGTGTCCACACAGCCTCCTCCTGTCCTTAGCGATGGCTAGGAAGCAAGGCTATGACTGCTCCTGGTTGCAGCTCCTTCCTTGCCAGTAGGAAGTGCTGGGTTTTTGTCTTGGGCGCTTGCCTGGGCCCTGCCTTGTCAAGAAGCTGCGGTAGGAGAGGTGCCCACTGTGGCTGGAGAGCATTCCTCCTGCCAGCAGCTCCACCGTCTGGCTCCCACCGACACTGATTCCCCCTCAACGGACAATTAAGAAGCACACTGCTTGGCTTCAAAACATACAATATACTTTATTGCCTGCTAGATAATCAAAGTGAGGAGTAAACACCATAGCTGGAAAAAAGCAGAAAAGGACCAGGAGAAGGAAAAGAATATCCAGTCACCAAACAAGTTATCAGGCAATAAACCATACACAATATAAATAATCTGTTTCCCAAACAACTAAATCTTTATTTTGCTAATGGCCATTATATGGTTAATTATCAGTAGTAAAATCTCTGGATTTCCTTTTCTACACAGCATTAGTAGTAAGAAATATATAAGGGACTCTGCAGAAAGCAATACAAAGGAGTTATATACACAGGCACCTTCTGTGGAGCAAGAACAGAACCTCATCTAAGTAAGGAAGGGCTATCTACAAACCAGAAGACCATAGTAATACAATATTAGCTCAGACTTAGTTTAGCTGCAGCCTTTCCACAAAGTAGGCTAGCCAACTTATGTATACATATATATTTTAATATAGATATATATATAGATTTATTATTTTAAAAATAATGTGAACTACCTGTAGTTCCTAGACTAATTTTAAAGAGGCAGTGTACCTTTCAGAAAGTATATTAAAAATGGTATATAAAAGACTAGCAGACCCAAGCTCGCATATCAACTTCTGATATCTTCCCTCCAAATTTTTTTCTAATGCTATAGCTGCCATCTGCATTGACAGCAATGCCTTTAGTCATGTGGATTGCTATTTATGTTGCTGTAATTGCTACCACTAAGTTTACTGGATTATAGTGTTAGTAATTGTCGATTATAAATAGCAATAATGCTGCAGTACACTGTCAAAGCCTAGCCGTGTTATGAAGATTTAGTCTGTATGTGCATGCAGAGTTTTCTTGTTTAATCTAGAAGAATATTTCTAAGTCAAAGTGCTTCCCCTGCCAACCTCCCCATGTTGTTCAAATCACGTCACAAGGGCTCCTCTCTCTAAGGAAGATGTGATGCCTCTCACCCCACACCAAACTCTCAGCAGTCCTTCACACAGCATCCATCCATCCATCCCATTTTATTTTTAGGGCATAACTCTTCCCTCTGCCACAGACAGTGTCCCGAGTGCTACTAAATATGACTTATTAAAACTGAACCAGACTATTTGAGGAAATGCTTTTAACACATTTTGGGACAGATCTCCAGCCGAGCCATTTCAGCCTCACACTCCCTGCATCAGGCAGGCAACAGAGTTCTGCCTGTTGCCACTGCCCGAAAGCCAAGCCCAAGCCACCAAGCAGGGAATGGGGAAGGGAGAGATGTTTGCTGGGGACACTGTTAGGACCTGGCAAGACCATGGGTCCTTTCTGCACCATCTATTTCCAGGCTGCTCCCTGTTTGCATCTTGGGGCCCACTCACAAAGGCAAAGCAGGAGCATGCCCGTGCAGACAGGCAGCACCTCTTCTGATGGGATTGTCTCCTAAAAAACAGGGATCGAGGGACAAGGCTCCTTTCGTAAGTGATGGCATTTTGCTGTCAGCCCAACCCTCCCTAGCCTTCGCTGCTCAGGAGGTGCTACACCACTTTTGTTCATGACGCAGGTGTCACTTAACACACTCCTTGCTGTAAGGGTTTCTAGGAGCCTTTTCCCAAATCAGTGATGACACCCTGATATGCAGTTGCTCTACTTCAGTACCACTCTGGTGGTGAGGAGCCAGCTGTGCATGAAGTACAGCTCCGAAGTGGCTCAGACCCAGGAAAGACCCAAAACACAGCAGCACAAGCACAGGGGTCTCCCACTTGGGCAGAAAACCTGGTGAAGCAAGACGGCTGGGGTGGCAGGAGGGATGTTTCTGGCTTCGGCTCTATTTTCACCCATGCCCAGGAATCCCCCCTGGCCCATAATGTTTCCTTGTGACCTGCCAAGCCAGGATCCAGCCCATGTGACTGGGAACAGTCCCACCAGTGAGAGGGACCGCTCTGCTCCCCCGGGATCCCCATCCCAGCACAGGCCACCAGGCAGAAACAACCTTCGGTATAAGCACTGCATCTGACCAAAAGTGTACAACACACCCTCAACAGAAGCCATCTTTTGAGTATAGCACAAAACACGTATCAAGAAAAGTGTGGCAATAAATAGTTTCCCATAATAAGCCTGGAATTTTGATAGGGGAGCTTAAAATTGGGTATTTTTAAAGAAGGACGCCCTGATGGAACAGGATGTATTTGAAGTGTTAGAGAATGAAGGATGGACTATTTAAAAGTGTACCTGTCATGAGCACTTGGCCAGGCAAACACATCCTTACTGAATTCAGCATTACCCTCTGCATCTTTGCTTACAAAACAGTAAAGCTAGAAAATTCCTAACTGAGCTATCCAAGCAGCAGGCATCCTTCTCTGTCTCATCCAGGTTCCCACCCGGAACACACAGGTAAGTACCATAAGAGAGGCACACACAAAAGCTAGAAGCTGATCTGCATAATGCAAATTCTTCTGCCTATACTGGGAAAGCCACTGTGTACGGACACTGTTTAAAACTCAGTCACTTCAGTTCCTGTGTTGCCAGAGTATTACTTCATCTGATTTACCTATCTGGACGTTCCTTAACTCGTGGTGTTATGCAGATGCACGTGCAGGCACAGCAGGAGGGAAATGCTCCCTTTTTTGGTGAGAATTTTGTGCCTGCAAGGGTTACAGGATTAGTGTTACTTTTCAGTTCTGTTAGTAATTCCTGTTCAGCTCTACAGGACTCAAAGCACATGCTGATACTCAACAGCAGGGAAAATACAAGCAGCACCCCACTATGCTGGGAAGGAGGGGGAAAAAAAAGGCAAATTTTAAGAGAGAAGCACTTACACTGGATGTAAAATCAACTAAAGATTCACCTTTACCTCTTTTGTTTTTTGACTATTGAGGAAAAGGGTGTCATTTGGAAATCATGCTCCAGTTGATACACTGCATGTGTAGCCTGTTTTGTTGCTTTTGACTCCACCACAACCTCTTTTTGCTTATCCCGGGTAGGGTTGCTACAGCTCAGCAGGAGTGAGGAAATCAAGGGGAGCACAAGGGATTAAGAGCCTACTGGAGCTGGAAAGAAACTGTGAAATGTAGAGGAAAACACTTTTCCTTCTCCAGGCATCGCTGAAGATTATATCAATCGTGAAAGCCGGGAACTGCTGAAGATGTGGGTTAATTTGCAACTGAAGTGCAGCTTGACAGGCATCCACTGTATTTCATCGTTTGTGTGTGAAACCAGGAGCCAAAAATTCCCAGCATTATGCCATCCTTGCCAGGGGATTACTGGGGAAAATCAGTTCATCCCTTCCACACACCTCGTCCCCCCTTTTATAAGAAATGCCATTTCTTCCCCTCACAAGGTTGTTAAGGAAATTACATTTTCTGAACTGCTCTGTTGCACTCGCTTCCTTTTTAGCCATCCAATGCTTTTCCTCTCAACACTCTGAGATTGCAAACTACTGCAGCAGGTTGTCTGGGGAGATACTGCCCTTAAAACGTCAGCCTCTGGTTGGCACGCAGCTGCACTGGGTTTCATCAAAGGCTCCTACTGGAACTAAATAGCCTTGGGTCCCTCACCCCTCTCTGCTCCTTGCTCACAACTAGGCCAAGGTGTCACCTGGAGCAAGCACCTCTAGGAGACCAATGTTTCTGGGGCCTCTGCTTTGTGTCCCGCCTACAGTATCACTTATTTCAGTTATTTCCATACAGCAACCAGTCCCTGCCTTCCTCTGCTGCTCCTCCCTGGGTGTCAGCGCCCGGGCCTGTGCCACCACACGGAGTGGCCCAGAGGCGGCCAAGGGGCCACAATGATGACTGATGGGCCCTGCACACTGCCGGCAGTGCCTGCTGGGCCACCACTGCTGCCACCCGCTGCTGCTTCTTGTCAGGGTCGCAAAGCTAAGGACACGCATGGTTGGGCTGCAGAGCAGCACCCCAGCACCCCGTGTAGCTCTTGGTGGTGCTGGTGGTGCTGCCGGCCCTGCCATGGCGGCGCGGGGATGGCAAAGGGCTGCTGCACGCTGCTAACACCGCTTGCTGCTGGAGCCCGGGGACTTTGCTGTTGCCTCCCCCTGCCTCTGAGCAGCGCGGGGCTGCACAGCAGGGCAGGGCTGGTGGCTGCAGCAGCAGCATGCCAGCACAGCTGAAGAGACCTTCCCCCAGTGCTTGGACAATTAGTGTGGATGAGGCCTTCCCGACCTGTTCCTGAAAGCCCACAACTTCTGCAGAGTGCAGCAAAACCCTGCCCTGGTGCCCGGCACAGTGACTGGCAGTGCAGGCAGGGAGCTTCCCCACTCCTGGTGTGGGCAGAAAATGAAGGCAATGACATCCCTTCCCTGAGGGATGTGCTCTGCCCTTTGGACACCTCTTCCCAGTATTGGGTATTCTGCGTGGACAAAAGCACGGCCTGTCCCCATGCGACTCCTCAGCAAACCACGGCATCTCCTCGGGTAAATCAGCTCACTGTCAGCAAGGGAGCGCGCCGCTCCCGCTAACACCCTGGACTTGCTCTGATAGTCTCCTAGCTGCTTCAAAATTATTCCACTAGTCCTGGTTTTGGAGCTGGAGAGAGTATCGCAGCTACAACCACGGGATCCCATCCCAAAGAGACCCAGGGGTGTCCTGGTCCTTGAGCCGCTGACACCGTGGTGGGCAGCTCTTCCCACCTGTCCTGGGGAGGGGCTGGATCAGACACCAGGCAGAGACCTTGCTGCGAGCTCAGGTGATGCTTTGCCAGCAGCATCCCAACAGAGGACAGCCAGGAAAACGCCCATTTCCAAGCCCAGAGGCAGCTGAGAGCAGACAGCCGCAGAGCGAGGGCAGGCGCCAGCGCCCGCCAGCTCACCAGCCTCTGAGCGTGGCTGGCACAAGCACTGCCTAACGAAATGTATGCTCTTCTCCTCTGGTTTCCTCCTCACAGTATGGCTTTAATGATGGACTCGTAGTGGCTGAAAAGGGTACCCATGAAAAAGCTGGCAAGCTGGGTTGGGTTTTTTTTTTGGTTTTGTTTTGTTTTCAGTTTTTTTTATTGTCACAACTCTGTAAAAAAAATAAAGGCAACTGCTATATAGAAACCACAGTATGAGGAGAAAGGTCTTTTTGAACCTCCCTAATATGGCTATTAACCATCAACCTGACACACCATTTGAAGGAAGAGATTTTCAAAGGCATGGAGGAGCCCTGTGGCTAGCAATAAAGTTGGGCTGGTGCTCCCTGAAAATCATTATTTCTAAGGTAGCATTTACAAAACAGCTCAAATGCTTCTCTATCTGACATCTTTTGAGGACACCGTCTTTTTCTCCTATACCCTAAAGTTTTGTACTTAGGCTCTGGGGGAATAAACCACCATCAAAATGTAAAGATAGTCAAGCACTGCAAAAAAACGGCATGGGGAAATGGCTGAATCTCCACTATTAAAGGCTTTTAAAGACAGGTTCAACACCCACCTGTCAGGTATGTGGTAAGTGCAGCTTAACTTGCCTTAAGGCAGGGAAGCTCTCTAGCTGATGTCTCCAAGTCCCTTTTGGCCCTGTGACTTGGTGCCAAATAAATACTGCCAAGATCTCATCCTGCCACAACCCAGGATGTCTTTAATATCCTGACTGGCTGCTCAGCTCTCTGCCTTGGCTTGCTGTTTGTCCAGGAACACAACAGAAACACTTCAGACATTCTGTTAAGGGTCAGCTTACATCTTCCTTACAAACCATCAAAAGCATGTCTACTCTTACAGTCCCCCTGGAAAAAAAACGGGGAGCAGCAAACCACAAAGAACGCAGAGAAATGCTCACTCCAATATTTCAAAAGCTGCCATGGAAATCTTTCCTTCAGCCTTTTGTCATCTTGAAAAATGTTGACCGAACTTTTGGCAAGTTGATAATAAGCAAGAAAACCCCACACTGACAAGAATCACCAAATCTTTTAAATATTTTCTACTTGTTCTTGCCAATAGCTTCCACAGGCTGGGCATCCATATTAAAAATTAAGAAAGTCAAGCAAGGAGCCTGGGACATTTAACAGATGCTAATAAACATTGAGATGAAACTTCATTAGGAAATACCAACACTACTGCAAAGATGATCTGCGACACTGCATTTAACGTAATACAATTGCCCAAAGCTGACCTCACACACTGAGCTCCTATCAGCTGGCTTATGGTGCATAATTAATATGACAACTTTAATAACAATCAACCTATAAGGAATGAAAAGAAGTGAATGGCCTGCCATGCTCACCTACAGGTGGCCATGGGAATCCATCTGTTTACCATTTCCGCAGTGAACAGTTATTTTAGCAGCTTGCTAATCTGCCCTCACCACAGACACTCAAGTGGCAAACGCGGAATGTGATGCTGGCCTTTCCCATAGGCTTGTCTGCACCCTGAATTATTTTCTTTCCCCAGTTTGCAAATTTCATGTGGGTTAAAAAAAAAACCACCTAGTGACACATTTAATTATGAAAGTCTGTGGCACCCTTCCTGATTTCATGTTTGATGAAATCAATGCCCAGTAACAATAATATGAGGTTAGAAATGTCTTTGCACCAGCAATAACTCCATGCTCACAGGGCCTTGAGACAACCACCAATACAGTATTTCAAGAGGACAGCTGGAGATTACAACTGCAAATACCCGCTGCTGCTAGAGGCAGAATGAAATCTTTGACCATAACAACTTAAAATCACAGATAACTGTTCACTCGACACAAGCTCTGCCATGCAAAGTGCCTAGGACAGCTTTCAGACAGACGTAGGTGAAAGGCACTGAAATGAGAAGTAACGTTTTACCGACTGACAAGACACATGGAGCGACTGCCCTTACTTTGACACATGAATCCTGCAGGTGCAACTCTTACTGCAGCCTTCTGCAACGGGCGCCGAGGGGGCCTGTCCGCATCCTTCAGTGGGCACCCCGTCCCATCCATCCGGATGCTGTGGAGAGGTTGTGTGGCACTTCCCAATGGTCGGGGCACATGCCCCAGGGGGAAAGCAACGATGTTTCATGTCAACACAGTCCTGATGCAGCAGTCTTGCCCCACGTGTACTTGCTGGCTTCAGAAGGGCCATATGGGCAAGGTAACTGGAAAACTGGTATTACATTTATCTGAAGATTTCCTCAGTAATTATGGAGAAAGAAAATTTAATTGCCTGGGGACTTTTTTTCCTAAGAAAGAAATTTAGAAATGTGGCAAGAGTTTTATTTTGCAAGTTAAGGCTTAGTATGAGTTAACACAAATGATGCAGGTCTAATATGCAGTGCTGAAGGGGGTTTTGGTTTATTTTTTTTAAAAAAGCATGTAACTTCAAGGTACATTAGTTGCTTGGGCTTTCCTACAGAAAGCTTTTCCTACAGAAAGCAGGAAGGGCCCAGGGAGCCCAGCTTTGCTGCTCTACCCACTTCACTGGAGGATCCCACCTTCTTGTGCCTATTGTTTTGCAGAGGCTACATTTGATGCACAACCACAGTTGGGGAACATTGTTGTTAAAATGCTACTAAATTAAAAAAAATACTCCCAGTGGGTTTTTCAGAGTTGTGTAGTAGCTCAGGAAGTTGGGGGATGCTGCACAACCTACTGAAAATCAGTGGGATGTTTTGCTGCTGACGTCCAAGTTTTTAGCTGCACAAGAAAAGAGAGGAAAGGCAAGATTTTTGAAAAATAAAGTGAGAAATTTCTAAGCGAAGCCTGTCATTCCCAACTTCCAGCAACATGAACAAAATCACCCAGTGAAGACATTTCTCTCTATCAAATAAAAAGCATTTTCAGTTGGACAGTCAATTTGACAAAAGTGATAAAACCCAACCAGTCTTATTTTTAAACAGCTTTTATGCCCCTTTATCTTGATGGCAATGCATTTCCAGTGGCTGAGATTTACAGGATGGTGGTTTGATGCCGAAGGCAGCTGCACATTCCAGATGTGCCACCATGTCCTCCCACAAGCATTGCCAAGGGTGATGGGCTGGTGCTGCCAAGGGGCTCCCATCTAGGTCTGAGACAATGCGTGGCATCTAAAAAAATTACATCCTCCATTTTCTATTTATTTGAGGTTTGTTAAACTAACTGTATTTGTGGTTTTATTAATCCAAAGTAGCAAAAAAGTTATTCATCTTGCAAAGCACTTGGAATATTTACTGGTTGGTCTAAAAGCTAAGAGATTTTTATTAACACAGTATTATTTATGATGTACACGCAGGGAAGCGCTTGTTAGCAACACTTAATGCCATGTGCCAAATACATCTGTCATCTACAAGTGAATGCAATGGTTTAGAACTGCATCACACCTCAAGTAGCTCACATATTACTTCTGACTGAAAAATTATCGCTCAGTCACTGAAGCAAAACACAGCATCCATTCCAAGCCACAGACTAGAACTGCAATTTTATTTTTTTTTTTTAGACCAGTTGGCAAATTGTGCTCCTGAAATTGGAACCTCTTGAAGACAACGACATAGTCCATCTGCTGCAATGGTAATTTCCCTGTCACCTTACTTCCTTTAGAAAACACTGCTCTTCAAAACAAAAGGAAACAGCAGCTTTGTTGCCATAACCTGTCACTCTCTGCACACAACTTACATAGCTGCTCTAACTGAGCATGCACGACACCCTCACTCTCAGACTACTGCCTACTGAAACCTGGAAGTTCACAAAAGTCTAACTTTACCATGGAGCTCCCAGATGGATTTATTTCATTTTGTTTTACAAAAATGTATCTGAGCAGCTGCAAGCAAGAAGAGATCCCAGCTGCATGGACAAAGTTGCCGCGGCATGGATACACTTTGGGAAGCTCGCGGGGAAAGAGCTGCCCTCTGCCAGAGCCCTGCTTCATGGCAAACACCACAACTGGGAGTCCTGGAAAGGTTCACCCACGGGCAAGAACGGGTCTTCGACTGAGCCAGCAAGGAACAAACCAGATGGAACATCTCAGAATGTAACAGGGAACCATCCGTCTGTCAGAAAGACATGCAATGAATTTGCTTCAGATGACACCACCCTGACCTATGCTAATAGCAACGGCGGGCTGCAAGCTGCCTGAATCAAAGTCACTAGTTTTGAGAGGCTGAAAACACACCAACTCAAGATCCCAGGTTTACCACAACATGAATAGCTCAGAGCTAGCACTGCAGAGAAAGTTGGTGACATTACAAAAGCCACTATTATTGGACACTGACACCAAAACTGAGTATCTTAAATTACTGACAGATTGGGACTACGTGATTCCCAAATTCTCCTTTACTCCTGAAAGACGGCAAGATGTTTTAATAATCTACAGTGATAAGACAGCTTTCTGAGATACTAGACCTACAAGCTTTTGGCAAGATGCTGCTGAGTCTTAAGACCACCAGCAGCAATATCATTGTAAGACTCAATCATGAAAACATCTAGGAATCAAGACTTGTCATAGCAGGAAAGCCTGAAATTAAATAACTCCAAGTGTTGACCACGTCCACCCAGACTTTGGAAGGAAGAGAACTGATGCTCAGATTGACCTAACTGGAGCCTGATGGTCTGCCATGACTGGGAAGCCTTTGGTGGGCCATATACCTAACTTTAAGATGTACTCCAAATACTACTTTTGGATCGAAAGGACATCTCCTGAGAGCTCAGTTTTTTCTTTTCTTAAACTGGATGTTGTTTGATGGCAACAACGGCCTTCTCTTAGAGTACAAACTGTAAATAATACACCTGACATTCTTAATGTTACTTCTCCATATCCAAACACTAAGGTAACAAAAGTAATAAATCAAATGCTACAGAGTGGATTACAAGTGTTAGGTGTTCGTATTCCAAGTGTCAGGTGTTCGTATTCAGAAAATTACACTTCAGGGCGCTAAGCCTGACATTCTGCTTCAACTGGTTTAATTTTTGGGTCTATTTCAACTAGTTCCCCTTGTCTCATGGGTTGACGAATAGGTTGAAGTGCTGCTCTATAGGCAATAAACTTTTTGTACTGCGTTATATAGGCTGGATTTCCAACTGGAGTTTCAGCTGGGGTTGAGACAGCTACATCTTGCACTAGTTTACTTCTGCTGAAGATTTCACATTATCTTCTCCTATCAGAAAGTAACCAATGAAGCCTAGCTGAAATGTAAGAGTACACTTTAAATGCAACTATATGAGAGCTTAATTTCTTACTGTTGCTGTGCCAAGAACAGTCCACAAAAAGAAGCTGACACTGAATAGATGGTAGGCATTATATCTTACAGGTTTTATTTCTGAAAACAAAACAAACCAGAACTTTGCAGCAGATATAGGAACGCGCCTCATATTTTGTTACAAAGTGCTAGTGTCCTACTGATTATTCGACAGCTTCACAAGCTGGAATATAGCATGGTTATAGTATGCTCAGGTACACTTTGTGTCTCAGTGTTGTCACATTGTAGGAAATAAAAGTCTGTTAGAAAGCAGGGTTAGCTGCAAATTAAAAAACTCTGGGATGAACAACAGAAAGGACCTAGTAAAATGGGATTGAGTGGAGAATGTCAGAGCGCCTGGCAGAAGTGTGGTGCTTGAGAAGGATGATGCCTTTCTGCTCCGTGCTCTTCCCGAAGTATCAGTGGAAATTTATCTTACCTGCCAGTTAAGACTGTGTCAGTGTAATGTCATGCAGCTACAAGAAGCAACGTGAGTGAGAGCTGGGTCACAAACCAGATCTAGAAGCACCAAGAGTTAGCTGGATTCAGGAGGTGTTTTGTTGGAAGAACAAAATGAGAGCAGATGACAAAAGATGGGAGTTCAAGGAATGAAGATGACTGTTTTAAGGTAATTTGGTAATAAAAAACCCCAGAATAATGACATCAATGTCCCTGACTAGGCATACTATACTGAGAAAAGACATATTTAAGATTTCTTCCAGCTTGTTTTTGCTCACTGAATCAGAGCTCTTCTTCTGCTTCCCCAAGTATGACCTTTGTATGGCCTTCAATGCTGAAGCTCTTCCATTCCTGGTGTTTCTTTGCTGACATACTGATGCATACACAGTAAAGGCAGTGCAAGACTGTGTACATTTCTTCTTCCCTGAGTAAATGGCACATAGTTAAAAAAAAAAAATCTAAAGGCTTCCCTTCTGCTACTTTTGACTCAGAGATGGGAGTTCTGCTCCCCTGCGAACAGCCAGTGTCTACTGACTTCATGAAGTCTGTACTTGGGTCTTCTGTGACCAGAAAAATACATTACAATCCAGGAGGCTTCAGGCATCCAGGGACAGGAAAAGACAAGGTCCCCAACAGTCTAACTCTCAAGCCTCAAAAGGGTAAAATACATGGGCAGAACAGAGTCCTGGTTTAAATAAGTTTCCAAAGTACCAAGGACCTTTAAGTTTAAACACTGATGACACTTGTTACTTATTTCTAAAAGAGAATCCATCTGAGTAAGTTCTCTTAGTGTTCAAAGACCGAAAACACAGCAAAGGGTTCTTCATGGGAGATGACTTCTCTTATACTTGCGTGGACTATACACGGGTTTCCCAGTTGTGCAGATGGCAAAATCAGTAACACAAAGTGGACACCGGGAAAGCTTCGGAGAAGAGGCAAACTTTTCTCCCACAGCCTAACTGCACTGAGTCCCGTCTCTCTGTCCCACAGGCTCCAGCTTTATGCTGACATAAACCCACTGGGTTCTGGGGCACTTGCACAGGTCTTTCCAACAATGTCAACAGCGCTGAACCAGGCTCAAAAGTTTTTAAAAATAGAATGGAAGCTCCCATTATAGACACATGTAAGCAAGAGCAAATGGGCAGACTTTCTTTGCAAAATACATGACATCTTGATAGTCATTGTGTAGAAGCTGAATGGATGATCTGACAGGAAACTACAGCTTAGAGTTCTGATGATCCATCTCTGGGTTTTGGTATCTTCCATTTTCAGGTGAAAAGCAACCTTGTTTCTTTTTAAGTATAAAGAAGCCAACAAGTTCATACTGTAGCTAAAAACAAATTCTGCAAACACTGCCAACTCAGCCATACGTTAAGTAAACAAACATTCGATAGTAAAGCAGGTAAAGTATCAAAGAAGCTCCGTTTGAATAGTATTTATTTGCAATCATTAGGTTTAAATGGGAAATTGTTTACAGGCACACACTAGATATCCAAAACAGAATGAACATAAAGAAATCTATTTGAAGGTCCTTTTCAAATATTTCAAATATTTTATTAAATATTTTATTCAGTTTCATTATCACAGTTTAATGTACTTTAGCATGTTATACACATGGCTTAACATGTGCACTTAAAAATACCAAATTAGAGCTTTTCGAAGAAAGTCCGACATTCTACAAATGTGCTTATTTTAATTACACGCATCTATGAAGGCAATAGCCCTGTTGTACAACTGATGGAGACGAACTATTGTAAGGCAAGTTTACACCAAGCTTTGGAGAGAATAAAGCCAAATACTGGGTCAAAATTCAGTGGAATTATGTGTGAGAATATAAACTGAAGGATTGGGCCATAGGAAGAAGATCACAGCAAATCAGTTGTGTTGAAACTGTCAACAGATACTGGTCATTAGAAGCAAGCACTGCTGAGAAGGAAGGTTTTGGTAGCATCCAGGTCAGCATGATCTGTGGTGTTTTTCAGGTGTGATTTTTTTAAAATCACACCTTAAGGTGTAATGCGAAGGAAAGAGACTGAAATCGAGCAAGGAAGTTGAAAAACTATCGTCTGAGAAACCTCATGTTGTTTTATGCGCTAACATGGGAACACTTTTGTACAGAGAACGTTGCACATCACTGCACTCCGATGAGCGTGTGTGTGTGCATACATACACACACGTGCAGACACGTGCACATGTCTGCCTCTCTTAGTTTTGTCACCTTCAAAGCCCCAACCACTGATTACAGCGTAACAGTGTGTGGGAGAAAATAAGGTTCAGTTGCAGAAGTGAAGAGAGCAGAGATGAGAGCACTACATTTGGAAACCCGGTTCGTTGCCATTAGAGGTGTGTTTTTTTCCAGTAAGGTACAGTGTGGGTCTGCTGGTATACTGTAACAGTTAAGACCCAGAAACTACAATATAATTCTCTGGAATAACTCGATAAATGTTCAGCTATTTGCAGTCATTTTCAAAATCCCACGTCAATGAAGGCCCTAGGTCACAATGCCTCCCCCAGGAACATGACATAAGCCCAAGCCTAACTCCAAGAGTGCAGTGGTCCATAACTGGGGCTCCTGCACGGTCACAGTGTAAACAGCAGCACTGCCCCGTAAGCAAGGACAGTTTTCAGCATAAGCTTAGGTGTTTTGCTGAGTGGAGATCTCATGTCAAGTCTTCCTAGATTTCTGCCTTAGAACAATTAATGGGTGAACATAAGATATACGTCCAATCTCATAAGCTTCTTCCAAGTTGTCAATTCAGTAGAAAATACTGAGTATATAAGTGACTATAATTGTACCTAGGTGAGGGCACAAACCTCACTGTGCCTTTTTATGGGGGAATTCAGGGGAGCAGGCAAGTAACTCTCTCACAGACTAAATGTACTCATTCATGGCGCCCAGTGTCCTGAAGTGCCTCAGCTTCCTGGCAGCTGTAGGTGACAGTTCACAATATGTACAAGGTAAAGAGGACAATGCCACAAGTATTACAAAACACGGCAAAGACACCTAGGAGCTCTACCATCTATCAAACAAGCACGGCAAACAAATGGCATCTAATGGATAAAGTATGGTATACAACGCACAAGATGCAGTTACATCTTGCAAAATCAGGATTGCAAACGTAAACTCCAGAACAAGTTTCAAGAGCAGCATTTGGCTTACTGCGTCAACCTGGCAATATCTGAAGTCTACCACGCCACGAGCACTGCATTTTCTTCTGCTACAAAAACTGATCTCACGGAACCAACTAGAGCCAGCAGGCCCACGTCCTGCAACCCATATGACTGGGGCAGAGGTTACACAAAAATGCTCCAGTAACATAGTTTGGCTATCACTGTATATTCAGCCTTTACGTTGTCTGCTCTAGATAAACATTGCCCTTGGAAAGTAAAGCACACAGTGATATACAAACGGTATCAATGGCTGAAAAGATTACACAATCAAGCCTGAAAGCAAATGGAAGTTAATGAAAGTAGTCTTTTAGGAGAGGTAGCCATATTAGACTCAGCATTCAAAAAAAGGGAGTGCACTCAAAGGGTCAACATACATTATACAGTCTCTTGAAGACCCATCATGGTTTTGTTTTTCCTACTTTTTTAATTTTTTTTGCAGAATGTACACACCCAGGCAAACGCACACACACGCATATCACACACACACACACATATATATACATCTATCTTTTTTCATAATTCCCCTTTGTTGCCATAACTTTGCCATACTGAGAACAAAGGCCAGCTTTTCCTTTCATCCTGTCTTAGCCATCCCACATTTGCAACTGTTGCCTTCCCTCCGTTCAGTAACCGTATAGTAGCTAAGCAGGCAGTGGAAATTAAAACTGCTTCAATTTAATATCCTGTTCCAAAGATAGCATCCAAACTATAAGGCATTCCCTCGTTCTGATGCGAGTTACAACTCTCTTGGGTTTCTACTTAATACAAACTGCAGAGTGCTCTTCAGCCTTGTGCTACAAAGGCAGCTTTCACCCAAATCATAAAGACAATAAAGGCTGGAATTTAAACACCCCAAGTTCACACACTCCTACCAGTCCCTTGTTCCTGTGCCTCTTTCCAACAACACTTAACACTTCAATTTCAAAAGTCATGCACCAATGCTATAAAATAGAAACCCAAACTACCAAGAAGTCTCTTGCTCATGACTTTGGGATATTGTATTAGTATAAAAGAGCATTCAGTCATCTTAAATAAATATATTCTATTTCTGAAATCACAGCACATTCAAGGGGTAGTTACTGCCATAAGCAGAGCATTAAGTAATCTCCATATCATCTAGATGGGAAAAGACCTTTAAAATCATCGTTTCGATTGATTTGGTCTAATATCTGGAAAATAACCTACTGTGAAGATAAGAATCTGCATCTCAAATGTTCTGCAGAACATTCTTCCCGTATTTGTATACAGTACTAGAACAATTAAGACGACATTACAGTAATTTTCTCCCAGCTGCTTATATCTGTAGCTTCAGCTACGACAATGTATTTTGTATACCTCAAAAGTACATATGAAATATCAAAGATCACTAAATAAATAAGAGCCAAGGAAAACTGGGACAGTACTGCATTTTACACTTGAGACAAGATTCCCCCCTCCCATAGATAAGTCACAGAGGATGATTACGGTAAATGCTTTTCTTTTTTTTTTTTTTTTTTTAAAGAAAGATTTATACACAGGTTCAGATCCAGAAAATAATGTGAAATGCATAAATATTGATAGCTTTAGCTAAGTTAAAATGGGTTCAGTAAAGTATGATACAACATATTCAGAATAAACAAAGCAGGAAAGCATCATATTTTGGTTTGCTTGAGATATACATAAGGTGCAACAATTTCTTCTCTAGAGGCATTTGTGGACAATGTGTTAACCGGTAACAGTGTTTGCTGGTATACTGAAATACACACAATAGCAATAAGATTTTCCAAAACGAAAGCAGCTGAATTAATAAAAATTAAAACAAAACAAACAAGGAAAAAAACCCAACCCCAATACAGTAAGATATTGGTCTGAAATTTTTGTTGTGCTAACAGACTTTGTTACCTGAAAATACTGATACCCCTTCTAGTAGATTCAGGGAAAATTCTAGCTACTGAAATCAAGACGTCACTCAGAGAACCAACAAAGGCAAATGCCTAGTGAACTATAAAGCTTTGCAGGATTTCTGCTACTCTCAGTGCCTAATCGCTTAAAAATTAAGCATATCTACAAAAAGGTTTATAAGTATCTGAAAACAGTCATATCCAGTAAACTGACCCAACCCTACCCCCTCTCTAAGGGAAAGTCAAGGAAAAGCAGATCAAGTAAGATATTAATTCATATAGAAAAAAGTAATTTTCTGTTTCTTTTAAAAAAGGTACCATTAATATACAGAAATATCTTCAGGAACAATATTGAAATTTAAATCGAGGCAGGATGGGGTGCTTTGACAAAAATATATCTACTCTAAAGGTTTCTAGAGAAATAAGTTAGTACCATTGTCAACGTGAACAGCCTGCAATGTAACATATTTGGATTTCAGCTAATTATAAAGTGGTCCAAAACTCCAACAGCCACCTTGCTGTGACCCAACAGTTTTAAGTCTTTTAAGTTTTTTCTGTCTTGTTAAAATAACTTAAAAACTTTAATAAAATCTTATTAAAAATACTGCCATAGGCTGCAATGGCATTCTAGGGGCTCTTAGTCATATATTCACCTGAATTTTTAAAAAGCCTTTTCACTGACTCATTGGCTCGTAAATTTTGTTTTTCTTTTGTTGTTGTTCCCTTCTTCCCACACGTGCATCCTCAATGGTGCTGTTTCAGTGACACTTCCCCAGCTACCTGCCTTTTGTCAGACCTTTAATCCTTTGTCACAACTTGTGTGGTATGTTGTATATTGTTTCCCAACACTGAACCAAAGACTTTCACTTAACTACAACAATGAAAGGCTAAACCTAGCAAACATTAATAAGAGTTACTGTCCATATGGCTATTACATCAAATCAGTTATAAAATAACCCCAAAACACATTGTCAATTCAGTCAAGTATAAATAAGAATGCCTGATAGAATGATGTAAACTCTCATCATTTAAAGACGTAGTTCAAAGAACTTCAAACTCAATCCAATAATACCAGAAGTTCAGCCGGTGTGACGAAGACTAATAGAAAATTATTGCTGGAGTCCAATTTGGTAAATTGTGCTACAATGCAAAAAAGTAGGGAAACATCTTGTGCTATAGAAGTACCCTGTTGAATTTGTAGCTTTAGATCAATTACTAGTGATCGTTTTGCATCTGTTGGTAGGAATCAATGCTTGGTTATACAATAGTGTAAGTCAAGATAGTGAAGGTAACAGGCCAAGTGATACATCTGGCCTGCTTTTGGGATGTATCTATGAGAGCAAAACACAAAAATCCAACATGAGCAAAGACAGAAACTAGCAGATGGATCTGTTTGGGAGTCTGAATTCAGCCAAATGTTATTCTTCAGTTGTAGGTTATCGTATACAACTTGCCACTTTACCAACACAAACTGTAATTGGCCCTTTATGCCAACTCTTAAAGCCGATTTGGACTGTGCATAGTATCTACAATAACGCCAGTGTCTGTAAAATGTAAAAAGTATGTGTATCGGTTTACATGTATATTGAAAAGTCATGGGTTTAGGTTTTCAGAACAGTGAAATAATACTAAGGTCACTTTTGAAAAACGCATTTGCAGTACTTTTTGTTTACAGGAAAGTTTCACCAAGTCGCTCAGATATCTATGCAAAAATAAAGGAACCATCCAAGGCGTGAAAGACAAGTCAATTATCTGCAGTATTTTCTTTTCCATACACCACTCCTTTTTCTAATGCATATCATTCTGGTCACTCAAAGCTAAATTTAAAAGAAACAAACCCAAACATAGCCCGTCAGAATTTTTGCCAGTAAACTCTACCACTCTGGTGGCAAATATAAAAGTGCAGAACATCTGGACCACATGGCTGCCTAAACACTGCTAACAATGGTACATCTGTCCAGGCTGCCTTAAGTTCTCTGGAACAGGTTTTAAATTCATTCTACAATATAAACGTAGGCATAACCTATTAATATAAACCATCTTAGAACTTAAATCTTCATGTACAAAAATGACTAAGAATATCTAATAATAACTAGTGCAGTGCGTCAGTGTTTTTGTTGTTTTTTTTTTTTCATTTTCATTTAGAATAACTAGGTATTATATAAACTAGTTGCCATACTCTCTGGTTGGTAAAAGAGATGCTGTGTGAGCTAACAGTAAAGGCAGCCTTTTTCACACCAACCACCTATTCACTGTTTAAAAGCCTTCAATAGAAAGCAAGCTCTGGGATCATTCAATTTCTGTTCATTAATAGACAATATCACCCTCCTACATACTGGGTTCCGATTTGAGGATCTGGCCCAAGTTGCTAACGTCTGGCTTCCAGTGAATTCTGGGCCACTCAGAGCAATAAGCAGTTGCTTGCAGTCTATAGTTTCCATCACATGGACTGACTAGCTTCCCTTGGTAAAGACAAGGCTAGGATATTAGGTAAAGCACAATGTTTTACAATAAAGTGGAGCTTCACTGGTCAGCGCAGGAAATAAGCACTGGAGCCTGAGACATTTCATTTGGCTGTCCATCATGTGGCAGAGGTGTGGCCCTCTGACTTCTGCAAAAGAAGAAAAGAAAAGCCACCCATCATTATCTGGAGCATGGGAGGTGTGCTTATCAGACCAGAAAGGATGGAAAGCGGCACGTGATATGGTTTAACATCCGACTGTCACAACATAAGCATTGTCACTCCCTGCTGCAACAGACGCCCACATACCGCTGTTACATGCTCTTTTTAGAGTTATTGCTGCAACAGTAAGACAATATCCCGAGAGCAGCCTGCAACACCACGTGCAGTCAGGCAAAACCAAGATGTGATGGTATTTCACTACACAAAACACAATGCACAGCTGAAGGATAAGTTAAGAGCGCACAACTGCTGTTACTCATTTTGTCAAGGAGTTGCTTCAGCCCTCAGAAGCAGAAAGTACAGCTCACGTGTGGCAAAAGAAGGTAAATGCACAGAGGTATATGCGGTGTTAATGAGAGTCAATAGCCAGCTTTTTCAGCAATATGGAAATACACTCAGCAGCAGAGTTGCACATTGGGATTAGTCCAAGTTTCATGACTTAACACTTCATCAGCCCAGCACAACATCTCTTTCATTACTACAGCAGTGTTAATTTACAAATGATCCCCTGGCACACGGTATCATAAAAATAACCTGTGCCAGAATTATGTGCTGGAAATCAACATCAATCATTGCAGCAGATGGACTTGGGAGAGTTCCTTTGCAGCTTGCCTTTTAAAATACACACACAAAGCACGTCACCGCCTGTTATCTAATCTCACAAGTCAGGTTCTATTTTTATTACTGTATGTGTCACTTGCAGCAATGAAAATCTGGGGCCCACTTCTTATTTACACCAAGGCCATTTTACCTGGCTCTGGGACAGCCAAGACCCCAGCAGGAATGGAGGTACCACTGTGCTTCGCACAACCAGAGTGCAATGAAGTGGCCTTGGCACAAAATGCAGCTCAGACTCTCAGCGCTTAACCAGGGCATGCACAAAGTAAACAGAGATAAACAGAAGCCTTCAAATGAAAATCAAGCTGCCCCTTCCAGACTAGCTTTAATTGCAGTTAAAAAGGAGTGTGGCTTCCATGGCCCAAGGCTCTGTAAAATTATTTAATAATTAAATTCAGACACTGCAAAACACACAAAGTAAACCTCTAATGCTGTTCTTCTCATTTCCGACTATTTGTAAATAAAGAAGTGAGTTGCGAAAGCTAACAAACAGTCACAGAGTAGAAATGAAAGAAGCATCTAGCCCATGAGACTGAAGCTTCTGTTTCGACTTCCATTTGCCAAGTCTGTGAGACACATGGCTAAGTTTCTAGGCGGAAAGAATCATCCCCTGTTGTCATTTCCCCCAGGAGTGATTACAAGCTGGAATTTGCAACAGTCGCTGACATTTGCCGGTTCAGTTTTCAGGCCTCATGGAAGGTTCTGCGTTGCTCTAGCTGCGTGGTGAGATGACAAAAGGTGTGCGGAAGAAAGAAAGACCCAAACAGAAGGCTATGTAAAGTATTAGCTCATTTCAAGAGGGACAAGAGAACGACAAGAACTCTTAGAGCAACAAAGACGGAAAAACCACAGTGAAGCAAATCCTGCTGCTCCTGTGCAATTCTGGTCAGTGTTAATGGAAATAAATGAAACCACAAGGGTGTGTGAGAGCAGAGTTCAGTACAGCAGCTTCCAAGTCTCACTTCATGGCTTCTGACCACAGTAGATGACAGAAATTAGTTCAGGCTTCTGCTGTTTCGATAGCAAACACTTGTTTTGCAAAGGGGGGAGAAAAGGCCAGGCTGACTGCAGTGTGAAAAACAACGTTGTTTGAGCAAGGCAACAGCTTCTGCAGAGAAGAGCTAGCAGGCTGGGTTCAGACGACTTTGTTTTCTTGCAGCGCCCCTGATCTTGGAAAAAGCCTTTCAACGTTTGATGCACAGCCTGAACACACAGGACTGGGTTGGCCAACGGGGCCCATGAGATCAACAGTAAACTGAGGCTGTGAAAGGTTTCATCAACTGCTGCCTTGTAGAGTTTCTTAGGCAGCCAGCAATCTGTCAAACACCATTTGCAGTGGCTGTGACGGTTTCAGACTGGCTCAGCATTTCCTCACTGACTTTCCACTGCAGGAAAGGATGGGGTTTCATCTCCAATAAGCTGCAGCATCAGAGAACGCCACTAGATAATTAACAGCCAAGGAGGACTTGTCATTGGTGTCCTCCCAGCACAGGTCTAGCATGCAGGATCTGACCATGCTGAACTGATGCCCTAAGTAACCTGCACATTTACCACCTTCTCTGTGTGGACAGTCTACTCAGTAACTGAGAGGACCAACCCAAAATAAGATGGCTTTGCATCACCCAGAGTAGTTCTGCCCCATGCCATTTTGCAGACACTTTGCCTCCTACACAGCAAAGCACAAGAGTGAAAAATAACAAGTTAGGTTCCTTCAGCCATGTTCAGCATAAAAACTTCAGCTGAAGTTATATGGACCTTCTCTCCACAGACTTAGGCCACTGAAAAATGCCAATCAGCACGCAACAGCTATTTAAGTCTGCTATTATCTGACAAATAGCATCTTATGATTAGAAGCTCTCAACCATCAGGATCTCAAGAAGCATAAGAACCTGTTTATGTACAAAAACTGGTAGGCAAGGGTAATTTTACTGACTACTGAAATAGATTACATTATAATCTAGGTGAAGACATAACTAAGCAAGTGGTGTAAAACAGACATTCATAGAAAGCTGCGGAAGAGGAAACACACGCCAAATTAAACAGTCTGCAACTCACACACTTTCTGAACAAGCTGGCATGCACATACTATTCACTCAGACAACAAGTGGAAAAGAAAACCATACCTGTGTACGTTTTCCATGGCTGCTACTTCTGCTAGAGCAGCTAAGCTAAAAAATGCAGACACTGCTGGCATATCTGATGTAATGCTATGATTTTCTTCTGTCTCTGCGTTTCCGGAGCGTTCAGTGTTGCAATCTGTTTCTGCACTTGATGTTTTTTGAAGAGTACTTTGTGGCAGATCTTTTGGCTTCTCCTCTGCAATAAAAGAAAGTTAAGCTTGCAAATCTAGCCCTTAAATTCACAGCAGCCCACCAATACACTGACTACTTTAGTGTTAACAGCATCTTTACCTCTAGGACTTCGATTTTGCAAGTGTAATCCCAGGCATGCTGCAAGCTCTTCTGACCCAAGCTATTGGCAGAAGCACAGTACTAAGGTTTATGAAGCAGTTTGTTGATTTTGCATTCAACAGTTTGATCCTTTAGGTCAGGCAAGAGAGCTTTTGTGTATGTTTTAGATACAGAAGTCCTGAAAGATTATCTTAACTGCAGACGATTCCCACAAGGACTGTGGCATTGACTGTCATATTGTGGAATTCATTTTTACATCCTATAACTAGGTACAGTGTAGTTTCTTTGCTGGACTGGAAACAAATTCTAAAAGGTACCAGTCTTCCATTTCTCTCTATATCAGTTCTCAGTTCTTAGAGAGAAATAACCAAGGAGAGAAAACAGATTTGGGTATTCAAACAGAAGAAGTCTGTCATTATGGACTCACTGAATTCCCTAACTGATTGATACCTGCGTTTTAAAGAACGACCTTTCTAAGCAGGTATGAAACTAAGCTAACTGAAAAATACTTCCCTGAGAGGTTGCTTGTACTCCCAAAACTTCTCCGGCCATTCAGTATGAACAAAATTTAAACTCCAGTTTCCTTACCCAGTGTTGCTCCTGCTGGTGACACTCGACCATCCGCTGTTCGGACAAGATGCGTGATCTTAGTTTTCCTTGCTTTCCTTTTCTGGCTGCCAACTAAAGGCTCATGCATCATCGCTGGCTCTGGAGTATTTAGGGCAGATATAGAAATTTTATTCTTCCAGGCAGACTCACTGGAATTTCTGTCTTCTGAAAGTATGGCTGAAAGGATAAAAATGCAGTTTTACATGTAGAATAATTCAGCTACTAGCTATGCTCATTTACCATTTTGCATCTATCCGCATAAAGCCTTCCCTCACAGGTACTCGGGGCATAACCCATGGCAAGATACGATCCAAAGCTGCAGATGCTTGTACAGGAATAGTAGCATCAGTTCTTAAAGATATCCCTTCTGTTCCAGTTTTTAATATTTGCAAATGAAACTTCAAGATGGGCAGTAGTACTTCAGTGGGAGCAGGGTATCAAACAGTCTGTATAAAACAATCTGCAACAGAAGACTCCAAGAAGCAGCTAAGAGACAAAATGTATTTAAGGAACAATAATGATCCTCATGCAAGCTGATCTTAGCTCACAGATGGACTCACAAGCAGAATTCAGGAATTCCTGAATAATCCCCCATCTCCCATCTATAGTCACTCTATGTCATCTTCTTTAAGCAGGGGGAAGCACTGCCTTTCACAAAACAAAAAACCTTAAAAAACACCCAAAAAGCAGCAAATACAAAAGCAGAGCTGGATCACAACTGAAGACAAGAATGGTAAAAAAAGAAACTGCCTACGTAAAGTCAGAGAGTGAGAAAGGAACAGTTTGAATCTTTCTCAACAGTACCAGTGTTGGCATTTCAAAGTAGACTTCTGACCCGAACTGGAACATGATCAAAGATTTTCACCTGACCGAACAGTCATTTTAATCTTGTTCAGGAAGAAATTGTCTAGACAGCAATCAGAAACTGCCTTTAAGCTTCCGAAGTCTGAGATCAGTATGTAGTTGTAAATCATTTGTAATGTCCATTGATTTAATCAGCCATACTGCTGATACCATAGGGTATCACTAGTCCATAAATTACATCTCTGACACATTTTTCCTTCCTGTGATGTATTACGAGGCCTACCCCGCCTGAATCACTGTAACTAGGGTTAGAAAGAGACTACAGGTAGCAAAGGGAACACCTAAGTAAATTCTTACAGATGTCTGTCTAACCTGTTTTGAAATTGGGAGCACTCATGGCATCTGCACCAAGTTCTTGGGGTATTTTTCACCAGTGCACTGCCATCCTGAATGTTTATGTATTTTTTCTGAATGCTTGCACCTCATCTCCCCTGCTGCATTCCCAACTCTTTTTTTTTTTTTTTTTCCTACTTGCCAGGTTATACCCCATCTCTTTGCAACAGTCCTTTTACATAAGTCACAGCTGTTACTAGGTCTACAAGCATTAACAGTAGAAGTATGTTTAAGACCCACTTGTTCACTTTCCGGGTGGCAGGACCAGCAAAAACTATACACACAAAACTCAAGCCGGAGTGCAAACAACTGCTCTTTAAGAAGGGCTAAGCACTGAACAGACCAACCTCCTCCACTGCACCTGGTTGTGTCACATACAACCCCACAAACGATGTACAACAGCCAAGCAGTCTGTGTGGACTTTACCCTCTTTCATTTTAGTGTGTATTTACTGTTTATTTATTGTTTGTTGTGTTGATTTAATGAACTTCCTATTGAAAGATACGGCTAATATAACCTCTATCTTTTGTTTCTTTAACAGTTAATTGTGTGAGGATGTGAACTGGGTGAAGAGAATAGCTGTAACACATTTCAGCTTGTTAGCTCTTGCTTGAAGTGGGAAGGGACCTTTCAATGTTTTATGACATAAGAATACAATCAGATCTAGTACATATGTGTAAAAACATTTGGAAATGTTCCAAACCTTAATTGATTTATTTTCTTAATTCACCTTCGTATCTTCTCCTGTAAAACATTTTTGAACTTGTGCATGCTCTTTATTGTCAAAAAAAGTACACAGCTCCAAGCAGCTTTTCTCAATGTTTAGCTACAGCTGCTAAGCTTTTCAGAGCAGAGCTATGCTGTAAAAATTATTTTTGTAAAGAGAGCAAGAGAAATCACAAAAAAAAAATCTGCCCTGTAACAGTCCAATTAAATAGAACCAGTAATTACTGCAAATCTGAATTTTAAGTAACTCAACTGGGCTAATAGTGAGATGTTCAGATAAGCTGAGGCAGTGACTGAGACCAAAATTTTAACTGCAATGTATAATTAAAGGGGCAGCTTTCTCTCTAGATTTCTCATTTGGGAATTCTTAAGTGTTGATTACGTATTATTCTAATAGTTTGGTTGTAGTCCAACACTATTTGTTCAGTCAGATTTGGGGATTTGCTCTAATTAGATAGTACTTTGACACTGATGTTTAATTCTAGTTCGATTGAGTTTATAATGGCTTTAATCTCAGTAATACAAGTCACTTTTTTTTTAACATTTAACAAAAATATTAAGTTCAAACAATAAGCAACATATGATCTGATTTCGTATGTTTTTAATTAGATGTTTTGTATAATACAGGCCATGTCAGGTCTCTGGACATTGACTTGATTGATCAATACAGTAGACAGCTCCCTTTTATATGTTTTCTTTCTCATATTGTATGCATCAAAAAGCTCAAGAAATTAACGGTAAAAATAAAGAAGAGGCAACAGTTATTAAAGACGTAAAACTAAGAGAACATTCAACAAATTATAGTTGCAGGAGTACACCATATTGGCGAGTTTGACTAAAAACAGCAGAAGGTGGCTGACAAACTCAGGATGCAGCAAGCAAATTCCCTCTCCATGTTTTAAGGTTTCACAATCGTTGAAACGAGACTTGAGAGTCCTCCATGTTTTTTTCCCTCCTCTAGCTCAAAAGTAAGCTCTTTATCACTTCATCATAACATTCCCGCCATACAGCTTAGAAGAAGAAAGGATTAAGGGTGAACAGTGAATGAGTATTTTTTTATGTGTGTATGGGGGTGGAGGGTGGGTGCTGAAGGAAGAGCTTCTTCTTTCTTCTGTAGAAGCCTTAGTGAACACTGGGATGAGAAATCATTTTACTGACTTCGTTATGGATTATGATTCAAGTAGGCATAAAACCTCACTTGGAGGAGATCATACAAAGGCTTCACCCCCAGGACTCCTTGCACTGAACTCCAGAGGAGAAAGGAGTTCACGCTTCAGTAATTGTCTAGCTCACGTAGGTGCTAACAGGGGTCTTCATAATTTCTTTATTCCATTCCATAACCCTTCTGTTTCCACACTCTCCTATGTTCAAGAGCTGTCCCATGTAAAGCTCAGGTGATTTTCAGGAGAATGCTGACCAGAAATGAGGCTCTGCAGCTACTGTGCAGTCCTGCAAAAAGATATTGGCATGGTTAGCTTTGCACATGACAGTAGCACATGCAGAACCAGAGGGCTATTTTTGCAAGCAGAGCTGAGCACATGATACGAAGATGTAGGCCTTTTGGCATGCTTACACCACCGTCACAAAAATGACTTTGAGAGAAAAACAGCTAGAGCTCTGCACCAGATGGTTTCCTGAGATAGATTTGTTAAAAGTTAGCACGGACAGTTTACTCTGCAGGCCTGCAGAGCGCTTGTAGTCTTATCTTCCCCACACCTACAATGCACGAAGGAACCAAGTGTAGAGTGCACGATGCCATGTGACGGAACACAAGTCTAATACAGCAGATGACAAACTGGCTTAGCGGTAACTCAAGTCTTAAACTGATTAAAAGGGAAAAAAAAGTAACCCAAGCAAATGAAAGAGAGAAAGTGAGTATTTAAAAGACCTGACTCACTACCCTGATATTGCTCATTTATACTAGTACATGTGTAAAGCTTGCGTCTAGAGATTTCAACATTCTTACTAACCCGGATTTTAAGGCTGCAGTGTAACGTATACAATTAAAGCAAAGCCAGCCAAGGTACTCTCAGGAAGAGCAGTAATGTGCATTGCATTGCATCTTTATCCCATGTTGAACAGGGATAGGGTAAGACAGAATTCCCTTTGGGAAATGCACTCAAATCAGAGAGGCAGTTTTATGTTGAACTGGTCTCACTCAAGCCTGAACATTTACCATTTGCCTTTGAGAACAAGAAAAATAAAGTCAATTGAACTGACTCTGCACACCACAGAAGGGGACAAGCATTTCAGAGTGAACCTCAGCAAGACATGAGACATTTAAAAATTTCTGCAGTAATGCCTGTTACCAGAGAGAGCTGCAGGAGTTTAACCACATCTAGTCAAGAATGAATGCTCTGCAGGTCCAAGCATGCTGGTATCAAGAATGAAAAGTGGGCTGTAACTGCTTAATAGTCTTTATTAGGTTAAAAAGGTAAAGCCTAGCCAGGCAGAGCAAAGCTTCAAGTAGCACTCTCTTCATCAGTGCCTAAGGAACCACTTTACCAAGGAAGCACACTCTGCCCTACACCCTGGTGGGAATTCCAGCTCTTCTGACAAGGGAGCGCTGCTGCAATACTGCTCATGGGGTCAGGCAGCACACAGAGCAACAGCAAGTGCTGCAGACTAACAAGCAGAGAGACACCAGCTGACAAGGCAGCAGATGGTCAAGCCAGGTGTATGAACAGCTGCCTGGATGGGACGATCTGCTGCACAAGCTTACACTGATCCAGCCCTCTTCGAGCCTGGATGGATGCCAGGGGCACAGTGGCACAGAGCTGCTGGCTCCCTCTGGGCTGCAGACCTCACACAACAGGGCTTTCTCAGCAGGAAAAGAATAAAAAGGTAATTTTGCTAATTTTCTGCACTTTCTGTTCTTCCTTAAACATACGTGCCAAGGCTGCACAGACTGATGTATGTGTGGGAGAGCTGGTGGATGATCAGTAGCATGCAGTTAGCTCTACCAGCCACAGGAGACTCGGGCACCTTCACAGTGGTGAGACTGGTGTACATGTCCACCTGGTCCAAAGGCCAATGCTGTATCTGGTTGCTACACAAACCATGCAAGAGCCCTCAGCACAGCTTACTCAAATGTATCTGCCAAGGAGTCAACTGTCGTGACCTACTCCTTGTTATTTAAAGTATTGCTTCCTACCTGAAAGCTTTCACGGTGGAAGAAAAATCTCTCAGGCGAGTGGTGTTCAAACCCCCCAGGGATGGGCCCAGCTGTGCTTCTGTCAGCCTTCCTTGGGAAGTGATGCAGCTCTGAATATATCCAGTAGCACTACTGTGTTCTCTGCTAGGAGGAGCAGGGGCTGTGGCACGTCCATTGGTATTTTACTGGGCTGTATCTCTGTAGACACTTGCAAACTTGTAATATGGTGATTTGTATTTGTGATGCTGTGCACAATGTGGTCACACAGAGTCAAAATCCACCCAGATACTCAAACCAGAGCCAGACCCAGACAACATGATCCAATCACATCAAAATTTGCCTTTACTGCACTTTTCTTCATTCAGAACACAAACACATACTTTTCAAGATGACAAAACATGAATCCAGTATGACCTCTGCTGTCAGAGGTCTCCTCTCCAGCTATCAGATTGAAGTTCTTTCCTCCAGCAAGATTAACTCCGTAAAAACCAAAACCACATATATAGACTTGTGACTCACCACAAGTACAGACTAACCACAAAAAGGAGTAGAAATTTTCATTTAGCGTTTGATTCGTGAAAACTTTGTATATTTGAACTGAGATGAAGACGCTGGGATTTTCAGCTTGAATGCTGCAGAGTATGGGACACTGGAGTCAAAGAGTTCAGGGCCATGCTGCCTCAGAACTGGTGAAAGGACGAAGTTACATGGGCAGCACGTGATGGCGAGGCTGTATGCTCCACGCCAAGGCCATACCCACGCTGCGCTTTTCTCACCAAGGCTTTGCTTTCAGGGTTACTATGTGGTACACTTCAGAGCAGGCAGGACCCCACATTTTTTCTTCTTTGTAACTCAAAGAAAATGCAGTTCTCCACATATATATATATATATATATTAAAAACATCACTGTCTTTCCTTTGATGATTCTATGTGGGCTGTGTTAGACTGGTAAGTTCCTCCTGCCTTTGCTTCAGTCTTGGGAGGAACTTAGCAAACCGGCTATACTACAGACACATCTTTAATGTTTAGACACAATTACATTATTTGCATGCTTAACTTCCAAGGACAACCCTCCGTGTTCTGCTGGAACGAGGCCAGGGTACTCAATTCTTGCCAAGCTTGAATCTTTGATCACATCGCACGCTTCACTTTGTATCATTACAGGCTTGTTTCTTTTGACCAAATGGAGGTTTTGACGTTTTGTTTAGCCACATTTTATAACTGTAGACTTTAAGATATTTATACTTTTTTACTCTATCATGTATTAATGCCTTCTGTTTCTTTTCCCACAGGAGAATTTAAACACCCATTTTTCTTATTAATTTGTCTACATGGTCTATTAACAATTCAGGGGCAAATATCTGAATGGCACCCAATAAAAGCTATGTTAATGTATGATGCCTTTTTCATATCAGCATGAAAGCAAGACAATTACTTCTCATAAGCACCTCCCATAACATGTTTGTTGTACTAATACAACGTAACAGAGCAAGTAATTTCAAAATACTTGCACTCCTGAATGCAGCAGAGCTGGCAGAGCCTATGTGGGAAAATAGTGCATGTGCACCACAGTGGACAGAAAACACAGCATCACGAAAGGAGATGAAATGACACAGCCAAGCCTTAAGGAAAGATATTAAGTATAAAGGCAGCTGGGGTGACTGTAGGCAGGGATAGTAATTTTATTATCATAAAAAGAGACAGATATGGATGGAGAAAAAATGGAAGAAATTAATGGAGCTACTTAAGTAAGAAGAACCAGAGAAGCTCTTCTACACCATAGGAATGATGCGGTGAACTCCACTGTGGAAGGGCTAAGGTACAGCCTGGGCGTGATTTGGATAGTGTAGGCAACATCCTGACCAGCTGCCAGAGTTCCAGACAGAGGGCAACCACAGGGAGAGGGGACAGGGACACGGACGAATGTTTTGGCAAAGGGATAAATAATATGGTCTCTGGTGGGATAGAAATAAGAGCAACCAAAGGAATAGAGAGTCATGACCCATGGAAGATAAAGGGTTCATTGCCAGCTGTAGAACTTGCTTTGTCAGCTCTGCTGCACGGCATCTGGAGCAGGGAAACATATTAAGGGAGATGCCAGCTGAAAACGAACGAGCACCATACTGAAGTAAGGTAATATGATCAACTGGAGCCAGGAGCTAACAGAGCCAAAGCAGACAGGGAAATAGGGGACCAGAGCAATCAAAGACTAGAGAGCTACGTAGTCTCTGTCTAGAAGCATTCCCCCAGACTGAATTGAGAGAGAAGGCGGTCCAAAACCTTAACTAAGTAATGCACCAGTACCTGTGTCCGGAACATTAAGCTTCCTTCTGTGCTTAACTTTGCTGACAATTTTGTGGAAAAAGTTCTTTTTCTGAGACTGGAATGAACCTACAGACAACATTAATAATACATACTTTTAATTAGCAGTTTTAAAAAGAGTACAACAGTAACAGTATGTACTATACAACCTCCCCTTCCACCGATACAGGATGACATTTAATGAAGAAGCACAAAGCCTGACCTTCTCCCTAGAAGGTGCTGCAGAGGCTTGCAGCAGGCTGTACTTCAACCCACCAGCTCCCAATGCTTAAGTGTACACAAAGCATTTTAGAGAACTATGACCTCAGGAAAGCTTAGTCATGCATTGTTTTTTTAAAGATATGCTCTCTTTTGGATATGTATTGGGTTTGGCTGGAATGCAGTAAACTTTCCTCATAGCATCCTAGATGGTGCTGTTAGACCAAAACAATGTTGGTAACAGACCAATCTTTGTTCAGCAGTAACTAAGTGTTTACAGAGCATCAAGATCCCTCTTTCTCACTCTGCCATGCCAGCGAGTAGGCTTAGGATGTGCAAGAGGTTGGAAGGAGACATAATTGGGACAGCTGACCCACAACGACCAAGAGGTATTTCATTCCACATAACATCATGCTCAGCAACAACACTGGGGGGGAAGTTTTTTCCAAGATCGTAATTGCTCAGGGACTGGCTCACCATCAGTTTGATGGTGGCAAGTGCTGGCTTTTCCATCACTTGTATTCTCCCCACCGCTGCCTTAAGCTGTCTTTATCTCAGCCCGTGAGGGTTTTTTTCTTGTTTTTGGCCTTCCAATTCTCTCCCCCACCCCACCGGGGGAGGGTGAGCAAGCAGCGGGGGAAAAGGAGGGGTTTTACCTACCAGCCAGGGCGAACCCACCACGGGACGCAAGAGTTACCTTTACCTTTTTGGTGACCAGAAATGAGTTTAGACTAAGCGCAGAAGCAAAAGCTCCCAGGAGAGGAAGGTGAGGTTATGCCCAGTTTATGGTATCATTCCCACTTTGAT
This sequence comes from Pterocles orientalis, assembly GCA_011057875.1. Taxonomy (NCBI): domain Eukaryota; kingdom Metazoa; phylum Chordata; class Aves; order Pterocliformes; family Pteroclidae; genus Pterocles; species Pterocles orientalis. Next base: position 520,783 of record WKFP01013792.1, on the reverse strand, counting down.
AGCAGAGTCTTTGCTAGTAGTAATCTGAAGACATATGTCATCAGACCACAAACTGTGCCACTAGCAGAGGGCATCAAGAAGCCATCTTTTGTCTCATTAATGGAGTAAACAGTGATACAGCAGCTACATAAAATATAACAGACCAAAGATATAACAGATGCACAATCTCTACACTGCAAAGCCATTTTTACGGAGTTACTTTTCAGAAACTGCACTTTAAAATCTAATTTCCAAAGATACAGCAGTGAAACAAGCCTTCAGGCTAGATCAGAAGACACCTGCCCAAACAATGAGATGCACTCCAAGCGACAAGATGGCTTGTAGCCTAACAAGAGGGTGTCCTTCCCATCCACAGCAGATGTGGAACAGGATTCTACCCACCACTAATACCAGCCTCCACACCCTTAAAAGAAACCAGACACACGCATTGTTTACTGAGACACAACTGCAAACATGCAGTAATATGTGATCAAGGTAAATCTACATAACGCATCTGCAATTTGCCATCACTCTCTATGTGCAGTGAAAGAATGAGAAAAGTGTGTAGCATGTGGAAGAACAATTTAGTCCTACAAGGAGAAAACCATTCATATACACCAGCTTGTCTGAATAATATTGAAAATTACTATAGAAAAAGCTAAAATCCAGACAGAAACAGGCACAGAAACCCTGTGCTGTAGGGATTTCCTCCTGGGAATACTCCCTGCAGCCAACGGCAGCTGCTCCAGGAAGCAGCAGGCAAGAAAGTGAACCCACCATACATAACGAACCGTAACTGTGTTTCCTCCACACTTCTGGGCTTACGCACCCTCTGCTCTCGCAAAATTCCCTATTTTAAAAGTCTTGATCAAATAGAGAACATTTCAACACAATCAAAAACCAACCAGGACAAACAGATTTGTCTGTGTATTTCTGCATTTCTCCAGAGGAAGATGCTGTATTTTTAGGTCATGATCTTTGGAACATTACAGCATGCAATCTCCAGGCATCTGAACACTTTGAAATGAGCCAAAAAAAACCCCCCAGCTAAGACCGAGAGGAATGTCACAAAGAAGCATCCGTTTTAAGCTGATGCTTTATTTCTAGTCTTAGAGATCACAGACCAAAAAAAAACCCCAAAACTGTAGACAACCCCCTTCCCCCAAAAAAAGCCTACAATGCATTCCTTTCCTTGCCTTCCCAGAATGAAAGCTTTAGTGAAGTGCTTAGTATATAAGTGAGCATTTCTTCACAGCACAAGGCAGAAATAATGACTATGCCTGTTGCTCATTTTTGCATACAAGTGGATTAGTGACTCACTGCAGACTGCTGACTTCTGCGTGGTGGGATGTTTTGGAACATATGCCATTGGAAAGAAGAAAAAAAAGAAGAAATCAGTCACAGCTCCAGCAAATGTTGGAGCAGGCCATCTGCACAGATTCAGTGTAGCTGTATTTTTCAGCCATTTTGTGACATTATTGTTATATATGCACACTCCCAGTTCAAAATGCTTGAGGTAGAATTCACCAAAGCATTATGGCTTGTTCATTTCTGCTCCCACTGAAGAAAGGCTCCCATTAATTTCAGTGGAAGCAGAATTTGGACAATTCGGAAAGCTCAGAGGAAAAAATTACCTCTCATTTAAGAAAGTTCAAATTTTCCCTTATACACATGGATTTGAAATAGCCTTCATGTTACAGGGTTCTTCAGGTGGTTTTATATTAAAAAAAAAAAAAACTGTCTGAAGTGGGGACTGGACATGATAAGCACCATGGAAGGAGTCAGTGGGCACCAACCCACTGATTTTCCACTCAGGAGCAGGAAAACATCCTGACAACCCTGCCTGTCTGGGTTAGGTAGCAGATCACGCCTCTTGTAGGTACAGGTTAATGGTATTTGCTAGAAAAATCAATCTGGCACCATTTACTCTGAATAAAACATATGAAGGCATATGGCCCTAGTTACTGTGGGGGTGGTGGTGGGGGGGTTGGGAAACCACCCCAAAACCAACAAACAAAAACATGTCTCAATTTTTATTCACCTAACATCCCGGGGAATCTTTAGTGGGCAACACTCCAACCTGTTTTCCAAGGTTTAAATGTAATTTAACAGGCACTGATCTGCAGACCACAAAAATTAAGCACTGATCTGAGGACCAAGAATGCCTGGGAAGTTTATGATTCTGCACATGCCCACTGAGAAAAAGCAGGGAATGATTTTTTAAGAGTATTTACTAAAACCTACCCCTAGTGAATATTATCTGTTGTTTGGAAACATCCAGAGGCCCCAAAACACTAGTAGGCACCCTTTGTGCTGGAAATATCTTCTAAGTACCTTACAGAGACAACCCCAAGGAAGAACAAAGCAGCAGAATTCCACATGACGCAGGAAGGCAGAGCAGAGCAAAGCTAAGGTCTCCTACATTCCAACACAGTCACACCCATAAGGCTATACTGACCCTTCACGGTTCATGCTCATCACACTGCAAGAATAAGATGTTGCCTTTGTTTAATTCTGGTGGTGTTAAAAAACCACAATCATTAAAAAACCCCAGAGCCATTCCAAACTAAGCTCTATCATTTTGCATAATATGCCATTTTCATTTCCTGCAATATTTGCAGGAGCCCAGCATGCAGACCTGTATGCTTAACACCTTTAGAGGTCAGTATTCTCTACACATCTTTGGACTCATCACAGTTCACAGGCAAGCCAACAGCACAACAAGGCTGAATGTCCGGTCAGTACACCACAAACTAAATTGAGGATTCAGCTTAATGAATGTTTGACTCAGCGGGAACCTACTAAGCTAGTAAGCTAGCTTCTACGCACTTTGGTTCAGGTCATTTCAAATCCACAACTTTCCTCCTAATTCTATGCATTCTAACAAAATAAAACAAATTAAAATCAACCCATTGCCAGGAAATATTTACTTTTTAGCGATCTTTATTTTCAAAAACAAAAATGGTTTGTCACAAAGTTTTTTAGCTAACTCTCTACAGCTGAACCCTACTCTCCAGGGAGCTGGAATGACTGACACAAGCTGACAGCTTGCCCCGCTAACTTGAATGAATTTAACATTCGTTGAAATTGGAACAGATATCACTAGCTCTATCCAGATTTAGTTCAGGCTGTGGTTATATGTTCACTACACAAACAGCAGTGTCACTATCAGATATTCCTGCCCTGGGGCTGCTTGTTGCAACCCTACAGCTCAGTTGGTGGAAAGTTCACCTGACTGTTAACCATCTGCTTCAGTACCAAGTCAGCCGGCTTAGTTTAAAGAGCCCTTATCGTTAGCTAGATGCAATGCTGCATGGCTTCCTCCACAGGGCTGTGCCAGAACTGCTTAAATCAGGCTTGTAACCTGCCCGCAGCTACGTTTCTGACCTCCCCTTGAGACATGGTCAAATATATTGCAAAACTTTTTAAGCAATGCAAACAAGGATAAAAATAAAGATCTCGCATATGAACCTAGACAAGAGCAGCATGCAGTTCTGGGCTACCTGACTTGAGGTAGCATCCTACTGTGTCATTCCCGAACAACATGGAGCTTGCAAAATTTTTAGACGTACGGATACTTGAACAGGTAAATACTGTACCAAGAAATCCAATGAGCTACTGTTACAACTTCAACTGCCAGATCAAGGTAGATAAAGAGATCTTGTTTCCAACAGATGTTGCTTAATTAACCACTGTATTATCATAATTGTAAAGTAATACATTCATGCTCATTGAAGAAGTTCCGTCAAATACATACCATAAAAAAAATGAAAGGAATTTGAAGTCAGAACTCACTTGGTATCAGCACAAGTCTAATTTTGCAAAAGTGACTGTTCCACATCTAATTATGTAAATACAAAAATCAATACCAAAATTGGCATGCACTAGAAAAGAACAGCTGCTCAATCCTGCATACTGTAATGTGATTATTTGTGAAGCATTCAAAAGCCATAGACCTAATCCAGGCTAAAAGAGCCATATTAGATCTGAAAACCTGTCAGTCGGCGGAACTACCATAGCAGCTTCACACTGTGAACTGTGCGTAATGAGGGTTCTTTTGAGCATCCTTTTGTCTTGTAGGATTACTGGTCATTCCTTCATCTGGTGATGCTTCTGTACTGTATGTATGCATCAGTATTTCTGACACAGTCTATAAGGAGTTTTCCCTACCATATTCTCACTTCTCTACCACTTCTGTGTCACAAGTTGTCTGCATATAAAACAGCCAAATGTGTCGTGAGTGTCTCCCTCCAAGAGCCTCAGTAAAGAAGCTGGGTACGAAATTGGTTTTCCTGTCCTCTAACATTTTTATTATTTTTGCTCCAAACTTATGATAGATAAAATATTGATTAAAAAAAATCAAAATGTTTCATTTAGGCATCTCTGGTATCTTATGTTTTAATTTATAGAGCCCAAAATCACAGTGAAATGCAAACTGGCATAAAACTATGTTATGAAAAATGTCAAAATGTAGCTTTTCAGATCATCTGCCGTTTTTCCCCCATTTTCTCCTGGGAAAACAAATTCATTTACCTCACAAATATTCATGTTTTTTATAAATTTGCTTACTATGAGGAATATATATCATGTACAAACTCTAACCAGTTCTACCCGGCATGAAAATCAGGAGTCAAGAGTACAGCCCGAAAACTACCCCAGGTGAGAACCAACTAACTTCAGTGCTAGAAGAATATTTTGACTTCACACTTTTCACACGTAAAGTAAGAATGTATAAATTCCTGAGCTTGTCGTAGCACTGTTGTTGCTTAAGAATGTACTGCACACGGTAATTTACCTTTGTTGGATTTTGGTTGTTCAGATGAGCCGCTTCCAACCTTTCTCTTTTTCCTTGGAACAGATGAATTTTTCCTGTCAAAGGTAATAGGACTGTATTGAGGGAGGCTGTTGAATTTCTTTTCAAATTCTTCTTCCAACTTTGCTAAGCTAAAGGGGAAACAAAACCAATCAAATTAAATATAGCTCCATTCTTGGAAAAAAAAATATTGCTTAGGAGCATGTGTGCATATATACACACCTATAGAAAGAGGGGGAAGAGATAAGCACATACACACACTGTAAACATCAAACTAGTACATACGTTAATCCAACTTTGGGATGAAAATGTACACTCCAGCTTCTGCATTTCTAACTCACTACAAATTGATTACATTAGTTTCATATATTAAAATTAGGAAAAAAAAAAAATCAATGTCATACTGGTGACATTTAGCTCTGCCGCACAATTCTTACATGAGATTTGTCTGTTCTGTGAGGGGAATGAAAAAAAGACAATGAAACAAAAAAACAAACCAATAAAATAACTTCACATAAAAGTTGTTACACCAGAATGAAAAATCCAACAATTCAAACCAGAAGCAAAATGTTAAACTACTCAGTCTTCCAGGAATATTCTAAAACCTGATGCTTTAGGGTAGGAATTAGCTTTGTATTTGTTCTGGGGGATTATATTTTCTCCAAAAATGCAACCAGCACATGCTTTCATGACACCCAACATCCCTCATACTTCAGCCCAACTTGAATGACTTTAACTAGATTACCTACAACTCACGAAATCCACAGACATGGTATTTCTCTTCCTAACAGACGGATGAAAACAAACCACTCAAACAGGATGGCATGGCATGGCATTTGTGGCTGTAACGACTACGCTGGCTTGCATAAGCACTCTCTTTCAGCAAGCTTTGCAGCCAGGCAGGAGCACAGGCAGGAACTGTATCTTAATAACAGGCAGCGTGCTTAGCGAGGCAGATTATAAATAGCACCGTCAATGACAGGGGTACAATGACATTTTCTACTTGTCTTTAATTCTGTTTGCTATGGAAAAATCTCAACTTGACAAAAGATGGCATAACTGTTGGAGGGATGGCCCTTACACCCTGTACACCTGGAAGCGTCACAAGAAATGTGGCATTTCTCTCCGCTCTCTGAAGCACCACTTCATATAAATTGCATTCTGAAAGCTCAGGTACACAGAATGATACTTCATTTTACCTCTGTAATTGTTACTTCCATTGGTAAGCAATCTTCCTTCTTAAAATACAACACTGGCAGACTGTGTGCAGGGAGGAGGGGTAGTTTTATTTTTTTGTTGTTGTTGTTGTTTGTGTGTCTGTGTGCACGCACACTTTCTTTTCTTTTTAAATCACAAAGATATCTGACATTAGTGGTGCTCGGTACTCCTACCTTTTCTCTTTCACACAATGTTCCCCAACAACCACAGACCAAGCTCATTTTCTGCTTTGACAGCTGTCATGCAATTCCATCCCTTGCCGCAGCTCCTCTCCACTGCCTGCTGCCACCTGCCTTGTCTCCTGCCCCAAGGGCACATAAGGGGCTGCAGTTCTAATCAGGAAGGCCCAACCCTGAAAGCAGATGAGCTGCCATCCTGGCTAGTAATTTATAGCTTCTGTCATACGGAGGCAGTAGGGAGCTCAGCTATCACTATGTCAGTGATTAATTACTAAAGAAAAAAAAAAAAAAAGGCATTCACATTGTCATGAATTTTCACAGCATCTCACAAGCCCGGTTAAACAAACACGTGTGGCTGAGCTGAGGCCTTCATGCCATATGGCCTAGTCCTGCCAGGAGACACACGTAGGGAGGACACTCCTCGGCAGAAGAGTGGGCTGGGCTGCATGTGGACAAATCACACCTGACAGGGACCATCAGGGAAGCACTGGAAACTGACGGAGAAGGTAAGAGGCCACAGGAAGAAAGACATAATTCCAAAGGGGTTAGCATCCTCCTTCCTACACACACAGAAAATGAGGCTGAAAGGTGATGCAGAAGGGAGCAGAGTCAGGAGAAACAGCTAGAAGTAACACCAGCTCTTCAAGTAGCCAGAATATCGGGTTCAATGAACAGGGTTGATGGATACCTTCTCCAGCACTTAGGCTCCATACATTACCAATTCCACCTTTACAGAGTTCACAGGATAATATGCATTAATCACAGAATCACAGAACAGTTTGGGTTGGAAGGGACCTTTAAAGGTCATCTAAGTCCAACCCCCCTGCAATAAGCAGAGACACCTTCAACTCAACCAGGCTGCTCAGAGCCCCGTCCAACCTGGTCTTGAACACCTCCAGGGACGGGGCATCTACAGCTTCTCTCAGCAACCTGTTACAGTGTCTCACCATCCTCACACTAAAGAGTTTCTTCCTTATATCTAGTCTAAATCTGCCCTCTTTCAGCTTGAAACTGTTAGCCCTCCTCCTGTCACTACATTCCCTTACACAGAGTGCCTCCCCGTCTCTCCTGTAGGTCCTCTCTAGGTACTGGAAGGCTGCTACGAGGTCTCCCTGGAGCCTTCTCTTCTCCAGGCTCCCAACTCTCTCAGCCTGCCCTGGTACGGGAGGTACTCCAGCCCCTCATCATCTTTGTGGCCCTCCTCTGGACTCACTGACACATCCATGTCCTTCCTGTGCTGAGGACTCCAGAGCTGGATTCAGTACTCCAGGTGGGGTCTCAAGAGAGCAGAGTAGAGGGAGAGAATCACCTCCCTCGACCTGCTGTCACACTTCCTTTGATGCAGCCCAGGACACAGTTGGCTTTCTGGGCTGCAAGCACACATTGCCAGCTCACGTCCAGCTTCTTATCAACCAACACCCCCAAGTCCTTCTCCTGAAAGCTACTCTGAATCCCTTCATCCCCAGTCTGTGTTGATACTGGGGGTTGCCCAAACCCAGGTGCAGGACCATGCACATGGCCTTGTTGAACCTTGTGAGTAGTGACACAACTGAATCAAGAAGCAACACTGGCACATAGGTATTTTCCCAATCCATCAAGATAATGATGGTAGAACAGTATTTGTTGAATGAATTAAGTATTTACACATTTTTCCTGGCTACTTTGAATAAATAATCATAATTACTTTTTTTTTTTTGGCTATGAGATGCATTCAGTTTTCATACAATTAAGTGTGAAGAGTTTTCAGTCTTTCAATTTAAATTTAAAAAATATTTACAAAACTTACATACATCGCACTGAAAATACAAGAAGTATTCCATTAATTTTTCTTAACTATTCCAAGCAAACAAGACTTGGAGATTTTCATCAATTTAATATATCTGCTGTAAGGTGAGCTGCAGCTAAATTTCACACAGACTAAGTTATAAAAAATGCTATTGCAAGCCTGCACAAAAGAAACACATTAGAATTTTAAGCATGAAGCGTGGAAAATCTATTCCTTTTTAATTCATTTTCACACTCTGAATTCAGATAATTGGAAGTCTTCAAGAATTTGCAAATAAGTATGAATGGCTAAACAGATTTAAGAACTATGCCTGCAGTTACATAAATCTGTAATACTCTGACAAGAATTGTTATTCATACACTAGACAAGCAATTCTGTGTGGCCCTGATAAATTTTAATGCATTTGTAATCATTAATTATTCTTCTGATATATTTAGTTTCTTCACGGTGTATATGAACAGTTTAAATATCTTGTCTCTACAATGGAAAACTGATATATTTATCAAATTATCTGCCAATACTAGAACACTGTTTGCTCTTCCTCTGTAAGCGATCTCTTCAAGCAGAGAGATCTATTCTTTCTAGTCTAATTGTGTTTATGATGCTTGAACAGCTAGACAGAACTTTAAATATTGCTTACAAAGTGCTCTGAAAATGTAATCAACCCTCTTCCTCATCTCTTGAGAGGGTAAATATTGTGCATTTCTTTTAAGAAGTGAGCAAATGTCATTCAAACCCGTGTACAGTAGTGTAAGCCAGGAAAGATCTCAAGGGAATTAACCTTGGTATAAAAACAACAGGTATCTACAGCATGACTTAGTCCAGTGGGGTTTGTAATTTTCAGAAATTCTGTCCAGTTGTGACTATTTGGGTGTTGGATGGAGTTCACTAGCTGCAATGGGGGGGATTCATTCTTCAGTTACCAGGCTGACTTAACTAAAACTTTGAACAGTGTTAAGCTGTAACTTACCCGAAAACAAACTCTTCCTTTGGCTTAGGCCTTTTCAGTTTTTTGTTCCCACTTGTCCCACTTTGGGAAAATGCCCAACTTTCTTCATTCCAGCATCCTTCATGATCTGAGGAGTTGCCTTTTCCTGAGCTTCTTTTTCCTGGGATGAAGGCAGAAAATTTTTTCTCATCTTTAGAAAAACGTGCTGAAATAAAGTGGGCTCAGAGGGAACTTCAGATTCAGTACTGCAATTTATGATGCTTGACCTTCTTGATGGAGTTACAAAACATTTATTTATTTTAGACTGGATAATGATGATACTGGCAACTATATCCTCCCCCCCGCCTATTTTTTTTATACTACCTCTACAGTCAGGATCTCTTGAGGCATAAAGGAAGAGAGATATGAGGAGATTTACGGTAATAAACTTGCCTAAATTACAAACATCTTCTTCTTTTCTGACTGTTCTAATCACACATACAAATCTACTAACCAGAAAAATACACTCCAAGACATCTCACTGAAAGCTTCCAGAAATTATCTCAAATTTATCTTTCCGCAAGGTAAGGGATACTTGCTTACCACCTACAGCAAAACTAACAACCAAAGCAAAAGCAGAACACATTTGCCTCTTGTAGGACTGAGAATTACGTTCGCAACCGCAAGAGTTGTTTATATAGAAACAAGCTAATTGTTCAGGGTTATATACAACACAAGTCCTACATACATATATCAGCAGGCTGACAAATTAACTGACAAAGCCTTTGATCAAAAAGCTAAATCTCGGATCATGAAAGACAAAAAAGGGAGAGGTTAAGAGCTTGTGAGGTTAAGTATGAACACAGACAGCAGGACTCCAGAAGACCTGCCCTGGGCCATGGAGTTTGTCCTCTCCACCTTCCCCTAGCATCTCAGGTGACCAGACACAGCATTCCCACCACACACTGCTCCAACTCCACTTAAACACAGACTTGTGTTTTTCCTCCCACTCCAGGCAGGCTTTTGCAGTTCACGCTGTAAGCAGAAGACTCAAAGCCACCCACCTCTGTCCACGTTAGCACGCAGAGACGTGAGCATGCCCTCTGACACCAGAGTTTTATAAAGAGCACCTTTGCAAGATCTCTCGGACTTCCTGGAGCCACAGGTTTCTATCTTTTTTACACAGTCACTGTCCTCAGTTTTGACCTGTCCTGGCAAGCTCTGGGGTACCACCTCCTCTGTTGGGGTCAGTGGTTCCACTTTAATGTTATCAGAAGCCTCACAGGGTACTTCCTTGCTGGCTGCAATACTAAGGAAATCAGGAGGCTTTGATTCTTTGGTGGTCTCTGGGGGTTTCTCCTTTGATGTCTTCTTCTCTTTTGATTTCACTTTTTTCTTTGGTGATTTTGTATCCAACACACTTCCCTTCACATTTGAGACAGGGCGGGGTTTTTTGCGGGGAGTTTCCACGAGTCTCTCAGCACCCCAGTCCCCCTTCGCAACGGCTTCAATTGTATACATCACACTTTCAATATCCGACTCAGAGGACTGCCTTTTCTTACACGGTTTCTTGGGGGTGGATTTTTCGCTCGTGTGCCGGTCCAACTTATTTTTTTTCTTTTTCTTCTTTATCTTTTCTGGCTTTAACCCGAGGATATTCATGTCAGCCATTGAAAGCTCTGGAGAACAGCACATATGATCCATTGTGTTATCACTTCTCGCAAAAGGACTGCTCTCCATTGCAAGACTAGTAAAATCTCTGCATTTTGCAGTTTCTGATTCCTCAGCTTTTGTCTCACCCTGGCTTTGCATGTTCTCCATTTCTGATTGTTCTACTTTTCCTTTACAGGAATCTTTTATTGTTGTTTTCTCCAGTTCTTCTACATCCATTTCCTCTGTAACTTCCCTTCCTACATCTTCCAGTGCTTCCGCTTTTGTTTTCCCAGGTTCTTTCACTTTTACTCCTTCTGAAGCAAGGCACATCTAAAACATATTTAAAAATAGTCCCATGAAACAAACATCAACAGTTAACATTACTTACCTATATTAACAGAAGCGTTACCCAGGGAATCTCTCTGGCATCTTCCTTCAGGAAACCAAACTATGCTAAAGGACAATACTGAAAAACTACGCTGAAGCCCTGCTGAAACTGATGTTACGTGATGACGGCCAAGTGCTAGAATAAAGCCGGCAGGTTCTACCGCTCTACTAGAAAAAGACTCCAGCTGGTCTCAGTGGTATTTCTAGGATCCTTTAAGTGCCTTTTACATAACCTGGAAACCCACTGCTAGACTGATGTTCAGAATATCCTAAACGTAAATACAGTATTACTGTATACTCACTATTGCTACAGACAAGTTACTTGAAGTCTCACACCCATACCCACTTCAACTCCCAAATGTTCCTATATACAATTCTCTCCTTCATTTTCTAAATGGCCTTGAAGGGGGGGAGTTAATAGAATCCCAGTAACAATTTTCTTTTACATGAATGTGCAAAATAATTTGGAAGGTACTAAAAAAGCCTTCCAAATCTTTCTTCTCATGTCACAGACTTATTTTGCAAAGAACTGCAAAGCAGCAGTGGTTGCCATGGTTATCTCCTGCTGGAGATAACATTAATGGAATCCAAAAACCTCAAACTGTCTGAGGAACAGTGATATTAAAAAAAAAAAAAAAAAGCTGTAACAAGGTCTTGAACTACCATGTTCCTGCAGCACTGACTTGGGAGATCCTCTTGGTTTTGGATCACCTGTAAGCCATGCTGACACTGCTACAGAGGGTAGAACTTCACAGTACCAAGCAGCTGCCCTTGGGAAGACACGCTTTTTTTGTTCTTGTTTTCCTTCTCATAGCCCTCAAGCTGAATTCCCAGTGCTACTGGTTTTTTAAAACAAATGTGAACCAAACAGCCACGAGGAACAAAACCAGATGGAAGAGGCTTCCTTTGAACCAGACATCAGGAGTTTCCCTATCCTACAGCTCAGCCCATGGGCCATGTGGTCAGTATGGATGTACCCCTCCAGATCACTGGGTTCTCTTTAGCTCAATTTTAATTTCTCAAATCAGCACGGCATTTTTTCCTTGTGAACTAAAAATATCTCTTATACCAATCTATGTTTGAGCATAACACTAATGATAGAACACTTTGTGGTAAGTTTCTGACATCCTTGCTGCACAGGGAAGGAACTCCTGGCCTGTTCAGGTCAAGCTAGGTTGAGCACTGGAAACACTGGAGCTTGAGCAGCTCAGTGACTATTAGGAAGCAGGTCAAATTATGCAGAGGAGAACCCCACGACTATGCTCAGAAGGGTTCTTGGTACCAAGGTACTTCTGTGACTTTTTTACTGCACTGCAGTGTAAATACAGCCTGTGATTTTCAAAAGCTCAAGACAAATATTTAAAATGTAACTCATTGGACAGTAATAATATTTTGTCAATTCAACGCACACACCCCTCACCAATGGACTTTTTTTTTCCTTTACCTTCTTCTCCAGTAGCCAATAGCACAGAGGGCTACAGAAACAGCTACAAAAAAACAACTTCTGTTTTGTGAGCGCTAAATAAACTTGCAATTCATAGTCTTTAAGACTGGAAAAGCTTAAAAAAAATGAGAAGAAATACAACATTTCGATAAGAGGCCATTGGTTTTAACTGTTCCCAGAAGGAAGATCTGAGAGTATCACACTAGAGTTTCTATAGAAATTATTGACCCATTTTTTCCCCACTTTAAAAACCAGCAGGCATGAAAAGCAAAAATAAACAAAAGCAACTACTGACCTTTAACAGTAATTTGTAATGGCAATGCCCTAATCTGAGCAACAGAATTACCCAGCCCTCTATCTGAACTCCTTGTGTCCCCTGGCCAAACCAAACAGTCAGAACCTGAAACCCTAAAACAGGGAACCGAAACAATTTCAATGGTGATTGAAAAGGATCTTTCCCACCACTGACTGATACCTTCTCAGCTGCAGCACAGGCTCTTAGAAACCTCTGAGTTGATGGCTAGTCTGGGGAAATCTTGACTTGTGGCACCCAAGCCACGATAATTTATGATCCTATAAGCGAAAGTGTAATTATAACTGTAGCACTGTTCTGCCTTCCAGACTTCGGCAATCAACATCATTAACTTCTCCACCCCACTGCACCCGTGGTAATTAGCCACCAGTGTTTGAATATTACCTCTGCCAGCTGAAATAATGCTGATGTTCCACACTGTTTTGTTAAATCAGAAGGACCCGAATGGGATGTAGTTGAAGAAATCTAAAGAAAAAACAGAGAGGGAGAAAAAAAAAACCAACATTCTTTTACCAGCACAATTCTTCTATGTTTACCATGCAGCTTTTGAACAGATTGTTTCATCTGTCTTCCCAAAATTCATTCATAAGACTATATATTGAAAAAGAACTGCAGACTTGTGTATGCTATTATAAATAAAACCCTGTTCCATCATTGCTCTGGTGGATAACACAACTAGACACTACAAGGTATTTTCAGATTTGGAGACCTTCTTGTCAGGACTTGAGGAGTAGGATGAATTGCAGCACATGCTCTCTCACACATGAACAGACTCCAGCAGCTAAGCACCAGTCTACAGCAGCATGCAACCCAGATGGTGCTGTTTCTGAAGGCTCAGTTGGACATTTGATTGCGAAGTCATTTCATTGTCACAGCTTCAGGAGGTTACTCCTGTCAGGCTTTGGCACTGCCTGTTAGTGTTCTATAGGACTCATAAAAGAGATGCCATGAAACCAAAGTGAAGCAGAAGCCCTTAAGCCTTTGGTGAACTTCACTACTCCTCAGAGTACAGGAGGCTGTCTAGCAAGCAGGTAGCTGAGAATTCTCCAGAATCTTTCTCCTGTATCAGTCCATGATTCTCTTCAATGTTTTACAGAGTACACTGTACCAGTTTTGAGCTAGGTGCAAAGAAGTTATCTTTTTCTAAACAAATTAAAAGCATCAGTCCCAGGAATAGCCATTAGTATGAAGGAAAAAATGTTCTGTTTTTAAGGACGTATCCCATAGTCTCTGATGAGGCTTGCAGGTTTCTTATACTTGCTTCCTAAGAAAGAGGTGGAGTTCTAGGGACTGTGACACTATTTATAGCTTTTTTAGCTCGCCCTCCCTATACCCCACAAACTGTTTTCATTGTTCTCAACCAACATGGGCCCACAAAGTTGATTCTGCAGGAATCAACCCATCATTGCTGTAAAGGAAATAAACAAAAAAGGTCAACAACGCTATCTCTGTCTCCTGGAAGCTGCAGCTCTTCACAGCATCTCCCAAGCTCTGACCATTACAGCTCGAGTCTCCAAACATGGCTTACAGCCAGGGGCTGTTAGCACTGCTAGCATTCCGTGGCAGAAGTGGCCTCCTTGTCTTTCGGAGGTGACGCACACCCCCACCACCGCCTCCCTTTACTCTCGCACTTCCGCACTGAAGGCTAAAGACAAAGCATGCATTTAGGCACAGCGAGAGACTCAGCAGAGCGGACCAGCAACAGCATCCCAGGCTTCAGACTGCAGGGTGGCTGCTCCAACCATTTTTAGAAGCTTAGAAATTCTCCAAATTTTTTAGAAAATAATTTAACCCACTTCTGCATTTTATTTTATCACCATCTGTGAAATACGGTGAAATATCAAAAAGGAAGGCATAGGGAAGGGAGAAGATAAAGTTTGTTTATATATCAGAGAGACAAAAGAGGGAGCAGTGCAGTATGGTGTGCTGAAGCAGACAGGCTCCCACGGCCAGACCCTTGCCATGCCAGTAGCACAGAGACAGCAGCCCGGTCCCTTCCAATGCACAGCATCTGCGGCTTGGAGTTACAGCGTCATGGCACAGATATCTCGCCAAGGGAACTTGCAAATATAAGACATCCTCAAGGTGATCATGAACACAGTTTATTTGGGATGCTCCAAACCAGGTCCTGAACTGCTATTTGAAAACAAGCTAAATCACTCACATTTATTTATCCTATTACAATCCAACATCACAGAGATCTCCAAAAACGGAGGCCAGGGGGGCTGAGAATCAATAGCACTGATGTTCTACAAGAGCTAGGGACAAGGAGGATGTGCTTAGCACATCTGCCGTGCTTTTCTCAGTTTGAATCACAGCCTTTAACATTTGTTTTGTACATTAACTTATGCTTGTAGGAATCCATTTGAGCAATCACCGAGAGCGAGATCACAGAAACCTGTCGAACATGCAAATGTCACTCTGTCAAACTTAGCTTCACTTTTTCCACCAACTGCAGTATGAACTCTGCACTCCTTCTTCCCCCAGATGAGGGCTTCACAAGCTTCACAGTCACATCACAACTTTTAACACAGACTTCCCCAACTCAGGCTGTACTCCACAACAGCTTTACTTCAGAATAGTACTAGTCCAAGTGTGCTGCTGTCCCATAAGAGGGCATCTCAGAACCTTCTGGTGTCCCTGACTAAATATTACCAGCCTTTCTGCTGCTCCAGTGCTGCAACAGTCAAATTCCTTCAGGGATCACTGATCACAGTCGGGTATAATCACCCTTACACAGGTACTGCTGACAATGGAGCACACACACAAACTACTGTCAGGGACTGCCTACGGGATAAGGCAGGTTTTCTTCCACTCATCCAAGTTCCTATAAAGTCAGGTAGTAGCATTACTATCCATGAAACAAGGCATTAAATACTTTTATTTCAGTGCTTCCAATCTGTCTTTTTTTTCCCTGAGAGGGATTAACCTCACCAGCAAGAATATATGGCTGGATGCCACTAGATGGGATCCAGAGAATCATTTTCCTCACTAAAACAGGACACAATTTTGGAAAAAAAAAAAAAAATTAA
The DNA here is from genome assembly GCA_011057875.1 of Pterocles orientalis. NCBI lineage: Eukaryota > Metazoa > Chordata > Aves > Pterocliformes > Pteroclidae > Pterocles > Pterocles orientalis. The sequence goes on along the minus strand of WKFP01013792.1, from coordinate 505,051 downwards.
AAAAAGCGTCCAAGAAAGGCCAGCATCCTCCTTTATTTACTTGGAATATAGCATGTATCTTCATCTTTCAATCATCAAGAAGAACAGTATTTGCATATCAAGCCTCAAAGGTTTTTCAGTGCTTCATTCATACCAAGGAGGAGACCTCAACAAGGTTATATTTAAGACTCAGAGAATTTCTAGGACTGTTGGGAAACCTGACCTAGCATTTTTGATTACTTCTGACAGCTACCAATTTCAGAACTTCATACACTGCTTCAACTTCCAACTCTTCATACAGATTCCTGATGATCTCAAAGTCTACTTTTCTCTTCTTGTTCTTGATTCCCAATTCAGCAATGCACTTTCCAGTCCTTATAACCAAAGCTTTACTTTTTGAATCCTGGTATCCAACTCCTCACTAGGAAGAATGCTGTTGTCTCTTGTCTTTGCTATTGTCCCGAGCATTGTTTTTATTTTAGTTACAAGGCTAATTTTTCCAAGAAGCAGCATAACTTTTTCTGTGTGGTTGCCAAGAAACTCTGCACATTAACAAGCGTATAAAGAAAAGCTAGGTCCCTGGGGTCACTGCCATTGCCTAATTCTCTTGTTATTCCATTATTCAGTAATTTATGTTTCCGGAAATACTCAATTTGATACTAGAGCAAACCTTACACAATTCACACTTTTTGGGGGGAAAGATACACACAGCTTCTCATTGTGATGCTAATGGGTATAACTTTACCTCTGCCAACTGGAAGAGTGCGGACTTCCCACAGTGCTTTACTGGCTCGGGAGTTGACAACTGGGAAGTATTTGATGAGATCTAGATTTTAAATAAACAAAGGAGAGAATATTTAAGTGGCACACAGGAAAGACAGAAAGGAAAGGAGAAACAGAATGAAAAAATTAAGGAGTTAGTTAAATCAGTTACTTTTAGATCCTTCTGGCAGAAGGCCCTACTTCAGATAGGCAATCCCACCCAAGAAACACTTAACAAACATTTAGAAGTCAGCAAGATACAAGCAAATACAGAATTTCTTCCTTAGATTAGGCTCATGGATCCTCTTCCATGTTCATATTGTTCACAGCTAATATCCTACCATGCCATGTGCTTTATGTGTGTTTATGTGACTAAGTGAACACGACATATGTGTTCCTTGAATGCATGAAATGTGGCAATCGAGGTTAAATAGAACTCTCCTGGGAAGCCTGGGCAGTATTTCCCACTTGGTTAGATATAGAAGACGACCATATGTCCTCACAGGCACTGCTTGTTTCACTTTCTTTAGTTAGAAAAAAGAACTAAGACCTTATGTCTGGAGATCAATTCTAACCTTGTAAATAGATGTTGGTGTTCCAGCACCAGCACTGAGTAAATAACTACCACTGCACTTCAGGAAACTGCTTTTGCAGCCAAATTTTTTCTGACTCGCTTCCAAGTGTGGCATTATGAGTTCACCAATGCAAGAATTGATCTTTATTTCTCCTATTTTATCTTTTTTAGCATGGCATTACATGGCAGTATTTGACCTGGAAGCCCTGAAAAGCCCTAAGATTAAGGACAAGACCACCAGTGTTTCCATGGCATCTGCCTCATAAGAAGAAAAATCAAGCTTATGAACACGATCTTTCAGATGCAAAAATTACCAGCTTAGCCTTTCTCTTTATATCTAATGTATTTCTTTTGAACTAGATCATTTGAAGAGTTTACTTTTCAATTGACAAGATTCATTACAACCCCCCCAAATCCAGAACTAAATTTTATTCCAAGCTATTTAAAATACAGTGAATAATACTTGAATGTGCATTAATAATAATTTTTAATATTAAACTAAAGTAATTCCAAATCCTAGTTTTGATTTGAGACTGTTTAGTGAACCTCCTCAGGAACTCACTGGAGTAAGTGACCTTGTACATTGCAGTTTGCAGGAGGAGGGCCAACTTTTTATCTTCCTACCATAATAAATTCTCAGCTCTTAATGATTTTTTCAGTGCTCTGCGAACAGCAGAAAAGGGACCGAAAAACACCCACACACTGAAGTATAACTCAAGAACACGCTTGCATATCTTGCCTCTTGATGTACAAGGAAAGAATTTCTTTTTGACAATAAAATAGAAAATGCAAGCAAAAACCTTGCAGTACTAACAGAAAGAAAGGAAGCCAACATTTCACTTCAGCAAAAAAAAATTCTTGTGGTCAAGAAAACAAGTGCAAGAGACAAACTTAGAACTCTGTCTGACAAAGTTACTGGCCAAACATCAGAACTATAAGGATAACTGATCATTCAGCAATCAGGGAGATTACAGATCTCATTCCCTGTCTTAGCACCATCCTCCAGTTCTATTTAGAATAATTAGAACCTGCAGTACTACAACCACAAATAGCCACTTCTTACGTAGAGGTTTAACTTGTGGATCATTAGGATCAACTTATTATCTTTTATTACGATGGAGGTCAGCATTTTATCTACTATATTACATTCTAGCTTGCGTAAGAAGCATATGCCATGGTACCACTTTTTCATTTTCCTCCTAGAAGAGGCATTTCACTTCAACACAGACATTTAATAATTTCAGTACACAGACAAACAGCAACCAATTAATCTATTTTATGTAATGGCTTTACCCGGGAAGATTACAGCTTTACCTACGGGAAGGCTGGAAGAGGAGATACTGACTAGCTCTCACACTCCCAGTTTCAAGGCATTTTGACCAAAAGTTCTGGATTCAAATCTTCTGTTCAGCACAGAAATAAACAGAAAGGATTGCCTGTAAGCGCACTCAAAATGAGTGTGTGAGAATACAGCAGGGACAAAATCACCTTCAAGCATGCATTCTTTTCAAATGAGACCAACCTGCTGGACTAGCAAAGAAAATTTCATCTTGTTGCATTCTGCATCTGACTATTTTTTTTTTTATTAAATCACCTAGAGAAAAATTCAGAAAAGCAGCTGAAAGTGGAAGAGTTTGTGGTTTTTGGCTTCATTTTAGTTTTAAGATGGGTAATCTAGTAAGGTTATTGCTTCCATTTTAAAGAAGCATTTTCTTTCTTTAATAAACAGATGAGAGTTTGGCTAGGTAAATCTAAGAGGTACTTGTGCTTCTTCTCTATAAAGTAGTCATCACCATCTGTTCGCATTTGCCAAACACACATCCAGTCGGACCAAGAGAGCAAGGGGTCCCATCTGCTCTGCTCCCCTCACATGGCAGGGAGGATGACAGCAACCAGCCCACGTGAGCAGACAGCTTGCAAACAGCCACCACGCTAGGGAACACAGCCCACCGCTCAGACATCACTGGCTCATGTAATGGCTTTCCATAAAGGCACAAATGAAAAGGAGAAAAGTAGGGCCAAGTATTTCCAAGATAAGAGCAGAATGAGAAAGCCAAGAACATAACTTGGCAACACTCCAAACTTTTTTAAAAAAACCTCTTATGAGGATGTCACATCATATTTGAAGACCTCAAAGGTTCTTGCCTGTGCACCCGCAGGACCCAATGAAGTCCTACTCTCAGGATTTTCATTATCCATTGTGGCAAGTCACTGGGCAGCCCTCATTAGCCATATCCTCAACAGTTTTAACTGAAGACTATAGCACTTGGGACAGCCAACTAGATGAAAGGCGAACTGAGGCTGTAAAGAAGAAAGAATCCCACGCTACATGTACATATAACAAGCTGTTTCTGAGTGACAGGGGACTTGTACTCCTGGGGTAAAGGTGTCCATTTTAAATGACAAATCTACTCAATGGGATCACAGTCTTCACAAAGAGGCACTCTCATTCACTCTGCTGCAAAGGCAGCAAAGAGAAAGGGAACATATGAAGAACACCCAGCCAGAACCCAAACTCACCTGGGATGGTTGCCAAAAGTCTCCAGGCACATCAGACCAGAGCACACTTCACATTTCTTCACAGGTCTACTGGGCTATTGGCTAAATAACTAGTTTCTCTCTCTCTCTCTTTTCTTTTGTAGCCCTGTATGTTGCTGACAGCAGCCTACTGCAAATTGCTTACCATAATTTAACTTACTAAATGCAGTAATGCGTTCATATAGACAGGACCCTGTAAGAAGTGGCACAGTAAGGAATGGGATTTTTGCGAAACTTGACAAAGACAGCCTGTGCAAATGAAAACCCTTTAATTTGAAGGAGGTTTAATAGCAGGGGGAGAAAGCTTAAAGAGGTTCTGTAGAATGCTCAATACTTTCCCCTGGAACAACCTAAATTAAATAAAGCTGCAATCTTATAAAAAATTTTCTATTGCTATAGATAAAACACTATGTTAGGCACTGCCATTAAGGTTCCACGACAACAGTAAAACAGAGGAGGAATAACCATGGCCAACAAGGGTTTTTTTTGTTGTTTTTTTTTTCCCACCCCAGATTTCTGTCCCTTATCTCCAGACACTAAAAAAAACTATGAAAAAGATACAACCCCCTCCAGACTGCACACACATTTTAATAATTTTACAAGAAAAAGAGATTAACTCTGACTTTAAAACTGTCCTCTCCAGTTTCTAATTAACTTTCTAAGCACCTCTTCTACCTAACATTTGTTGATTCATACATGCACTCCAGTGTGTCAACTGAGCTGGCTCAGCGTAGTGGTACGCAGCTCCATGGATGGTCACAACTGTACGACAATTTTCAGGTTTGTCATTTTGTTGTTTTTTCAATTAGGAGAGGAAATGATTTTAGGTTCTGTGAAACTGAGAAGTATAGCTAAGTTAAGTTTTACATGACAATTTGGAAATGCTGTACTAAAAGCAATTCATACCCTATTCAACTCTGTAGACATCTGAAATTGTTTAATTAAAATGTAAGATGGCCAAGATTTTTGAAACTAAGTTAGCAGACTCACTTGTGCAGTATTTTGAAAAGAAAAATCATAGGAAATGTTCTCCAGCTTATATCTTTTACTTGGTTTAAAAGGTTGTGTGGCGGGTTGGCCCTTGGCTGGGGGCCAAACCACACACACCCGCTCACACAGTCCCTGCCCCCACCCAATGATAGGGGAGAGAATTAAAGAGGTAAATGGCAAAGAGGACTCGTGGGTTGAGAGAAAGGACAATTTAATAACTAAACTACAATAATATTAGAAATAATACTATATACAAAGATGCAATGTGATACACAGTGATACTGCCCCTCCCCACCTGATGACCAAAGGCCCAGCCCACTCCCAGCCAATGGCCCCGAAGGAGGGAGAGAATAGGT
>WKFP01013792.1:472115-499832 GCA_011057875.1 Pterocles orientalis | reverse complement strand
CTCTCTCTATAGAGAGGAGAGAGGCTGAATGTATCTCGTCCTTGAGAACAAATAGCAACATCCTAGCAATAACTATAAACGTTCTTCTCTTATCAATTCTCTCCTGAGCAGGAATCCAAAACATAGCTTCTTGCTAGCTATTTATGAAGAGAAGGGAAAAGGGAAAAAAAATTAACTCTGCTCTGCTTAACCCACGACAGGTTGGCTTCAGCACACAACTTCATCCTGCTCAATTCCACTAATTTTCTCAAAAGAACTTTCCAAATTAACCTGTCACTTTAAAAAAAAGTAGTACACATGCAAGCACCTTCATGATTAGACACATTAACTCTATTGTATCTTTTATAGCAGTGTTTTGTAGTCAGGTATTTTATGGCACCTCAATCAGTAAACTGTTTTTTCTTAATTGGACCTCCTAAGAAATACATAAGGCCCATCCTAGCCAAGCTAGAAAACACAATTAGCTTAACATTTAACAGAAAGTAGTGTCTTGTATGTAGTCAAACCTCTGTAAGCACACAGAATAACGAAAAGGGTTTTTTCATTAGGCTCCTCCACAAAAACAACAGCTCCAATCTGTCTTTTCAGACACGTCCTGAAAATACCTTTAGAGTTATCAATTCTGCAAGCAATACCAGACTCCCCCAAATGGGCAAGAAGAGTATAATGTATGGAATACATATGTCAATTCATAGAGGTACACAGGAGAAGAAATTCTTCAAAGCAGTCCCTAAGAACTCCTAATATTTCAATATGCGGAGAAAGAAGGATAGCTTACATACTTATGGGTAATTTATAGGCATTATAAGTCACCACCTCTCCTTCATACATATCCTTGTAGCTGTTGTGATAAGCTTCCTTTGACCTGCAAATTTTTTTCCAAAGGATTCCTGCCTGTAGGGCAGTTGCCATTTTGCACTGCTGCAGCCTCTTCCATAGACAGTGCACACTGTCATTTCAGAATGTCTTTTATTTGCTTTTTTTCCTAGATGTAAATTAAAAGGCTGCTTGGAAAAAAACCTCTGCAGTGGTTCTTTGGCATGAACATTGGCAAGCCCAATGTCTTTTGTGCATGCTACAGCTGGTAAAACTGGCCAACATGTCTTCAAAACACTGGTTATTCCCCCCACAATTTTCTTAATACAATGCTGTTATGAAGATAAACATCTACCGATTGGAACCCCTTAAGAGACAGGGTGCTGTAGCCCTTCAGTGGTAACTCTCACTGATTCCTTGCTTCCTCTCCTCCCCCACCGTATTTCAGACATTGTACCTCAGCAAACTGAAACAACGCAGAATCCTCAGTTTGTTTTACAGCTCCCAGGACTCCAGGCTGTGATGTGCTTGAAGAGATCTGTCAAGAAAACAATCATGTTTGTATTACCTAACTCTTCAATTTCAATGTGAAACTTCAATGTGCTAAATTTCTGATCCATTATACAGAAAGACTCCTGGTACTTAAGAGCTTGCAAATGAGTCCCAGTGCACCCGCACAAAGAACAGCATCTGCTTTGCAGGAGACATGTAAATAGGTGATCTGTGAAATTGTGATCTTGAATTATTTTTCGCAAGGAAAATCTTTTCTAGGATCAACAGAACAGGCTAAGACTCTTTAGAGGGGCTTTTATTTGCACTGATACATCAAAAGAGGGTTAGCAGCAAAAACTTAACACTACATTGTATTTCACCGATCAGTGGAAGAGCCACAGGAAAAAAAAAGGGGGGGGGGGGAAGGTACTTTAAAGGTACTTTAAGGTATCTCTATACCAGATCCATTCCAGACACCAAGGGAACTGCATTTTATACTTGGGTTCAGTTATTTTTGTCACAAATTACATCTCTGATTAATGCTAGACCTTGATACAAGTACCGATTATTCCGCCATTAACACACATACCTGCCGTGCACTGGTTAGGTGCAGCCTCACTATGGGCTGTTTAACATCCTTGAAAATTCAGACTAGCTAATGTGCATTTCCAATTACTGATCATCAGTGAGCTACTTCTACACCACATGTTTTAAGTGCTGCAGATGAGCTTGTTTCCCGGCACCCACTGAAGTTCTTCTTTGATGGGTAAGGAAAAGCCAGCAGCCACAACCCCTAAGCAAGAGCATATTTTGCAGCACACAACACAATTCCTGCCTACTACTACTTGAGTTGGAACTCAGGGTCTTGTGGGTTGATTTTAAAACAAACAAACAAATATCCCAAAACACTCCCCCTCTCCCACAGCCATTTTCTGTGTGCTAGGATTGCAATCTGCCTTGTAAGTGGTGATGCTCAGGGGGAGTATGAAGGTGCACACAGCAACGAGTGCTGAAGATATGGGAGTCAGATTCACAGACGGTGTGAAGACAGGTATGAAAAATCCTGTAAAATCAATATTTATACAAAATAAATATTTATATGTCACTTGATTATGACCATTTCAATAGTTGGAAAGATATAAACAAGCAAGTGATGCTTTCAGAGGACCAGGATTCTTCGCAACCTCATTCTTGTCATGTTATTTACGTCAATGAAATCCATTAGAACTTGGATTAAGTAGTGTATACTTGGTAAAAAAAAAAAAAAATACCACCATCACAGTTGCACTTCTAACAATAACTGGAAACATGTTGACAAAATTGGAAAACTGAAGCATATCTATTTGGTGATTATAGAATAGAAGATAATTTTAGAAATTCCAGAACTACAGATGGAGTCAACAACTAAAGCAGCCACAATAGATAGAGGACATAATGTAACACCCAAATATACACGTTAAAAGTTTAGTTAGTAAGACTCTGGTTTAAAACTAAGTGCAGGAGTGACACATCTCTAAATCACTGCTTAAACCACAGTTCCATTGTTGTGCCACGGTTTCCACCATGTTCCTAAACACACTCTCCTGCACTTCAAATCTGACCTATCTACCTGATAACTGATCCAGTACCATAAACCCAAAAAGAAGGAACAAAGAAAAGTACGAATTTTAGCTAAAGATTTCCGATTTCTCTTTCAGGTGAACATCACGTACTTCATAAAAGGAAACATTGGGGAAGACAACCATTTTTAAAGAAACTCACCTCTGCAAACTGAAACAATGACGACTTCTGACAGGCTTCTGTAGAATCAGTTGCGTCAGATTGGCAAGTACTTGAGGAAACCTGCAACAAGGAGTGTGCAGAGTAACACCTCTAAAGCGCTTCTTTCAAGACTAAGAACAACTGTGAGTAAAACAAAATATCAGGCAACACCAGCAGGAAGCAGTGCTTAAGAGAAGATGGGCAATCTAACATTTCACAGTCCTGAACAGGTTAAATCAAATTTATAAGTCAAAACACAGTCTAGCACCCATTTTAATCCATTTGAGAATCACCTAAGAGGGAAGACCACAAAAATAACAGGGATTTTTCTTTCTTTTATAATTCCAAACTTTGCAAAAGAGTTTTACGCAACAGAATACCAAACTGATGATACGGGGCTACACACACAACTACCTGATATTGGTGATGCTGTCAACACTGCTGTATCTGTAATTTGTACTACCATTCTGAATATAAGAATTACTTAGAAGCTAAAAAAAGAAAAAATTTAAGACACTGAGGGTTGCTAAGTGACAGAAATATTTACTAGAAAAATAATCCTCAGTCACCTAACTGCAGGAAAATAAGTAGTTAAGGATACCACACACCTAGAATTGCTCAAATAATGTACCTAAACATCCATTTAGGGGTGCTTAGAAGAAGCAGTATCAGAGTCATAACTTCTGAAATCAAAATACGAAGAAATTATTGTTCAAAAACAACAGCCTTATTCGAATTAACACAGAGCTCAGCAATACCATTCTTATTAGCCAGAAATATGTTAATCAAGCATAATTCCGTAGAGGAATTTTATTCAATATGATACATTCATTAAATGCCACATTTGAATATAAAAGATTTACATGTGTAACTGCTATAGAAGCATGAAGTACCGTTGCTATGAAATAAGGTATGCGATACGGCTTACAGGAAATGAAAAGGAGGTTTTGCAGGATTTCAGGAAGATGAGTAACAGGATGGACTTTTCTTTCCCCTAACAATTTTTAATTTTTCATGAAGTTTCAGGCTATTTAAAACATTTCAATTCAAATGTGTGGGGTTTTTTATTACCAAACCAAGTATGTCAATAGCACTTTTTAGTGAATGTACATGAGATTTAGCTAGCAACTGCACCTATTGCCTGTAAGCACAAAGCACCACGGAATAGCCAGGCCTACAGCACGTGCTGTTCGTACTGTCCGAGATGCTTATGCACTGCAACAGCACACAGCAGTGGCATTGGTTTCAGGAATCTGCTGCCCATACTCCCCTGAAAACACTAGATCCAAGTGTAGCAGCCCGCAGGCCAAAGGGAACTACATCACAGGACAATCTGCTTACGTACACAGTCGAACTTAGTTCTTCCCTGCCACCAAACCAAGGAGTAACAGTGCCTCCTATGATCGACACTTCTATTTTATTTATTAAACATTAAGCAGGATGTTTTATCAGTGTAATGTGGTAGTATACCAACCCAAGGGGTTACAAAGAATGTATTTTTAATGCCTGTCTTTTGCTTTTTCAATGGTTTCTGTGACCATTTTCACAGAGGCAATGTTTATTACTGCTTTTCTGGTGTTTCTGTATTGGTTAAGATGTCTGTGTCTCAGCAATGGTACAGATAGTACTAGGGATGCACACTGATCTTGCTGCTGTTGGATTACCCATCTCTGAGGTCCGAGTCTCTGCACTAGTGTGAAATATATAAGGATGCTGCTTGCATGTAAGAGTGCTCATTTGTTTTTTTTCAGGCCACTTCACTGGTGGGATTCTCCCAGGAATAACCAAATTTGGGATCTGGTTCCCCATGTAACTTATATTTTCTGCAGTTTGACGAGCTGCCTTACGTAACTTAGGTTTGTGGCGTCTATTGGAGCAGCCTGTTTGCAAGTGGAGCCTATTCAATGTACCGTACAAAAGGGCACTACTTTGCTCAGAAGAAGCAATGCGAGCGAGGAAGCCATGTGAAACCTCTCGCTCCCTGAGGCGGGTGCTGCCAGGCTACACACACATGCCTGAACTCTGCTGTAACAGACAGACAATGGCTTTGCAACCTCCTTTGCCTATCTAGGGGCACATCCACAGGAATGTGAACAAACCAGCTCCGAGTTGTACGCTGTTGACCCACGCCACCCCAGGAGCACTGTGCTAGAGCGGAGAAACCCTCCCAAGAGCAGCCTTTACAGCTCAGCCCCCAACACCAGCGCTGTAAGGCATTCACTCCTCGGGCGGGTGCAGAGAGGGAGGATGAGCCTTCTCGTTGCCTCTGCAGGGGTGCTGGGGGCCAGGCACCGCTTGTTCATCTTGCGGTACAGGAACCACAAGCCATGGAAGGTGTGAAGCCCAGTGTCCCACAGCTTTGGGTGCAAAGGACAGACTGCTGGTGCCCAATAACTCCGAGGTGATTACGTGGTTAGTAGAACCATATTTTTCCTGTCAATTTCTGTTCTCTTCAAAAAGTTAATGCTGTTGCCTTTGCTTGACAGAGGCACTCAGATCTGAGTTTGTTTCTTCTACACTGCAGCTCCCCACATCCTCCCGACTTGTGGGAAATTTATTAGTGGCAGGACTTCTCTGCTAGGCTGAATTCGATCAAAGTGTTAAAATAATTACCAGAGGGAATGGAAGCACAGGTAGTGCCATCGCATACATCTCATTTCCTTCCTGTGATTAAACATCCTCAACATCTCCTTCTTCTCTTTCCTCCTCCCAGCTCACCCTCAGCTGCACTGAGAGACTTTTCACTCCTGATTTACACCCCAGGCAATACCACCCTGTGCAGACCCAGCATCGCATGCAAGATCACCTTTTGTTCTCAAAGAGAAGGAAGCCACAAGGACAATGACTCCGTAGCCTCCCTTTCCCTGCAGGTTGCTATAACCTTCTTTAAAGCAGATCACTCTGAATGAGGGTGAAGGACAGCCCCCGGCTCACCTTCTGCACTGACTGATGTTACGCTTTAATGCCACCCTGATGTACCGGGCAGCAGCAAGAGGGGCAAACTGGCAGAAGAGCCAGGTTTTGGACTACTTAGCAAATGCCGGGATTTCTGGGCAGTAATCTACCGACAGGCCGCTAGGTGCTGCTGTAAGGCAAGCAAAGGGCCTGATGGGCAAGTCAGGGAGAGGTGCAAGGTGCACTCCTCACCCAGCTTCAAGCCTTCTCCTAATAAACCTGCTGTGAGAACAGGCTTTGCCTGGCATGGCAACAGCAGCTGGAGCAGACCCATCTGATGTTTCTGCTTAGGCGTTCAACAAAATACGCTCATATACACACCACAGTCTTGTGTAACTGATTAAAGGACCCAAAACCAGGTGGAAACTCACTCCATATCCCAAGTCCTTTGTCTACTCCTTCCAGGCTGAACAACCCCAATTCTCTCAGCCTGTCCTGGTATGGGAGGTGCTCCAGCCCTCTGATCATCTTCATGGCCCTCCTCTCAACTCGCTCCAACATGTCCATGTCTTTCCTGTGCTGAGGACTCTAGAGATGGATTCAGTACTCTAGGTGGGGTCTCAAGAGAGCAGAGTAGAGGGAGAGAATCACCTCCCTCGACTTGCTGGTCACACTTCTTTTGATGCAGCTCAGGACACAGTTGGTTTTCTGAGCTGCAAGCACACACCGTCAGGTCACGTCCAGCTTTTCATCAACCAACACCCCTAAGTCCTTCTTCTCAGGGCTGCTCTCAAATCCATTCTCCGCCCAGCCTGTATTTGTGCTTGGGATTGCCTCGACTCACGTGCAGGACCTTGCATTTGGCGTTGTCGAACTTCATGAGGTTTGCATGGGCCCATCTCTCAAGTCTGTCAAGGTCCCTCTGGATGGCATCCCCTTCCTCTAGAGTGTCCACCACACAGCTTGGTGTCCTCCGCAAACTTGTTGAGGGCGCACTCAATCCCACTGTCCACATCTTCAACAAAGATGTTAAACAACACTGGTCCCAATGCTGACCCCTGTGGAACACTACTCATCACCAGTCTCCACTTGGACATAGGAGCCCTTGACCTCAACTCTCTGAGTGTGACCATCCAGCCAATTCCTTATCTAACATGTGGTCCTTCCATCAAATCCATGTCCCTCCAACTTAAGAGACAAGGATGTCGTGTGGGACAGTGTCAGATGTTTTGCACAAGTCCAGGTAGATGATGTGAGCTGTTCTTCCATATTTATATACTTACATGCATATAAAACCAATACCTGTATTTTTGATAGTTAAGCAATTTCTGAACCTTTTCACTGACAACACCTCAGCAGTCACCTTAGTACACCAAACTTTCCCCCACATCAGTACCAACTCTAACACAACACAGCTAACCCTCCTCCACTGAAGAGCAAAGCAGCTTACCAATTCCACAATGAATTCTTGAGCTTCTTTCTGAGCCTGTCATACCGCCTCCTAGCATGTTCTGTTAACCTCCCAAACACTGGTTTAAGCGTGAAACTGTTTGCAAGCATAAGCATGGACATTGAACCATAGGCAGTCCTACAGGCATGCAAAGATGAACATCTTATGCCTCCTCTGTCCACATGCCCAAGGATGGGAAGCCAGAAGTGCTGTTCAGTTATCCAAGTCTAAATAGGTTTAAGATCTTTTACTGCATTTGGGGAAACACAAGCGTAAGAAACATTTCTTCCATATATATTCATCACTGAAACACTGAATCAAAAGGCAACAAAGGAAGAACGGAAGATGCACCAGGGCTGCCACACAAAGGAACTCGGGAAATTTCCCAGTGCACAGAAACACAGCTAGAGACTTAATTCCTGCTGACATGCAGTTAGGAGGACTGGACTTCATCCACAAGCACCCAGATTGTTCTGGAGGATGTATTTTACATTGGGGACCCTCTGAAAGAATTGGGAGATGTGTAGTTTTGTTCCCTGGGAAAGTGCTCTGACACTTATCTGCTTCTCAGATAGCACAGGACAATCAAAATATAGTAACTCATTAGTAAGCACTGGCTAATTTCTGGCCCATCATGATTCTAATAACAGCCAACAAATCTTTCAACTAGTTTTGTTTAGGGTGTATTTATGACAGCTATTTTGCTCTACATTTTCGGGGAAAGCAGATTACAAAGATGACACTTGCTTCTCTGATGTGGAGGACTGGGTTTCAAAATAAGACAACAGGCCCAAAAGAGCACAGCATAGTATTGCTTATGTGTAAAGTAAATATCATATCACATGCTTCTATCAGAAAAAAACCCAAGGTTTATGTTATGTAGGTGCATGGGAAAGGTGTCTTTTGCTTAAAAGAAGAAAATCCTGATTAAAAAAAAAATCATTCATATAGTAAACTAATTACACAGCATCCTTTTTTGATGTGTCTCTAAACCCACATGTAGATTTTATTCCTTCACTGCCATCTGAAATCTTACTACTTAAGGGACTTTTCATGCAAAACCAAGAAAGCTCTACTCACAAGGTCATAGCAAAGACCTCTCTTAATGTGACCAAATATGTGACTACAATACACCTTCCTTCTCAAACCAACAGTTTCTAAACTCCAAGCTGAGAGATTCAAAGTTTGTAAACTACAAAACATTCTAATTTTAGCACAAAATAATCAATTTCTTTTCACTTCTCTGCCAACCTTACCCTACTGTTTCTTATTTTTTCAGGCTGCAGCACAGAAAGCCAGTACCCACATCTGCACAAAGACTTCCACTGCTCCAAATGCTGCACAAAGCATTGAGGAGTCTTGGCTCAGCCTTGACAGCACAGGAGCAATCCATCTCAAATGCGCTATACAGTTTGCATTTGAGGGTATCACATATAGATAGTTAACCATTGCTTTCCCTCAGTAACAACAAAGAAAGAAACAGGAAATCCTCCTCACTTCCACAGCTCTTCTTTGCAGGCTAGAGATTTATGGCAGTCACTACCTATTCTACCCAACATACAAGCCACCTTTCGAACAATTTTCAAAGCCGGTCCAAAAAAATAGATCATAAACAATAATCCATCCAAACAAAGACCAGAGGTCTCTGCACTACTGGAGATATGTAGGAATACTTATTTACTGGACTCCTTTGTAAAAACAAAATGATTGACGGCAACTGAAATACCAACTTCTCTTTAGACATAAAGACTTAGTGAATAGGAGTAGACGGCAATACTTTGATTACCTGTTACCACTTGCATGGTTTTAGAATAATGACACTGACTGTAGGGAAATTATTAGGTATTTATTTTGCTGTTAGTGCCAAGGCCACAGTTGTGTGAGGCATTGTACAAGTACACGAAATCCTTGCCCAAAAAAGCTTGCAAACCACCTGTTTGTTAACACAGTCACTGTATTTCAACCCTTCTGCCGGTGACAGTATCCTCTCATGGGGCAGACTGGCCTGGTCTGATGAAATATTCAGTCACCAGAGTTAATACTGAACTAATATAAAAACATGGCCCAATCTCTCGATTCACGGTTGGGATACAAGACTCGTATCACAGAGCTCACACCTCAGTCCCACCTGAGGTTACCTAAGATGTATTTTAAATTTCACTTCCCACTGCTCAAATATTCCTCTTCAGAGGTCTCTCTAAACTGAAGGCTCACAGTAAGGGAAAGAATAGAGTTCCTTACCTCTTGTGCAGTCAGGGCATGTTCCCCTGCTAGAAGCAGCATGCTCAGGCCTCCCATTTGTGTAGGATCTGTTAAAAGAGTAAAACCAAGTCTTGAGTTTATTCATTTGCTTGTTTAAAGAACCTACCATTTAAAGCGTTAAACCCCCAGAAGACTACTTGTCACAGACACTCTAAGCAAGCTGCCATAAGAGACAGTTCAAGAGAACCACAAATAACCATTTCTGTACCCTCTGGGAGAGGCTTTCAAAGCTGTTTGAAGGATTTAATTGGATTTGTGTGCTCAACACCCCATTGTGTGGATTTACAATTTTACTGCCAAAGGTTTTATGGAATGCAGAGATGGATATCTTTAAAACAGCAATTGTAATGATCTCATACATAAATACACACAACGATGTTCTAATATCACACATGTTTATAACCCAATGACTGCTCCTACCGAGGCAGTGGCTCCCTTCCTTAACCACGGAACAAGTAAAAGGATGGAACAAAATGACACGATCAAGCTCTGAAGTAAAATTTCTATTTTCATTTAGCTTTAATTTAGAGCTGCATTTAGTGGTGAAGAGTTCCAGCCTGACAGCTCTGAAGCATGAAGCCCTTGATCCTCTGTGCCAGAACAGCACAAGCACTGGCCAGGCAAGCTGCCTGCCTACTTGTTGCCCTGTCAATGCAACACATAATTGAGGCAAGCAAAATGGAGATACAAATGCTCTTTCTCCAAGTATTTGATGCTGACAGCTTCTTGCCTCCAGCCTTCCCTCACCTCAGGAGCTCAGAAAACAACAATAAGAAGTGAAAGCAACGAACACTGGCACTGCATTACTCATGGTGTGGCCTTTCCACTCAGAACAGCGGTTACTCTTCATCATTATGAAGACTAATTGTCAGATTTTGGAGGAGTACATCGGAAGCAATGCAGAGGCCCAATTTAAGTGTCGCATACTAAGAGGGAGACAGTCTGTGGCACGATTGTCTCACACAACAGCCAGAACATGAGAGAGAGGGAAGCACTGTCCTTGATGTATTGCTGAGACACTAACTTCAGCAATGTTGAGACACCAAAAATAAGTAACTTTCCCTGGGTTTCACTAAGTGCACACTCACTTTTTCCAATTTCCTTTCACTAAACTATACAAAAATTCTCTCTACAACAATAAATTACACGTGCCTGGGACCACTCCTTGGAATGGAGGCCAACTGGTACTATTACCCTTGTCCATTTGGTTGCATTTTGTTATGCAAAATTTGGATGCAAAACAGCTGCATCCAATATGACCACTGGGATACCCCCTGGCCCATTCCCACTCATGAGCACAGGTGAAGAATTTGTTGAGCTTTTCAGCTGACATGGGCCAAACCTGTACCTGTAAACCTCCAAACAATTCAGTCCTACCCATGATCAAGGCCCAGTTCACAGGAATATTCACTGGTGCTGTTTGATTCAATACCACAGATACTGCCAGAAGTCCTCCCTCAGACAGCATCGCGCACTGACATTCTAAGTTATTTCAATACTCTCTTGAAACAGCAGTAAATAGAAGCAGAGCAAAGCAATGTAAATGAAACAGGTTCATCCACTATCTCAAGGATAGAAGCAAGCCCATTGTCTTAAGAACACAGTCCAAACAGTATCTGGCTTCAGACCCATTGTTTAACTGCAATTATTTTTTTCCTTTACCATAATAAACAAGTAGAAGATACGTGGGTTTTTTGTAGTTTTGGTTTTTGTGGTTTTTTCATTTTAAAAAAAAAAAAACAAAAAACCAAAAAATTAGTTTCTACTTTTAAATAAAAAAGGGAACAAAAGATAGGAGCTGTAGGAGAAGATCATGTTCAAGACCATTTAAAGAACCTGAAGGTGCACAAGTCCATGGGACCTGATGAGATACATCCACGGGTCATGAAGGAATGGGCAGATGAAGTTGCCAAACCACTATCCATCATATTTGAGAAGTCGTGGCACTTCTTGTGAAGTTCCCGCAGACGGGAAAAGGGGAAACATAACCCCCATTTTTAAAAAAAGGAAATAAAGAAGACCCGGGATACTACAGGCCAGTCAGTCTCACCTCTGTGCCTGGCAAGATCACGAAGCAAATCCTCCTAGAATCTATGCTAAGGCACATGGAAAACAAGCAGGTTATTGACAACAACCAACATGGCTTTACCAAAGGAAAAACGTGCCTGATGAATTTGGTGGCCTTCTACGACAGAGCCACGGCGCTGGTGGATAGAGGAAGGGCAACAGACATTATCTACCTGGACTTGTGCAAAGCTTTTGACACAGTCCCACATGACATCCTTGTCTCTAAGTTGGTGGGACATGGATTTGACGGAAGGAGCACTCGCTGGATAAGGAATTGGCTGGACGGCCGCACTCAAAGAGTTGTGGTCAATGGCTCAATGTCCAAGTGGAGACCAGTGACAAGTGGTGTTCCACAGGGGTCGGTACTGGGACCAGTGTTGTTTAACACCTTTGTTGGAGACAAGGACAGTGGGATGGAGTGCACCCTCAGCAAGTTTGCTGATGACACCAAACTGTGTGGTGTGGTGGATGTGCTGGAGGGAAGGGATGCCATCCAGAGAGACCTTGACAGGCTGGAGAGGTGGGCCAATGCAAACCTCACGAAATTTAACAAGGCCAAGTGCAAGGTCCTGCACGTGGGTCGAGGCAATACCAAGCACAAATACAGGCTGGGCAGAGAATGGATAGAGAGCAGCTCTGAGGAGAAGGACTTGGGGGTATTGGTGGATGAGCAGCTGAACATGAGCCGGCAGTGTGCGCTTGCAGCCCAGAAACCAACCGTGTGCTGGGCTGCATCAAGAGAAGCATTAGCAGCAGGTCAAAGGAGGTGATCCTCCCCCTCTACTCTGTTCTCGTGAGACCCCACCTGGAGTACTGTGTTCAGATGTGGGGCCCCCAACATAAAAAAGATATGGACCTGTTGGAGAGAGTCCAGAGGAGAGACACAAAATTAATCAGAGGGCTGGAGAACCTCCCCTGTGAGGGCAGGCTGAGAGAGTTGGGGTTGTTCAGCCTGGAGAAGAGAAGGCTCTGAGGAGACTTAATAGCAGCTTTCCAGTACCTGAAGGGGGCTACAGGAGAGATGGGGAGGCACTCTGCATCAGGGAATGTAGTGGGAAGACAAGGGGTAACAGGTATAAGCTAAAAGAGGGTAAATTTAGACTAGACATTAGGAAGAAATTTTTCACTGTGAGGGTGGTGAGACACTGGAACAGGTTGCCCACGGAGGTTGTGGATGCCCCATCCCTGGAGGTGTTCAAGGCCAGGCTGGATGAGGCTTTGGGCAACCTGGTCTAGTGGAGGGTGTCCCTGCCCATGGCAGGGGGGTTGGAACTTGATGATCTTTAAGGTCCTTTCCAACCCAAACCATTCTGTGATTCTATGATTCTATATTAAGTTTCTACAAAGAGACAAGGCACTATCAGAAGTGTATGGTTTAGTAACAAGAAGTGGTTGAAGAAATGGAGACATGAAATGGGGAGGGCCAGCAAGTACCTAAACACAATTCACCAGTGAAGCTACCCTGTCAGCATAGCACTTTTGCCATCAAAATACTTGATCAGAAACAGTTCAGTCCTTTAAACCAGAGAACACCAGAGCAATTAAGAAGTTATAAGTGAACACATATCTTGAAAGATAATGCCTGAGCAGGCAGTTAATTTGGAGGAAAAAGAGATGTGAAGAGATCTCCAGGCCGATCATAATCTTTCTGACCTTCACATTAAACAGCAAGAGCTTGGCTTGTTGCTTTCTACTTTCTTTATTCTCATTGGAAGGCTGTTGCAGAACCCAAACCTTCTAAGCATTAAGAGCTTTCTTCAAGTTTTCAGCTTGAATTTACTAAGGGCCAGGTAGTACACATTTTTTCTGGTGCCTGCATCTTTAAGATTAAATAACTGTTCTCCCTAAATAGTATTGCCCTCTTTTGCATTTACAGGAGTCACCCTACTCTTCTTCCACTTCCTTTCCTAGCCTAAGCAAATCAAGATCTCCTGATGTCACCAAGTATGTCTGTCTCCCACAGTCCTGCAGATCTCTGTAGCTCTCCGCTCCAGTTATTCCAGGTGAAGTTAAACTTTCTTGTACATAAGTGACCAGCAGGACAACCATGTCAGGTGAGCTGTGCTCTGTTCAACGGCATTAACTCTTCTCTACAGTTCCTGGAAACACTTTGCCTGACACACTGCAGTATAACACTTCCTTACGTCCACATCACACTGATGGCTTCCAGCTGCTCTCTTTTTCTTCACTTTAGTTACCTGTGGGTCTTCTTCCCCCTCCTTGATTTTGGCCAACTGGAGAACACCCAGTTTGTGGCTCTAAAATTCTTTCTCCTCTTCAAAATAAATTCTTGATGGTCTCAGCTTTCTGCCCTTCAAGTAAGCAGCTTATCACAACAGGACTGTTTTTCCCCTCAAGCAAGCAAATACTTAAACTGTTTGCTTAAATATAAAAATTAAGAGAAAGGGAAAAAATGACAGCTAAATGGAAAGTGAAAGTTCAATTTGGTGCTTAACTTGAATACATATCCTGCAGCTGTAGCAGAGGGCTGGCACTTAGATGTCTGATCATGATAAAACCAAAAATCCTTCCACTAAGGTTTCAAATTACAGAATAACTTCATCTAAGGAAAGAAAAAATGTGCATATGCAAACACTGCCATATGTTTAGAGTCCCTTCTCAGCAAAACAATGCCTCTCTTATGGTACAAAAATCTTTCTGGTATGAAAAATTAATAATTTTAAGTGCTATTTTAAAGCAATTTACAGTTCAATCAACAGTAGTGACAGAACAGTACACACATTTGACTTTCAGAATGGGAGACGATTTGTGACTTTCTCAACAGCTTTTAAAATTGATGAAACTTAAAAACATCTCACTGCGTGCGAATGACACGCTTTGTTAGCATTGGTCTGGTCAGAAGCTCAGATCTGGCTTGTTCATCATCACATTTTTTGGTCAGAGGAAAGAAAGAACTGAAGAAAAACTAAGCAGAAAGACAACCAGCAGGTACCAGTTTCAACTTTTACCTAGGTACAGAATTAAGCTTCTTTTGTAAAAAATATAAATTGCATTTCTATCAGGATATTATCTACTCCAGGAAGTGTCTTTTTTCCACCTGTTGCTTCGCTAAAAAGCTTTTTGTCTCACTCTGATGCAGAAATACAGAAGTATTGGGTATCCTGCACGTTTGTATAGCAAAGCTGTTGCTCACTTAGCTCTGTAGTTTTGAGGGTAGATGCAGCAACGGTCATGTTCACCTCTGAACAACAGTTCTCTCTATAACAGACCACAGGTGAGCCATGTAACGAGAAAAAACACAATAGCTTCCAGGCTGGATGAGCAGGGACACCACTAGTGAGTCTGCAGGTCAGAAGCCCAATGGTGGTGCTACATTTCAGGTTCTTGACACAATGACAGGTCGACACGAGAGGGTTAAAAGTGGGGTGGTTATTATTGGAATGCAAAAAATAAAGGAGAGAAATGGCCTGTGTGGGACTTAAAAAATGAAGGAAGATCTTACGCTCTATATAAGATATTTTCCAAAATTAAATGTAATATGTAAAAAACAATCAAGACAGGATTGAAAGCTACCAAGTAAAACACATTTCCTGGAATGATTCTGGAATCATATAATCCCTGTCCTAAGAAGCTACCTGCCCTGGAAATGCAAGACAGTCAGTGACATTTCAAAGGTAAAAGTATTTCTGAGGTGATTCAGCTACATTTTAGTTCATTAGCTTGTACACAGCCTGGATTTTAAAAGAAGTTCTGCTGGATAGAAGAGTCAAGAGTTGAATTAAACTATTGCATGAAGAATCAAAGAGAGAAGACCACAACAAAATGTATTCAGCACAAACTGGTACATGGTTGACAAAACAGTAATCCATTTGGCACAACAGAGTTGTCATGATTCGGATGCTGCTAACATCTCTTGTCAGAAGCTGTCATTATTTTATGAGCTATTGCTATACTCAAGAAATAGCCAGCCTTCATTGGCATGAGGACTGGAGTTAAGACTCCTAAGAATTACTGGTCTCTGACTCCGTCTGCAGGAAAAAAAAAAAAAAATAAATCACATGTAGCACAAAAGGGCCATATTCAGAAGTTAATGGCTCTATAGATAAAACAATGGATTAGTTTCTAATTAATCCTTAATTTCTGTGTCCTCTGCTCTGACAGGTGTTGATTCAAGATCTCTCTGTACTCAGAAACTCTACACTTGGACAGCCCAGCAGGAGCAGAGATGGATGGCACACATGCTGACTAAGGCTTATTACTTGTCCTTTGTGTTAAGTAAAAAAACCCTTTAAGGAGTATAGAAGAAACTCTGAACCATAAAAAAAAGAAAAAAAAGATGGTTGGGGAAAAAATGATTTTGTATCTTGACTGTTAGGTTTTTAAGCTGCCAGTATTTAATATATCTGTATTTCAAGGTCATGATTGCAACAGCTCTGCTATTTGTGGTAATCAGTGAGAGATTATCTGCCTTTCACCAGTTCAGGCACACCACCTATGCTTATTCATAGATTTTTATTTTTTTTTTACATTTAAAAGGTTAGAATACACCCCTTTATGGTATAATCGGGAAAGGAGCATATTTTAAGTGAATTAAATTACATTGCCCTTGATTTAAATACAAAAAGTTAGCTCCAGCAGTACATTCATCCACAAGAACGTTAGCACCTCCAAGTTCGTAGATACCCATGAATTATTTTTGTCAACAGCAAATTACTAAACATAGTACAACACTCTACAAAAGAGAAGAAGAATGCACACAATCAGCATTTTCCTTTTTGACTAGAAAATCTCTGACAGTAGACAAGCCACAATTGAAAATCAATCAAATCTGGACCCCAAATGGGGTATAGGTTACGCTGCCACATATCTGGGCTTGACTCTTGAAAGCAATCATGCACTAAGAAAAATTTTAGAAAGTTATTATGCAGAGGTTTAACTGGAGTCTTCGCACCTAATTTGGGATATGAAAGCTATTTGCACGATAGTATCACATGCAGTAAAGAAAACTGGTTATCACAGTTCCATTTCAATGCCACATCCTCAAACAAAACAAGGATGCTACATCTGAGTAACGGATAGAAATCTCACCTGCCATCGCGAAGTTAAGCTGTGGCATTTCTTCACTTTTTGTAACTTTCCTCGGGCTTGCTAAATCTTTTGTTGAGTCTGATGCAAAGGCCCATAGCTTTTTCCTGTTTGTAACGTTGGGTGTTTGGGTTTTCACGGGTTTGTTTGTTGTGGGGCACCACTTGTACCCTGGATTTGCTTTCATAAATGCATCCTTGTACTAAAAAAGAAAAGGAAAATTATCAGTCATGCCAGTCATGACATTATACTATCCACAGGGCAATAGAGTACACTGCATGTAAGAGCATTTAATACAGTAAATAATCCTCAAATATCTTGATATTTTAACAGTTTAATCACATGCTTAAAGTCTGACTGCCAACACAATCTATTAAGAAGAAATGTTAAGATAAGTAGAGCTGTATTTAAAAAAAGGGAGGTTCTCTTTCCTCTCCTGAGGGTTTATTACCCAGAGCAGGCTGAAGTTCTGATCCTGCAAACTGCTCCCCAGTGCCTGTACGCTCACTCTCTGGGAAACAGACAGTTATTTGAATTCTTTTGCAGGTACAATCTTTGTTTGCTTTCTAGTTTGAATGAAATACAAACATATATTTAGCAATAAATGCAGCACGAGGCTCCTTACCTTGCACTCATTTTTCTCCAATAGTTCTGTATTTTAAAATATTTGAGTATACGCTTTTCCAAACCAGGCACCGAAAATAAACCACTACCAGTATAATCTCATTTTCAGTAAATTCTGATACACCACCCCAGCCTTTCTTCCAAAATGTACCATGCTGCATGGCTGCATAAAATAAACTGTGACCATTTAAAACTTTATTTGGCCTTGAGCACACAGCACACAACTCCGGTGTTTGCTATATTCTTGGTATGAGGCAGCAAAACAAATCAAGCCAGACTACACACAGCTGGTGGCAGCGGAAAGGTCCGGATCCTACACAGTCTGGGGGGGCAGGGAGAAGGATGGGGACCTACTTTATTCACAAAATGCAACAGTGACGTTCTACAAGTATGTTGCTGGCCAGACCAAAACAAGATTTTTGAATGTTAACAGCAATAAAAAGAAGACACTTCAGTATTTTAAATGTGTTGCTATGCAAGGTGGAGAACGAATTGGAGGAATGTGCCATGTGTTCCAGCTGCAAATGTCTGGCTAACAACTGATAGGGGCTACAGCACTGGCTGCTGTGGGAGCCTACCCAGTAAGCACCAGCGCTGACTGGAGGGAGAAGGAGCCCTATACCTATGCACTAGGTATCTCTCAATGGGGGCAAACCACCAAAAGAGTAATTTTATCCTGAACTACACAGCAGAGCAATTGCAGGAAGTTTCTGCCATGATTACACATTTCCACCCATCCAGCTGTCATCAGTCTCAGTTACGGCACAGAGATGCACCTATGTTTCATGCACATGCCTCCACAGAAACAGATGTAGAGGGGAAAAATCCCTTGGGCACCAAATACAGAAATAGCACTGAAAATCGTGTCCTCTGATAGAGTCACTGCAGTGTTTTGCCAGATCAGTAAACAGCAATGCCTTGTGGCAGGATCACCACTGCACGTGCATTGCTTACTTTCATTTCCATCTTAATCTGTTATCAGCTGGCACTTGCTACCTCCAGACTGTAGCAAGGATAAAACCATTCAGTTTACAAGCACAGCACCATGTGAACCTGCTGTGTTTAGTCCTATCTTTATAGATAAATAATAAAGATCTGCAGGGACCGCTGACCCACATACTCACTGTGTTTTCTGAACAGTGTGCAGGTATTAAATCAGCAAACTAAGGACTGCCAACACCTCTCACCTCGCCCCTTTTCCCCTTCTCTCAGTTTGTTTTGGGAGTTCAGTACACCACAAAAATAGTGAGATGGAGGGAAAGGAAGGGGAGGGGGTAAGGGAAGAGGCGGAAAGGAAACAGAGAGAAGCAGCTTTGCCTTCCACGGTTAAAGCCACAGCCCACTCACAAATTATGCTTCCAGCCTGCAGAGGGAAAAGCACAGCATCACTAGGAATGAGCTACATAAGCTCTCCATATCAGCGTTGCCACTTGGAGTAACTGAATTATTCTATGGAGTAATTTGACAAGCCGACAGGCTGCCCATCAAATGAGAACCTGAATGCATGCCATTTGTGAGACGAGGCAGAAATAAGCTTTTAATCAGTTTCCAACAAGAGCAATTCAAGTGAGGTGCTGTGTTAATGGATTTTTCCTCTGTAAAGCCAAGAAGTGAATGTTAACTGCACTCTCTGAAGGGGAGGGAGCAAACTAAGGGAGGACAACTCATTGGCCCCTTTCACAGTTTCAACACTCAAAAAGAAAATCCAAAAGTTAAACAATGGCCAAGAAGTAGTTTGATAAAATGCATACAGGGGCCTGATACAAATCTCAGAAAGACTTTCAGTATTGATTTTCGTGACTATTAGACCAGGAGTTAAAATGAAATTATAGATTTTGCTTGCCAGGTCATGAGAAGATAACTTAAATGACCTACACACACTACCGAGAAAGTGCCAAAGGCAATAGCAGAGCTTACTGTTTCCTTCCATTCAACCAGCTGTGCAGTAAACCAACTTAACACAGCCAGCCTAAGGAAGTCTCTAAAGCCACTTGACAAAAAAAAAAATAAAAACCAGACAAATGCAAACACACCACTTTGGTTCTCACACATGAGTGGCAGGGATGGCCTGGCTATTAAGCTCCTGAAGCTCGAGGTAAGGTGAATAAAAACACAGGATATGTTTGTGGGATTGGTCTGACATATCCTTTCTGTTTTGAGAAAGCCTGGGGAAGGATGTGTTATGCAGTGGGACTGGTGTCGCTTTAAAGCTGAGGTTAAAAAAGGTACTTCGTTTCAGTACAACTAACTCCCTGATTTGCTTTCATCACCAAATAAAAAAAAAGATTTGCTTTCTCCAGTGTGGTGGGAACAGGGGCTCACAAGTGGATTCCAGCTACACCTCAGGGTAGCAGTTAGCACGTGCTTAAATCCCACCAACTGTCACATGAATCCCAGAGAACTAACAACAACAACAACAACAACATCCCCAGAAAATACTGCACTCCATTTTTGACTCCTGAAAGACAGAGGGTCCACATTACATGTTTCGGTCTATACATCACCCAGTGAAGTTGCCAGACTCCAGCCAGGAAGCCAGAATACTTGCCCCCTCCTGCCCCAGGGCAGCCACCAAAGCAGCAGCACAGCAAGAACAAGGAGCTCCCAGTCGGGCTGGTTGTGCCTGCAAAACCACTGGCTGAGCACTCGCAGGGAGAAGTGTTCAGGTCTGCCACTTGAACAGCAGCATCCTGGATTTATCAGGCTGTTCCCCAGAAGAAGCAATCCCAGCTGCCTAGATATTGCCAATGCAAAGACATAGTTAAGAATGAAGTGTTTTCTAGCAAGGGAAACAGGGCTTGAACAATAATAATCTCCTTGGATATTTTCCAAGGCAGCTGTATATCCCCAGGAAGCCCTGTTAAGAGTTAACAGAAGAACACTGCCCCTATTACTGTAGTAACTAAAAATGCTGGAGCATATTTATGAGTGGCCAGAATTCATCTTCCCCTCAGTGAAGGGAAATGCTAACAAACAGTAGCAATACTTGCGGTTCCACTTGGGAGCATTTATCAGCTACTGGGCTTAAATCCTCTAGAATGAAACTTTCAAAGTTAAGTTGATCTACCAAGTGTGTAGGATACAAATAGAAAGGCTGTTCCTAAAGGGAACACCAACAGAAGCTGATATTGAGCTCTGCAGGCACAGTATGAGGTCTTCAGGGCAGGTGTCGCTACAAGAGACCATAAACCACAAAACTGAAAGTAGAGAGATCATGGGAATAGTTTTTCTATGAAACTAAGGCACGCGAAGGTACAGATGGGTACCTACAGAATTTTCCAAAAGTGCCTAAATGAACCATAGACCCAATTATCCTCTCAGTGGGAATCACAGATAGATGTCCAACCCAACAGAAAACTCCTTAGAATTCCACTTGGCAAACGTTCTGGTGCCTCCCTATCTTCCAAAATCCTAGATCGTGCATACGGTGAGATACAGGTAAGTAAATACGCCAATGCCTTGATTTGCACACTGCTGAGGTAGCATCAGTTGTTGGTACTACGCATGTAGGAAACTGAAAGCTGCTTGCTTGAAGCTTGATCTGAGCTAACTGGCTTTGTGAACTCTGGCTTCAAGTAGTAAAAACATTCTCCAGACGGTAAAACAACAACTGCAGTAGGGTCCACTTCTGTCAGGCACATTCGTATCTCTGGAAGAGTGATTCAGATGCTTAGGGTACACAAGGAATGTTGCAGGGCCAGCAGATATGACACAGGGTCCTTTGGGAAATGGGTGCCCTGCCAGGACAGTGGCTAGAGGTTACGTGGTGAAAACTGGAAGTCAAAGGGCACTGAAGAGCTACATTTAAGTCACAGAAACTCATCTGCTGTATCTTTAACCTCAAGGAGCTTACAGATAGGTACTCAATAAGACTATTGGTACAACGGTAACTTTATACCCTTCCAAAGGCATTCACCTTCTTGACTTTTACATGAACTCTCCTTCGGAAAAATACCAATAAATGGTTTGCATTAGAGCTAACATTAACATCTTTTTGACTTTCTCTGAGTCTGTCTAACTACAAAAGTGAATGTTAAAACAAACCGATCCACACACAGAGAACAGGCCTGTTGGTGAAGAAGGCCCGAGTATATTAAACAGCACATTATAGCTGCTAATTATTGTTGTAACATACAACTGTTCAAATCATAAAAATTATACGTTATCTCTCTTCTGTACATCTTGGAACTAGTTGTAATGATGTAAACTACTTAGATTTATTGTTTCCCTTTGATGTTGAATATGCAATTTGTTCTTCATGCCAAGAAAAATAAATAAATCACTACAGGAACAATGATTTCTACAACAATATGATTAATAGTTTCAGATCTGCCATTTAATACAGAAGTTCGGCAATTATTTTCCTTCTTAACAAATGAGTTTCCTTCAAGATAAAAGGCTAGGAAAGTCAGTCACATCAGGTTGGTTTCTTCCAAAAGTTATTTCTTCATTTTTATCTTTCTTTGCTCTGTACCTGTACTGGATATCCCAATTACCCTTTTCCCACACATTTCAAGAAGTATTGCTAATTTGTAAGTGGGAATGCAGAGCAAATCAGGAATGGTTGGATGAAGCTGAAGCTCAAGTATTTCAACACTGTTTCACTGTCACCGGCAGGGAACTACAGAGGTACTACAGACTCTGCTTCAAACAGGACCTGCCATGCAGAACACTTTTTTTCTGCAGACCTCCCCACGCTCACATGAACTACTGAACAGCCATACCTCATATACCTGTGTTAACAGTAGCAGACAACTCTGCATGACAGGCAGGTATGGACAACAGCTTCCCCAATCGTTTCACAACTACCTGTACTTCTTGTAGTGTGCTACCATTACACAAGAAATGAGAGAGATGATCTTCCTTCTCACTGGCCCACCACTATTTTTTCTAAGATCGAATTCAATGGTTACCTGCAATCTACATCACACAGATAATTACACGGATCTGTTCTGAGATCATGTTACCAGCCTAAGTACCTGGTTCTGTCTCTCTCACTCTGCTATCAATATCAGCCGCCTTCTTGGGACCATCTTGCCAAGCAAGCTATTTCTCAAAAAGCCCCATTTCAATTTTAAGTTGATGCAAACATAATTTGTGAAATATGGGGATAAATCTCTTTTCCCTGCTCCTAGTTAAAAAACTATGTATTGCTCTCTGGTTTGAGTAACAGACTCTGCCTCACTACACTAACACGAAACACTAACAATTTTTAAATTCTTTAGCATCAAATGTAAGAAGGGCCTACATTTGTCAACTACGCTTTTGGTTTGGTCCACCTGTATTATAACAGCAACCTGCACTATCAATAGCAAACGCATAGCTTAAGCTAAGTATCACTACTCAGCTGACATTGAACTGTTTGTTACCGTTTCCAGTGGCCACTATCCACGCACTATCAATGTGTTAATACTTGTACCACAGGAATTATCAGGTGATATCTATCACAAAGTGCATATATTTGTACCAATGACTACTACAGCCAGGTTAGTTTGTGTACACAGGCCAATTTCTTTGCATTCTGGTCAAAAAGGCCAAGTAAAGCAAGAACAGCAGCTGCTCTGGGCACCATAATCCCACCATGGAAGCTGAGGAGCTCAGGGAAGAGAAAGACCCCACAGAAAACATTTAATACACAGAAACAGAGGACAGACAAATATATAATGAACTCCCTTCACATCCACCATTCAGACAGAGCATACCTCCTTGGCCATGTCAGTGTATTTCTGCTTTTCTTTTGGATCTAGAACAGCCCACCAATCTGCCAAGATCTTGGTTGCGCCACGATTATCGAGGCGAGGGTGTTCTTTTCGCACAAGAGAGCGATGGCGTTTGCAGAACAAGAGAAATGCATTCATTGGTCGGCGAGCTCGCTGCTCTGAGGACTCATCATCTTCGGTTTCATCAGGATCCTGCTCTAAACCATCAGCACCAAGGAGAGGCACCTAGCAGAACCGAAAAGGAAGGGGCGTGAACTCAGTTATCCACACTTCTCACAGGGACTGACAGTCTGCGTATGCCGTATGTGAACGAGGGAGACGCATGCTGACACACACAGCTCTCTCCAAAAGCCATCCATTCCATCCAGAAGACCTAGAGTTCTACATCAAACCTCCTCACCTGGTGGTCCAAGGTTCATTCATGCTCTCTGCAAGACTTCAACTCTGACTTGCAAGTGGAGCAGATTTCTAAGCTGAGGACCATTGTCGAGTAACAGTCCTAAAGTGGCTGGAAGGAAGAGATCCTTCCTACCTGCTTCTACAGCCTAGAAATCATCTCACTGGGAAGAGGTGCTGCAGTGGCTCGCTGTGCTGCAGTGGAGCCACTGCACGGACGCCCAGTCAGAGCCAGAAGGCAAATCTCAACAGAATACACTGACAAAATATGCTCTCTTTACTCACAGACCAGACTATCCACCGCTGCAAGGGACGTATCACAGAAGACTAGTTCTGATTGAATGAAACTTATTACTGTACAGGACAGAAAACCATCTCCTACCTAACTGCAACATGGCTGTTCTATGCCACACTGTGGCAAGTGACTTGTAAGGTCAATAGAACACACTGTCAGAGTTATCAGGCTCCTCCTTGTTGCTCCTTATCCTTGTCAAGGCCACTCTTCCTTATCAGTATGTGGCTCAAGGCAGTCTCCTCAGCACTGACCTCTCCCTTCCTGCCTTAGCAAAGCATCAAGGACATTGAGATATGAACATCATCCATATTATGGAAACATCACATCTCCAAAACCCGTCACCTCCCATTCCCACTGCTTGTTACAGAGGATGAGTCTAACTGTACATTTGTGAGGTACCACACTGTGGGATCCTTACGAAAAAAGGTTATGGCCAGCATCATCAAACGATACTGAAATACCAAGCATCAGATGAGAGAAAGATTATTCCACCCGTGCTCTCAATATTCTGGAGTATAAGTTGAATTTTGCATGCAAAGATAGTAAAAATTGTTGACATTTTTTTCTTTTTCCCTTTTAATCTTCATATTTTTTTAAACTTCAAAGAAAGAAAGGAAGTATTAGCTTGTCCTTAAAGCCACTAGAAGCAGCTATTAAGCACAGGCTAAATTCAAGTCTAAAATGAACAATTAAAAACAAATGAACAATTAAAAAAAAAAGGTGCCAAAAACCTACCTTGAGCAATCAAGACCAAGATGTGTAACATCTTTACCAAGACAACCTTGTGAAAACTCTTAGAGTCTAACTCTCAAAAAAGAGAGTTTCGTCTGAGATTTTAAAAGCATGGTTGACAACTTACTTTTTTTTGTGATATTTGCTATTTACATTTATAGCCTTATTGCCACAGCATTACTTCTTATAATTGGCTGTGTTTGTTCACAAAAGAAAACAGCAAGAAGAAAACAAAACGGAAACACAGCCAAGAAGAATCTGACCCACCATTAAATTTCTATGGTCAAAGCACGTAATGAAGTCTACCTTATCAATATCCTCCTCTTCCTCTTCTTCTTCTTCCTCTTCGGAGAAGTCAAGGAGTTTCTTGGCAAGCAGGGGATGCCACTGAAGACACTTTCTTTTTGGTCGCTTCCCAGTTCCTTCTCCTTCTGTCGAATGATCCTTATTCCTACTACTGCCTTTCATTACTGTGACCTGTTCATGCAAAAATAGTTTTAAGTTCACAACAAACCCTTAAGCATAAGTTATCATGTAAACACTTAAACCAGTGACAAATATATGGGGCACTAATGCAAGACCCAGAAGTTTTTTGACAAGGTAATAGAGGTTTATTCCAATTATCAACAACAGCATGGAGCATCTTTTCCAACCTTAACACTTCCACCTGATGCCCAGATTAACCGACAATATACAAACTGAGAGCACGAAGCAAGGACACCAGTCAGTCCAGCTCTTGAGTGTGCTCCTGTCTGAAAGCAGAAAAGCCCTCACATTTCACCGGTCAAGTGAGTGAGGGACTCCACAGCTTTTCTACACCTGTGTCCATTGTAGTTTTTCATATTTTGCCACTGAAAACGTCAGGATATCCCTCTTTGTAGCAGCGGAACATATTTCCAGCCAGTCATTTGTTAATTATGCACTTACATATAGCAATGCTGATGTAGAACATTACGAGCCAGGATTTCCCAAGTGCCATTAAAAGGTGCAGTAGGGAAATCTGACTCCCTGACCAAGGGAAGTGAATTTTAATACATTAATTTGAAGCAAACGACCAGAAGTAGTTACTCTGCCACTTCCAAAGTACTCATCAACAAGAGCCCCTGCACAGCAAACAAAGCAGACCATCTCCTGAACCAAGTGCACGCAGAAGCTAAATAATACTTACACAGCTATCCTGTGTGTGTGTGCTCTCATCTAAAAAATACGCAAGAACCACCTCTCAGTAAAAATACATGCTTAACACATGCTAACTACCAATTCAAGGGATGGCTTAAAGATCTGATACCCAAGTAAGGGACCCATAAATATATAAACAAAGCCAGCACATCACATTTGAGTACCGAAGCCCACAGGAAGCAAGCACTGCCGGCACACAGTCTGGTCCCTCGTAGCCTTCTGTTTACACTGTATAATGTCAACGGATAATCCTGACAGGAGCTTGGCCAGCTTCCAAGAAAACAATGCAAACATCAAAACAAACAAACTGGAGAGTGGTTTGCCAGCTAGATCTTTATAAAGCCAACAAAAATTGATGAAGTCTCACAGGGAGTTCCCACTGGCAGGATAAAAAAGCTGGGTTAAGTCCTGGTCCTGCAGGCGAAGCCAGCAGAAGCTCTGTTGACTTTCAGGAGAAGGGCATGAAAAGAGGTCAAACCTTGTGATTGCAAGGCCACATCGCATTTTAAGATGCTACTTTCTGGAAGATGCCTGCTAGAATACTCATGTTCCAGGCTATGTTGTCAGAACGGAAAAATGTGACACTTGCACTTACACCGGTCGCCCAAGCCCTGGTGGCACTATGAGGGTGAATGCCTCACCAGAGCCGTCCCACGCAGCAGCTCCAGCCACACTCCTATGTATCACTAATTCTGCTTTTGGCTGATCTCTTCCACGTGTGCTTCTTGTTAGTTAACTCTCTGTCATTTTGGCAACATTCCCTTGTTTGCACTAGAAATGTGTGTAAGCAGCTGCTTCCCCTGCAGACTCCAACAGCACAGAAAGCTGAAGGATCTTCAGACACTGCTTGATGGAGGAAACCACCGAACCCTAAAGGTTCAGAAATTCTAACCTGCATCTAAAAATGGCATTTTCCTGGATGTGTATTCGATTTTGTTAGCTCCTCCCTGCTCAGTGGTACCTGGCCCCCACCAGTTAAGAATGCCCTGTAAATTTGTAGCAGCTTGCCATTAAGCTCCACACTTTGCTGTCCCCATCACACCGCTTCTACCTGGAGCACATTTAAACTTTGATTTCACGGCACTCATTCCTCTGTTCATTTTCTGTAACCTTTTCAGCAAATACTATATGGTACATAATCACACACCATTTCACCTAAATCTCTGTCCGTGACTTGCAAAGCGGATCCAAACTCACAGAAACAGAAAACCTCAGCTTCAGAAGAACATTAAAGTGAGGAAAATCAAGCCACAATCCAGTATTGTGAAATGCAAGTTTCACATTGCTGCTGTCCCACCGTGACCTCCGCCACGCACCACACTGTGCTGTGCTCCCCCATCTGTGCCTCTTCCTCAAGTGCGGAACCACCATTTGCTTTTGCCTGGGGAATTTTGGACACAAATCGACACAGAAGCTGAGTTAACGTTCAAGCAAAAACTTCAGCTCCTCTGGTTCGTAGATTTTTGTTACATCCTGGAGTTTGTTAGATGATGTTTGTTAGATCTGCCTATTACTGTAGTCTAAATACAGTACATGATCAGGATAAACATGCTACAAGTAGGATGGAGAGTCAGTTACTCCAGCTCTTACCACTGACTTATCTAGGGGAGCTGATCGTATGGTTTCTCCCTACATTCAGCCCTAAGCAAGATGAGTATTACCGGTACACACCTCGTTAGTGTGAAACTAAGCTAATGTTTGGGAGTGCTCCATGATCCTCCTTTGCAAAGCTCAACTGAAGTCTCGGTGCTATTTCAACAACAGCATCATCTTTAGCTGGCACGTCTCTGCCTGCTGCCCTTTGGAAGATGAGCAAGAGGAAACTTACCAGGACTTAAGTGATCCCAGAGCGTATTTGACATGTGTTCTCCACCACCCCTGAGGCCCTACCTAAGCTCAGCAAGGCAGCACAGACCCCAGGCACCGGTCACCTGGCAAGTCCCAAAGGGGCTCTCAGTACATTATGTCTCTTTACTACCCCC
>WKFP01013792.1:427396-472095 GCA_011057875.1 Pterocles orientalis | reverse complement strand
AGAAAGTTTTAAAAAAAAAAAAAAAAAAAAAAAAAAAGGCGGGGGAATAAATTTGTTACCAGTGTTCACATGCCTTTATGTGCACATAATTTAGTTTTGCTTTTGGTTAATACTGTCATAGTTAATTCTTCAGAGCTATTGGTCAGAACGGTTGTTAAGGGCATTTTAAAAACTAGCTCTCTCCAAATCTCTGGAAACTGCAGAGACAGCAAGTGCACAGGACAGCACAAGAAAACCTCCCGCTGAACAAGAAAACCCTCACACATTCAATAAATAGAAAAAGCTTGCCTATTCTGTGCAAGGAATACTCTGCCCAGATGTGCTTGTGTCACCATTTTGGCAACTGTGTTTTAAAAGATACTAAATGAATATTCATCCTTCCATGAGACTTAAGCATAATACAAGAAATAAAGCTTGAAAAGTCATGAGGAGATATGTAATCTACTGCAAAGTCTTTTAACAACGGCTGATTTTAAGTAACAATTTCTCCTTTCTTTTTAGTTCTCTTTTTTCCTCTTCATTTATAGAAGACAACATGAAAAATATAATAAACGAATATTTTACTGTGTATTCTTTAGACTTTAGGAATGTCCTCATTAAAATAAGTGAAAAATAAGCAAACCCTGCCTGCTACAAAATTGCCCTCAAAAGACATACTTAAGAATGAACTGGATCCTACTGCTATAATGCATGAGTAAAATGACTAGGAAATTTAAAAGACAAAACTTAAGCACAGATCTCAACTACTGGCTTTTCCTTATGCCCCTGCCAGAGAACAAACACACCTGACTGGATCTTACATGGCCAAGCAAGTATTTCAGCTTACACTTGGCCTGAAGTTCAGTGTGTAACCTAAACTTGAGAGTGCTAACATTAGCTACGGTACTGAAAACCACATTAGGAGTGTAGCATGGTCAGGCTGCCAGCAAGCGCTTGTTGCCAGTAGGGCAAACTACTTGTTAAACTACAACTTGGTAGCTGTAGTCAAGAAAACGCGCTCAAAGAAAAAATAAAAGAGCAAACAGGAAAAAGGAAAAGATGGAGGAAGAAAAAAGGGTGAAGAAAGGGCAAAGAAAAGAAAGAAGAATGAAGAAAAACGGCAAAGAAAAATAAGGGAAAAGCTCTGTGAAAACTAGCATAATTTAGCTTGACAAAGACAAAAAATAACAGGATTTGAATAAAAGACATCAGAAAAAAAAAATCTATTTTCCACATCCACAATGCAGAGCCCAAGTGGGTGGCCCCTACAGACAGGAAGGAAAACGGAGGCCAAGCCCTGGAGTGCACTCCCTCGCAGAGCAGTACAGGAGCAGCAGAAGGAGGTGTTTCTTGGGGGTGTGTGTGTGTGTGTCTGTGTCTGTGTGTCTGTGTGTGTACCACCAGTGCCCCGGGACCCCCACGGTTGTGGCATGCAGGGCTATAATGCTGCTAAAGAAACTGTCCAAGTTGTCATGAGTTGTCCCCCTCACCCCATAGGCTAAACATAAAAAAGTTTAATCAAATTATGCAAACTAAGTGGTGCATGATATTTCAACCATTTAAAAATACCTTGTATTTTAGTTAAAAGTACTCACAATGCACAGAATACAAGCACGATGGTTGGATGGGAGTTTGGACAACCTTTATAAAAACAACCACCTCCCAGTTCTCTAAAGTCTTTCATTATTTTGTTTTTTTCCCCCCATATTTGGATGTTTTTTCCCCAGTCTGAATGCTAAGAAACAGCTACTCACTACGTAAAACCAAACCAGTACATTTATCTTGAAACTTATCAATGCTGGAAAACACATGCTACCAGGCTTGCAGGAATCCGCTCCCAGGCCTATAAAAAGAACCTTTACAATGTGAGAAATAGTTTAGGAAATGGTTCATCTTTTATTTTCTACTATGCTTTATCCTAAGTAAATCTAATATCTGAGAAAACTCAGGACTTCAAACACTAATTATTATTTTTTTAAAAACAACAAAGTGACAAACACTTTCAAACAGAGTTGCTGAGGCTGGGCACAGCAAGTTTGACTGTGTTTTGGACCAAGCTTCTAATGAAAATCTCATGGATGAAACGGCAAGCCCCTGACCCCAGAGGAAACATTTGCTCTGTTTGGGCCACAGCTCGGCAGGAACACACTGCTTCCACATCGAAACAAAACACCAACGCTGCTCAAAACCAACCATCCACAAACCCAACACTAAATCCAGGAGGAGGAGGAGGGGACAGGGGTTTGGCATAGCAGCAGGGAGGAGTGAGGCAAGAGGAGGAGGAGACATCAGAAATGCTGCTGCTGCTGCTGCCGTCAACGGCGACAAATCTGCCGGTAACTGCACCACGGCACTGGTACCCGAGCAGGATGAAAGGGGGCCGAAAGAGCATTCGGGGTGCTGAGCCCAGCAGCTGAGCCGTGGCCAGGCAGGCACGGAGGTGCGGGGAGGCAAGGGCCGCGGGCAGCCCGGGGCAGGGCACCTCCCAGCCGTCCCCCCGGCTGGCAGCACTCCTGGGGCTCAGGGAAGGGATAGGGGCGTGTGGGGACGGGGGACAGGTCCCACTCCTGGGGCTCAGGGACGGGATAGGGGCGTGTGGGGACGGGGGGACAGGTCCCACTCCTGGGGCTCAGGGACGGGATACGGGCGTGTGGGGACGGGGGGACAGGTCCCACTCCTGGGGCTCAGGGACGGGATACGGGCGTGTGGGGACGGGGGGACAGGTCCCACTCCTGGGGCTCAGGGACGGGATACGGGCGTGTGGGGACGGGGGGACAGGTCCCACTCCTGGGGCTCAGGGAAGGGATACGGGCGTGTGGGGACGGGGGACAGGTCCCACTCCTGTTTTAGGGCTCCTTTACTCACGTGTCGACTCTCTGGTCACATCAAGCCACCCCGAGTGTCTGGGGAAGAGGTAAGCCTCAGCAAGCACCCGCGGCGGGGAAGAGGCGAAGCCGCGCCGGCATGCGGCAGCCCTGCCCGGCAGTGCCCCGCAGGAGCGCTCCGCAGGCCCAGGGGAGAGCACACGAGGGGCCTGGGGCTCTCTGGGAGCCGGAGGCTGGAGGCGAGCAGGGGCGGCGGGCGGCAGGTGCAGGCGTTGGAGGGGTTCACTGACTAACGGGCCCCGGCCCCGAGGGTTCCAAACGGGCAGCCGCCGCGGGGAGGGGGAAGGGAAACCCGCAGCTAAGGCTCGCCCTTGTTAGAGTAAACTAAAAAGAAAGCCCCCACGCCCCATGGAAATACAGCACCAGCAGGCGAGGGGAGAGCTGCTCATCCCCGCCCCGCTGCTGCAGAGCGTGTGCTTTCAAAGCAACAGGTTTGGGGTGTAATCACTGACATCTTTATTCAAAGCGCAGTAAGATCTCCAAACAGGAGCCTCCACAGAAGGATGCAGTTTAAACAGTTTGAAGTAACCAGCCAGTGGTTGTTTAACTATTTTTTTCAGATTGTGTTTTATTCCTGAGTCAGTTGAAAAAGAGCTGTTGTCTGAAGACTCATCTCTTAACTAAAACAGGCCTTTTTTGCCTTGAATTTAAGTTACAGTAGGACATTTGCCATTGCAGGATTCGTTTCAGCCTTGCAGCAGCTGTGGAGGCAGAAACAACAAAACAAGAAACCCAGGGAGTCACAGGTCACAGTTACACTTACTTCACCAAAATGTTAACAAGACTCCAGTGACACACTCAGCTAGCCAACATTTCTGGGTCATAAAGTGCAGAAGACACACATTTTGTCAGGGTGAGAGCCGCCTTTCTGGATAGCAGGCACTAACCACCTCACCTGCCAACCCACCATCACAGCAGGTCTGTCCACAGCCCTGCACATCACTCGGGAAAATCCACCTGGACTAGTCTAGCAGCCTCCTGTGCCCAGCGCTCCTGCAGGGCAGGCAGGGGTTTGTTTCCCTCACTGCACGCTCTGTGCGGTACGAACACACAGGAGCGAGGCACTGGAGAGCAGTGCCAGGCTTCCCACATATGTAGGCGAGGTCAGTCACCCAGGGGATGAATACACTGGGACACCTGTGCTACTAAACCCGACCCTGCTCCAAGGTGACGGAGACATGACCCACCCAGACAGAAAGCTCTGGCATCCTTTTGCTCCAAAGCAGCCTTTCTTTTTGCTCCTACATCTGCTGCCACAACAGGAGAGAGCACCACCAAACCCGGAAAGGTGAGAATAAATGCCAGAAATTCAAAACACAGGAGGCAGAGCCCAACCTACTTTGCAATGTTTCCTCCCACGGAGAGGGGGATAATGACAACATGCGCTACAAAAGCCCTCTGCTGACGCCAGAGCGATTTATCAATAGCACACTTTCCTCCAGGAACACAGAGCAGACTGTGAAACGCAACCACCTCTCAGACAGGAGACGAGTGGTTGTCTGCAGAGCTCCATAGCCCATAGCAACAGCGCAACCCAAAAAAACAATCACTTTGAGCAAGTTAAAGAAGGGGAGAAATTTTGACAGAGAGAATAGTTGCCCAACAGCAATGAAAACAAGTGTCCAGAACTGAGAGAGTATTCACATACACACCCTGAAAAATGTGGTTCGTGCTTCTGGCTGATTGGGGCTACCTGAGCCTGCATGAAGAGCAGCTTTTCTACAAAGACACCTGTAATTCCTGTGTTTTGTCATTATTTTAATAGCGTCATAAAATGAAAATATTTGTGATTTGATAACTGGATCACCAGGGGTTCCCTCTAGTTTTTGCAAGTCACTAAATGGTGAATGTCAGCATAAAGAGCTTTAGAGCCAGTGAGATCACGGGTAAGATGGCCGGAGGAAATTCTGAATGAATTTCAGTGCACGGGTAGTCCCATGAGGGCATGTCCAGTTCAGCACCAGCTTCCTCGCTGAACTCAAACTGACATTTTAAGTGAACAAGAGGGAAGGCCTGGACTTCTGCTCACAGCCTTCAAAGGATGAGACCCTCTGAATGTCAGAAACAACCCCCTCAAAACTAACAAACCAAGAAAAACACCAAAACCAAAAAACCCAAACCCAACCAAAAGTTAATCTTTTGGATTTGCCACTCCCAAAGGTTCATTTTTATCTTTGATTAGTGGGCATACAAATTGCTCTGGGGTTCAGCCATCGCAGAAACGCAGCCAAGTGCTTTTGTGCAGCACAGAGCAGCACAAAAGAGGAGATGTTCTTGCAGCAGATGTCGCAGGCTGAGCGCTGCTGAATGGGAAAATTGTTCGACTCTCTTTTTCACCTCTCGTTGATAGTGTCCTAGCATCTTCTGCAAAAGTGAGACAATGCAGCTGTGTCCATCGCTACTGTAATCCATTCTAAGGTTTACCATATGCGTAACGAAGCTTTCATAATAAAATTCAGTCATAATTACTACCAGTGTCAGGGGAACCATATACAGCCGTACAAGCAAATGAAAGAATTAGTCCCTTAATACATATTTAATAGGCCATGAAATATCTCTGTACGACCCAGTATTACAGTTTGTCTACTTTTACTTCAACTCAAGCTCAATAGACTAAGACAGTTGTCCAAACAACCCCTCGAAACAGCCACTACTGACTGCTCTTACAGAAGAAGAATCAAATTAATGGCTACAAACAGTATTTACTCAGCTCATCTTCAATATCATTAGCTCATAAATCATGGTAATGTGACTCTTATACATTTCAGAAACAACATACACGAAAACTTCAAATAAAAACAGGCTTGTGCAATGATCACTGACAGAAATACCACAGACTGACTCCATGCTAAATTCCTAGCTACTATCATATTTTCTGCAGAATCAAACTGCCACAACCTCCTCCTATCCTCTCCCCCTACAAAGGGATAAATCAAGTAAAGCAAAAAATTAGTGAAAAGTTAACCTCTGGAGACCTTGCCTGAACCCTCCCCTACCAGACTCCAGGGGTTAATTTCCAAACTATTGACCTAAAATAACATTAAAGAAATATTAAAGAAGCAACACTTTTTGTCAAAATAAATTGTATCTCAAATTAGGCATAACCCAAGAAAGTAAACAGAATACCAGGGCAAAGCAGAATTTTGTTGAAAAATTATACAAATAAGTGGAAAACAAATTTGCACACATTTATCAATTATACCTGTATTTCTCTTCTTTCTAAAGGCTGCATTTGAAGTATCAGAAATGAGCTTTTAATGCACACTAGATTCCTTAGTGCAGTGGTTTAACTTGATCACAGATGGAGGACATAGAGCTAAAGAAACTTTGACTCTGTTTTTGGAAATACTGCCATCTCTCAGAACTATGCAGATCCACGTAAAATCCTTTTGTGTCTATCAGAATTTGTAATGATTTTGAAAGCAGATGTACTATCTCAAGATACAATTCTCAAGTGCCATCTAGTGGTTATTTTCATTGTAATTTCAGTTTGGTATTTCAAAACCACTTTCTCCACTTTAAAATTTTTTTTTGAAGTTTGATATTTTTATCACTTACTGTTATTTTATTATGCAGCTCTTCATCCTGCAATGGTAAGTAGATGCTTAAATTAAACCTAAGTTTAAGCATTCTAATGGACAATTTGAAACAGAAGACAGATGATTTCAGGACTAACAAATTAAAAGAAAAAGGGGAAAAAAAATCTTATCCATACAAACGAAACAAGATACAAATGTCAGTTCATTATTTAGAGCGTTTTCAGTACAACTTAATGACTTCTAATCATAAGAAAATTCTGATATGTTGAAGTCTGTAATTAATTAGGGCCTCAACATAGGAGAAAATCCTGGAGAATAAAGCATGTTTTAAGTGTTCCTCACACCAGATAAAGCCAAAAAATCCACAGTGCCATATCAAAAGCTTTGTATTTTACACTCAACCCAACCTGTGATCTTACACAGGCTCAACACTTTGATACTTAGCTAAGTTTGGTGATTTAACATATTAGTCTCATAATGAGAACAATTACTTCAGGCCTTCTGTCTCCCACCTCAAATATCCCTTAGTCCCCAAGCGGAAGGAATTGGGCTGACTAGGTATCCTGAAAAATGGGTAGACATGCACATGCAATACAGTGAGCCCAAGGTGGCATCACACCTCCACGCTGTGCAGACAACCTGCGTGAAACATGCAGAGCACATCAGATCCCGAATCCCACGTGTAAGCAAAGACACATATGTGCTTGTATCTCCATCTGGAAATCCCCAGACACAAATATGGAAGTCAGTGTCAGGTAGCCAACCACCCAATGAAAATATCTGTGCTTCTTTAAAATGGGCCTCTGAGAGCCTAAAAGGAAGATTTTCTTCTACTTCTGTTACATACTGTGATAGAACTACAGTAAGACATAGATTTTTTTTTAATCTATCTCTATAGAGAAAGTATCAGAACACAAATTTGAGACAGAGCCGAAGTTAAAAACATACCTTTACCAAACGTGATATTCTATTATTTTTCTATTGAAAGACTTGTTAGCCACCTTGCTGTGGCAGAATCAAATTAACCGTGAGGAAAAAAAAAAGAGCAGCAGCTTAGTTCTTATTCATTTTGTCTTGAATCCAGCTTTCAAAACACTTTAATAAAAGGTGGGAACATTGATATCTTCCAGTTAGGAATGAGTCTGAGACATGAAATCTCTTTTTAAAAAAAGTCAGAAACAAAATCTGTGGTCAAACTGGGAAGAGAGCTTGTAACTCTGATCCCAGCCCCTGCGCCTTTGTGCTGTCTCTCCCTTCCAGAAGACGTAAGATAAAGAAACTGAAAAGAAAACTTTCACATTCAGCAGTCTCTTTTGTGTGCTTGTTCCATGGGTAATTACAGAGGCATTAAACATCCCCAGCGAGGGCTTTAGACCCACCTCCAGGGGTCCCTCCATGGAGCTGCAGCATCCAGACAGTGGCGTGCAGGTACCATTTCACAGGTGCGCACTGCTGCCCGTGCACTGCCGCGCTAACGCAGACCTGTGCGGGCGACTGCTGCAGTTTGTGTGCCACGGAGCCTGAGTAAGCCGGGCGCATCACCCCACCATGACACCAGCAGTGAGGCGTTCGCTGGGTGACTCGAATTGCTTGTGCCAACAAAACATGGACACACCTGTAAGCATCTCACTTCAGACCTGAGCACCCTCTGCCATTCACAATGCATTCAAACCCTTGAACACACCGTGGAACGTGACTATCTGATTTGGGGTTTATCCAGCATCCTCAGTGTAATAGTCCACGCACAGGTCCTGGAAAATTTATAGGATAGTGCAACTACCTCTGGGAGATTAGATACAAAGCCATGCAAAGATTTGGAGATGCAGGAAATCACAAAGCTGCCCCTGAATATAACAACAGGGCATACAAAATGCCAGGAAGAGTAATAAAATTTCATAACACACAGATTAAAAAAAATAATAAACAACGTTACTTAAAAAACCCTCTGAAAGAAGAGTATTATCTCACTGCATGTCTAGCCTCAAAAAGGCAGCCTCGGCTATTCAGCACACTACGCACACCTGTTAACGCCTACTGAAATCATTTTAAATCCCATAGTTCCATACCTCATTGCCTAAATTGCTGCACTTCACTGTTCAATTAATCCATTAAATAAAAATATGCTTTTAATTTGGAAGGCATAGAAGTTTTGGCCTACATGGCTGCTAGTCCTTTTTGGGATAAGAGTATTTTGTGTATTCTCTGAGGTGCATGTCGATGCATCAAAATGATCTGGACCAAATTAGCAAACTTCCCCCAGCATGCCACACAGCACCAAGCCTAAATCTACTGCTTTTTTGCAGGTGAAATGTAGATGCAGGTGCAATGTGAGCTAAAATTCTGCATGCAGTCTTAAACTACTTAATTTGATGGAAAAGGTCTAAAGGTCAAACCCATACAGCTTAAGCAAATTAAGAAAAAAAATGAATATTTTTACTGTCTTTCACATAATAATTTAAAAAATTGCTTTGAGACCTACCTGAATACCATTATGAATTAGAAAATACTGTATAATGGTAAACAATATTTACAAGCATCAAAAGTGTGTAACTGAATGCACCCCTATTTAATATCTGGCATTTCACAGTAGCGTTATAGTCACATTCTTCTGAAGCTCAATGGTTGTTGGGCATGAATGACTTTAAGCTCCTGGAAGAAAGCAAGCTACCAAGAAAATCTGTTCTTTACCAGGGAGGTAGCTTGATGCCAGAAGGCATAGTTTTCAGAGTTTTCCCCTAAAAAGCTCGCTCTCTCAAGTAATCTTCAAACTAAACCATCAAAAGTAAGCAGGGCTGTAGACAATGCTCCCATTCTGAAGCCCTAAGCACACTCACTAATGTTGCAAAAATGCATCACCACCTCGAGTCCTGCTGAACATAACAGTCTCTTTTAAGAAGAAAGAGACTTGGCTTATTTTTATTTCATGGAAAGACAATCACATGATTCAGCAATGTCCACTTCACAAGATCTAAAGCTAGGAATTTGACATGAGCTACATATGCAGGATTTAGGGCAAATATTTTTGCATCGCTCCTCTTAAAACTAGACCATATAATTATTAATTTTCATGCACTAACAAACCATTTTTTCAAGAAAAGCAAAATACAATTACATTAAGACTACAGTCATAGCACCTGGAGGTCTCTAGTCCCACTCAAGGCAGGCCTAGCTTCAAAGCTGGATCATGCTGCTCAGGAGCCTGCCCAGGGATGGAGAATCCACCACCTCTTTTGGCATCTGCTCCACCATGCTCACAACAGGGGATATTTTTCCTTATGCTGAACCAGAATTTCCCCTGCTGCAACTTTTGACTACTGCCTCTTGCCTGCCCTTTCACTGTGCACCTCTAAGGAGTCTAGCTCCATCTTCTTCATAACTGTCCTACAGATAGTTGGGGTCAACTGGCGCTTCCCTCAGCTGTCTCTTTGCAGCCAACACACAACCAACTCTTGCAGCCTCTCCTGGTATGTCATGTGCCCCAGACCCAAACACGTCAGTGGTCCTTGACAGTGCTCTCTCCAGTTCCTTGGTCTCTCTTGTATGAGGGTCCAGTCTCAGAAGCACAGAACAGAGCAGGAAAACCCCTGTTGGCAACCTGCTGGTTGCATTCTTGCTCACAAAGCCCAGCCTTCAGTTTGCTTTTGTGGCTTCAAGGCCATACTGCTGAATCCAATTTACTGCCTATTAACATCCCCAGGTCTTCTCTGCAAAGCTGTTTTCTGCCTTTTTGTTTAACTTCATGGGGTTCCTGTTAGCCCACTCCAACTCTCTAAGTCACTCAGAATGGCAGTGCTGCCCTCCTGCATATCCACTACTTCCACCAATTTGCTGTCACCTTTAACTTGATGAGGGTGCACTCCATCCCATCATTTGTATGTTTAATG
Organism: Pterocles orientalis; assembly: GCA_011057875.1. Lineage (NCBI taxonomy): Eukaryota > Metazoa > Chordata > Aves > Pterocliformes > Pteroclidae > Pterocles > Pterocles orientalis. The sequence goes on along the minus strand of WKFP01013792.1, from coordinate 461,808 downwards.
AAAATACTAAACAACACTGGCACCAGTATCAGCCCCCAAGGAATACCACTAGTAGTTCTCTGCCAGTTCAATGCTGAACCACTGGTTCAGCACAATTTTTATACACCGTGTAATCCATCCAACCATCCATCCAGTCTATATCCAGTTTGGCTCCAGGGATGCTAATGGAAGTGTCAAAAACCTTGGTACCACCAAAGTAAACAAAGCCCTCTGCTCTCCCCTTGCCCACAGCACCTTGTCTCCATCACTTCATCACACTGATCAGGCACAATTTGCCCACAGCAAAATCCATGCTTGGCTGCTCCCAGTCACCTTCTTGTCCTTCATGTGCATGGAAATGGCTTCCATGAGGACCAGTGCCACAGCCCTCCCAGAGACAGAGCTGAGGTCAGCCAGTCTGCTGTCTCCCACATGTTTCTTTGTGCCTTAGAGCACAATTAAACACCTCAGGGTCTTATTTTCTTCCTCTTGCATGATCCATGAGAATGATGACACTTTCCTCTGACCTGCAGTAACCTGAGATTAAAGCCACGTTACCATATTTGCCAGTAATTCTAAATGCAAAAGAGCTGGAAATACCAGTAGCTGGAGAACAGGTAGCAAAGCTTGTTTGGCTCAACCCTTCCTGAGTTTTTTCAGAAAGCTACCCAATACTACAAATTCAAGTTCACAAACACCTCTCCCCGACTCAAAAAAAACCCAAACAAGAAAAAAAAATAACCCATGAGATTTATATATAACATGGTATTTTCATTGTGTTTGGAAATTTGAGTCCAAGTTTTCCTTCATATTGTGATTTATTTTTTTAAGTTTGTTTTTCAGTTGGGGGAAGAGCATGAAGTTACTGTGATTCTGAGGAAAGCCCCAAAAAAGTTCAGTGAGAGCTTCCTGGTCAAGTAATGTTTGTAATTTATGAATAAGATAAGAGCCCCTGGTACCTAATGAACAAATTCTTTTCAGAATCCAGATGTTTTAACATCCTCTGAGGTCTCCTATGGACAGGCCAGTTCAGAAGTCTGTGGGCTCTGCACTCAAGGGCTTAACCACAAAGAAGCCTTCCATCAAAGTCTAGGTCACTGATGGGCTGGGTAAGCAACTGGACAGATAATCCCACATCATTTGCTGATCAGAAGCTTACTGGAAACAGTGCAGATGCCCAAGGGCTTCAATAAGCTCAGACAGCACTTCCCAACTCAAGTTTCAAAAATAACTTAACTTGCTCTTTTGCTACCGTTTGTAGTTTGTGAGAAACAGGTGAGAGGTCTTTAAAATACTCTACAATTGCCCTGGGATGCCTTAATTTAGCTGCACTCTCGGTGATACATGGGTCTTTCACAATGCTTAAGTAGCAACTCAAAGGATCTTACTGCAAGAGACTGAAGTCAGCCCACCAAAGAATCACTTAAAAATCAACTGAGACTGTTCCTTCCATGAGTAGTCCAGGCGTGCACGGAAACTTCCTCAGGAAGCAAGAAATAGTTTTACTTTTAAAAGATTTTAAGTGGAGGGGCACTTTGGAACACAAAAAAATCTCTCAGACCTGGTTGTGGATCCTTGCTTATTCTTAACAAAGCCCTCTCAGAACAGGCGGATTTCATGTGTGTGAACGCAAACACACACCACTGGTGAAGCAGTAACTCAGAAACCTCCTTGAAACACTAAGTGATCCTTTATCTTCTGATGGTCATTCACAATCCAATAAAACTCACAAAGCTGGACTTTTTTTTACCAATTAATAAACTGAGATCTTAAAAAAAAAAACACACCAAAAAACAAAACACCCCCATAAAAAAACCCTCAGTTTAAAAAAAGCTCTTAGAATACCAGCCAACAAGCCACAACTCTTTCTGGATGTCATCACTCTCAGAAGATTATCCCCACGTGTATCCAATGTTTTCAACAGCTTGGGGAAACTGAAGGGTTTCTCCTGAATGTTTTGGGTATCAATAACGGCAGGTTACTGTGGACAAGAAAATACTTATCACACAGCTTACTGTTTCTTGTGCTGCTGTAAAGAGTACATGCTACCACCTGTGCTATTTTCATTGTCTGTGACCTGAGTTCTGCTGATTTAAACTGCAACATTATGGTAAGAGAAAGAAGTGGACCTACCTGTGGATGTGCCAGTTTATTTAATCAATCCTACCTCCTTCATGCTACTGTATGAACTTATTAAAGGGACTCCTTTAGTTCAATAGACTCCAAGGACATATTTTTTCCCCTGTCAACAGTAAGAAAGTCCTGAATTCCTGCTCCTGGGGAAACACCACAGCATCTTTGTGGAGTTACACTTCAGACAGCTTAAAAATTTCCTCCGGAATGTGAAAAGTAGAAGATGAACTGTCACCTCTATGCTTCAGCATCTTTCCTGCTTTTCTGTTCTCATTGTGTCAGAGTAAACGACTCATCCCAGTAGTAAAGTCCAAACTAGATTTGTAAAAACTGGCTCTTGGCAACCCTTTCTAACACTGGCATTAACTACTCCAGTTTGCCTTAGATCACAGTTAAATTATGACAAGTCAAACATTTGGTTAAAGCTTAGGAAGAGCAAATGAGTTCTCGTAACTGTAAATATCCTCAGTACAAGGCAGAGTTAGCTCAGAGGAAGAAGTATGCCACTTCAGAAGTCCATTATCTTTAATTCACACCTCCACTGCACAGGCCTCCCACTGAAGGAGAAACCCACAAAGACAGACAGCACAGACAGATTCCCAAAATGTCAAGGCAAAGCACTCAGTAAAACATTTACACACTGAGTATTTTCTTGAAAAGAAGGATGCCTCAAGACCACCCACGGTAGCAACAGCAACTTCTAGTAACAATGCAACCAGCCAGAAAGATGATTTAAAGAAAAAAGTAAAAGGAAAAAAAAAAAATGTAGGAGAACTTTTGACCTATTCAATCCTAACTAACACCGAAGGCTGGAAAAAGAGCGTTAACACATAAAACAGAGGTTCCCTCTGCTGCCAAGTCCCACGGCCTGGGATTCAGCTCTTTGCGCTCATTATGAATATAAAAAGTGTGGAAAACGGATACCTTTTCATTTGGGTTTTTTTTGTTGTCAGCTATTCTTTTTTAATAAAGCCTTGTACACCTCAAAAAAATATGGAGTAAAATTGTAAACTGGACGAGCTGCAGTCAAAACTGATGTTGCCACAAGTAGAGGATCTCGACCTCCACTGTTTCATTATATCTCCTTTTGGTAAGGTTTCTGGAGAACCACCACGAAAGCACCAAAGGCCCATAAAAACTGGAAGGAGAAGTCCTTTCAATAAAATAGATTATCTAAACTTCAGGTTCTCATTTTGTTTACATTATCACCTATTTAAAACTCACATTTCTTAACTGACAGTCAAAGAAGAAGTAGCTTCATGAAAAAGAAGTCTGGCTCCAGCTGGGTGGCATAAACTGCTTTTGTAGATCTCCAGCAAAAAACCCAAAACAATAAACCTGCAGCCAACATAAAAAAGCCACTTCACAAGCAAGCCACACCTCAAACAAGATTGGATAGTTAAGATTACAGGGAGGCATTATGGTTTTTATCTTCATATCTTTATGACCACAGAGAAACAAATATTGTTTTTTTCCCCCAGTTCTTTTAATCACTACTGAGGATCTTTGCTAATTGTTTTTTGTGAATGCCTCCAAAGTTTTTTATGAGCCTTCTAAAATGTATTATTATGCCTATGCAGATATTCCTAGATGGAAATACAGAAACACATTTAGACGAGATAAATCTACATCTAACTATGTATGCATGTTAGGTCATAAACTCAAGGTTTCACATCTAGCTACTCTGCCACCGGCCAAGGAGAAACCGCAGCTGTGGCCCGCAAAGAAGTCAAAATACAGTTTACTGAAATGAAACTATCAATACAAAACTATTCTGGTAAAGAGAACGATTGCTGATGAAGCCCCTTCCTCTAGGGTTAAGGACTGGATCTTTTGAGTGGAGGAGAATTTCCTGTTTTCTCTGTCAAGTGTCACAGCAATGACACCAAGGTTTGCCCTTTTAATAAATATTTGCTGCACAGTCAGTTATCAACTAAAGAATTAATCATCTCAAAGTAATTGCAAATGATACAATGAAGTCACAGATGGTGGAACAGTTCCCATTTGCTATATTTCTGGTTTACTCAAATGTGGTAAATCTGCCTTTAGTTTTTCTCCAAAGTCAATCAAACTCCCTTTTCTGTTTGCACCAGGAACCAAAGCAGGTAGTTTTAAACTACACAACAGTAGCAGCCACTCTCTACCTTTTCACCTTCCTGCAGTGAACTCACTTGTTGCAGCAGGAAAAGTATTTGCCCATCAACCCCCTCCCAAACTTTGCCTTGCCCAAAACATTCTCTCATCCCCTGGAACAGAAGGGAGCAGAAGATGAGGGGACAGGACACCAGTCACACAGTGTCAACAAGGAAGGAAATAACGAACACGTCACACTGCACCCAAACAGCAGCCACAAAGTCCTCCTTACTCCTGCTGTGCACTTATGAACATAGCTTTCTTTTAAAACGCCCAAGTCAATGCAGCAGTCACTATCTCATAGCGTTCTTTTAACCACACTAGCTCTTGACAGGCAAGTGGCTTTGGCCACCCACATCCCCGCCTGCAGCTCTCACAGGGCAACACGTGGTGTTAGAGCCACCAAGGCAGCTGGACTACACCTTGGGCCCTTCTTTCTGCACGCGAGGGGCTGCAGGAAGGCAAGTGACAGCATCCCTCTGACATGACAACTCGTGTGGCAGGGCTGACCAGTGCTTCCAGCTGAAGGATTAACCTCGAGGCACTGTGGTTTTCTACGCTGCAGATTCCCTTCCTCACTACATAACTCAATGCTTCTCCTATGTCAAAGTCAGCAGAGATTTCCCTGGAAACAGCCCCAGCTGCCCCAGAGCACGGCCAAGCACAGGGCCATACGTGGCCCCATCCACTCCACAAAGCCTGCTGCTAGTCCACTGCCAGCCTCCTCTCCAAGGGCTTGAAGTTAAGACTTCTATACACTTTCCCGTCTGCAAGGCTCACCCCTGCAACAGCAGTGAACTGACTACAAAATAACCTAAAATCACGAGCAGAGAAGCAGCCGCACAGTGAATAAGCAAACAAGAAGGCCCTAAAGACTAATACTTTCCCGTTGTTATTTAGATATTTTCTCTAAGGCTGACAAAAGAGTGTGTGTGTGGACACGGGGGATGGGACAGCAGATATATTAGCACACCTTGGAGACAATTTTTTTTTTTTTGTAATGAAAGCTGCCATCAGTCATTGTTATGCAAGGAACAGCACACCAAGTAGACTAAGTATCTGCTAGCATTCAGGACGACTCCAGGCAAAACTCCAGAGGATCTATCCTCAAGTCCCAAGACGATGTTAAGTCTTCATCTTACAGGGAACTGGAGACCTGAATTTACTCTGTTCAGCTTCACAAACATCTGTAGAAAGCAGTGTAATGCCTGAAAAAACAACTCTTCTTATTAAAAAGACTGTACATTTAAGCAATTAATTTTTTTCCTTGACATTCATTAAAAGAGAACACTATCCTCACACACAAAATTACAAACATAAAATTATAATCATTGCAAACAAAAACCACAACTCTGCAGAAGACGTCTCTCTGGAGAAGAAATAAGGGATCAAACCAAACAAAAATCCTAGGTTTCTTCCCCCTGCCCCCAATCTTGTTTTGCGAAGAAAGCCCTCAAGTCTCTGTTGTATTATCAGAGAAACCCCATAAAAATATATAAGGTTACACTAAGCTTAGACTCAAAACTAATTTAAGTCAGCATGCACGAGAGGCAGAAATAGAACCAAACCATCACTGAACTACAGACAGCCTTGTATTCAAGTTTTGTCATTCATCCTCAGACAATTTGAGATCGTGCCTTCCCTGTTACATGGAAAAGCAGCTTTTACAACTCAGATAATGACCTACAATACCCATACTACGTTACAGCAATCAAATCTTATTGAAGCAGAAAGATCCAGAAAGATTGAAAACAAACTAACAGCTTATATGGTGCTTGAAGACCTCTGCCAAACTGCTCTATGACATTATTCTGGAGCATCTCTTCACCATATAGAGTCCCCAGCAAAGCCCAAGATAAACAAGCCACGTAAGACATAAATAAGATAAATATATTCAGGTTTGTTATTTCATATTTTGCAGACTCTACAATATAACTGAGCATCCTGTACGCATTGGTATCACCTTCCATGGGGATGTAGTGAAGAGAAACTGTCTTCTGCTGTTTTTTTAACTCCTACTTGATAAAGTTCTAATGTAGTTTTTATTGCTTTGCACAATAAAAGCATACAGGAATGCAGAGTGCTTTAAAATGGCCCCACTGGAGAAAGTAAACAATAAGTAATTTGCCAGAAATCACACTTTTTATTTCATTATATTATACATACAGTGAAATAATGTCAAATTGAAATAGTTGAGATACAGATCAATGTGTACTACTTTTAGATTCTGTGCCTTTATCAAACTTCTTTATTCTACTGTACACACATATTTACAAGAACTGGGAAAAAGGGATTTTTACCCTCAGAGAGAGACACTTTTCTGAATTATGAATTGCTTTATGATATTAACATCTAGCAAGAAGTATCTCAGAAGACAATTTATGCCGCAGCCTGCTACAGTTCAGTGACAAGATGCACTGCATGCAAGCACCACATCACATTAGAAGGCAGTTACACCAGTGAGTGTTCGGTATTCAACATTTGCTTTCTCCAGATTACTTGTGTCATGTAACTTTTCATAGGCTATTATGGAAATTCAAATCAGCAAACAGATTTCTAAGATTTCCTACTTTTTCAGGTTATGGAAGTTACATTACATATACAAGATTAAGCCCCTATTTACACAGGAACTCACATTAGTAAATTAAAACCAACTCAGATGCTTCCAATTCTTATTTCAGTCTACAAGTCATTTATTCTCAATTAGCTTATGCTGGTTCCTTAACACCATAAAGCTCAGAAGATGCCAGGGGAATAAAGCTGTACCAAATTTTAGAATTTACATCCATGACAAAGGTGACTGCCAGCGTGTCACAAAAAACGGACTGGTATCTGATGAAAGAAGCCACAAAGCTGAAGCCTCAGAAGACAAATCATTTAGAGAGTTCACTACTTTGATTTAGGTTAAACAGATTGTTGTGGTTTTGCGTTGTGGGTTTGTCTGGTAGCAGGGAGGGGCCACAGTCACGGCTCCTGTCAGTAGCGGCTGAAGGTTCCCCTGGACCCCAGCTCTGCTGGCAGCAAGGGAGGGGCTGCAGTGGTGGCTCCTGTAAGTGACCGCTAAGGGTTCACCACCCCCTCCCGGGGGTAGGGGAAGGAGTGCCACCCATCTAGCCCCTTTGAGAAACGACTGGAAGCTCCCCCAGCTTCAGGCTGGACCCACCCCCGGCCAGGGCTGAGCCAATTGGCGCCTCTGCAAATAACATATTGAAGAGGGGGCACAGAACAAGGGGGTGGCGTGGCCTCGGGCAGGGTCTGGCTCGGACGGACTGGCCTGGCTGCCCAGCCGCCTGCCCGGCTTCTGCAAACCGACCTGCCATAGCCCGAGCCTCCGCCATGGCTTGCACGGGAGCCAGTTTCCTCAGGAGCTGATGAAGACCTGCGGCACAGAGAGAAGACAGATTTTGCGAGGAAGGACCACCTGACACTCCGCTCAGAGAAGGAGAGAGACCAAGAAGGAGACAAGCGCCCCCAGAATTTCCCCTGAAGCGTGGTGAAGATTCACGGTGACACACGGTTTGTCCCTTGGTGCAGCCCATGAGAAGATGCAGCCGTGGAGGACCCCACGTAGGAATTATGGAGAAACCCACGCTGGAGCCAGGCAGTCGTCAGGGGACTGTGGCCCCGTGTGGAAAGGACTCACGCTGGAGCAGTTTTTGAGAAGGACTCTCCCGTGAGAAGGGACCCCACGCTGCAGCCAGGAAAGACTGTGAGGAGCCCTCCCCTGAGGAGGAAGGAGAGGCGGACTGACTGCAGCCCCCATCCCCTGCCCCCTGCGCCGCTGGGAGGGGGGTTAAGGTACAGAACAGTTTCTTGCCCGTGACCCTAAGTGGCGAGTGAAACCCTCCCTGTCCCTGCCTCAGCCCACCAGGTGTTCAACAAAGGACTGTCCCTGTAGCCTTTCTAAACCACAATACAGATTTACAAGCTTAGCAACAGGACTAAGTTACTGCAATTTGAGTAGCTGAGCTGTGTAGTTGACCATATATACACACTTTACCCTACAGCAAAAGTCAGGTCAAGCCCATTTTTGGTTTATGAAAGTCAAATGATAGGAATTTTGAACAAAGAAAATTCAACAAAAGGAGATTTGTGGAGCCTACCTACTTTACACCTCACCCCGGGACAAGAATACTCCCAGCAAAAGCTGCAGATACTCACTTACCAAAACTTTCTGCTGAAACATATCCTCAACAAGTGGTCTGCTGCAAAGTCCATCCCACCAGAGCACCAGACCGGTGTTCACACCACAACACCCACCAGGTGTCCACATTCTGGAGACCGCTGTGACCATACAGAAGTCTCCACATGTGAAAAGAATGTGCATAGTGTGTCCTGCCACACGCCTGGCCACATACCCAACATGTACCAGCCAGCTCTTAATGCACCTCTGATGATACAAAGGAGGATACAGCAGCAGCCGGCAAGTGACTGCAGTAGGCTGGCCACCCTACATCAACGGAAAGCTATCCTACTACAGCCCAAGCCCGAGATACAGCTTTGCAGATCAGTGACGCTACCCAACCCATTTGTTCATGACTGTGAACACACTGTTAAAAGGTTTGGACACAGAATCAGATGCTGGCAAGATAGCGGTTATCCAACTTGCCCTAACCCAACAAAGCTGCTGCCCAAAGTCAAAAGCAAACAAGGATTGTCTGGAGCTCAACGTGTGCCCTACACCCCTCAATTTCTGCACTAAGGAAACAGCACAATACTGGACTCTCTGAAGCTTAACCTAAGATGATATTAAAGATATAAATATCAGCTTGAGTTGGAGGAGAATGGGGAAGCAGGCATCTTCCTGAACAGCGAGTCGGTATTAGATGCCACAACCAACCATCACACTTTTGAATCTTGTTCCCTACTTTAAGTCACATATCACAGCCTCAGCACTGCCACTTTCTTCAGCTGACTACCCAATTCACAGTACCTAGAGGATCTGCCCCATGTTACCAATGAACTCCTTGTACCCCCTGAGCTCTACAAACCATTACATCTGGCTTGACTGGAGTAAAATTTACCCACCTTCTTCCCATTGGGACTCCTGGATGAACAGCAATTGCTGCTAAAACCAGCACCACCTCGAGAGATTAACTTTCAAGATTTTGAAGTATTCACCTAATCTCTATCATAAATATTATTCCTGGTGAAGATGTTATAGTCTGGAACCACTGCAGGCCAGAGGTGCCCATCCAAGCCAGGGGACACACTCAGGAGCCCCCCAGGACCCAGGCAGCCACGATCACCATGGGAAACGGAAGCGTCAGGGAAATGTAAGGAACTGAAGCCTGACTGGCTGCCCCCAATGCTCGTCAGGACGCTGCTGACCTGGCAATGAACACACCTGCTAACATTTGAAATACTCACTCTTTTTGAAGGGATCCAGTTTGAGAAATGCCACCACGCAAGCGGGAACAGCAGGCAAACCTGCAGGTGTACCCCTACAGCCTACAACAGCCAGTTTTGCAGCACTGGCTCAGTCTCACATACTAGCTTACCAAGCATCACTAATGCAACAAATGTCATCTCCTACTGTAAAGCTCTCTTGGGAGTGAGTTGTATGATCCCAAAACTTTCTACATTTCGCATATGGTCTTTTCCAAACACTCAAGCAACATAACCCTTGGCCTAAGGGCCTCACAGGTTAAAAAGTACCTGATGCTTTTGTGTCTGATGCAGAAAGCTCTACAAAACATTCACCAACCTCCACATTGGAAAAGGCTCACAAAGAAGCTAGAGATCTCAGAACTATCCTTGCCAATCACAGTATATGTTATAAACCTGGTACAGTTCAGAATTACAAAAACCAGAAAACACAATCCTCCCCAAACTTGTCAGGGGCTTATCCACATGGACTTTATCTACAAGCCTGGAAAGTGCTCTTCACCATCACCTCCCAGTGGATCCCAAGTCTCACCTGGTTACTCCTCAGAGACTTTAATTTGGCAGGGGGGGAGGCCAGAGAAAAAAAAAAAAAAATAAAAAAAAGAGAAAAATAACACAGAGGCATCACCTATTGACATGCCCATGCATCCACCAGAATTAGGGTTGTTGCTATCTACTTTACGCTAGCTGAAGAGAGAGAGGGAGGTAGGACTGAGAAGAGAATGGTATTACCCCGAGTTTCAAAAGAATTTTCCTTCTTCTTTCTCCACAGCTCTCCCTTTGGGGGTAACAGGGTAAGCAATAAAAGGGCTGATTTAATGATATCCAACTGATAACCAATTTCAAAAGGAAAACTGTAACTTCCATAGGTTAACTGAGCTTACACTCCCAAATAAATTAAAATTTCTATTGTATGACTTAACACAAAGCTTGGCATAAGGCATAATAACGCCTAACATAATCCATATGAGCAGAAGTTACTTTCACTTGAATGTTTATACAGCTTGGACAAGTTTCATAGAATCATAGAATGGTTTGGGTTGGAAGGGACCTTAAAGATCATCAAGTTCCAACCCCCCTGCCATGGGCAAGGACACCCTCCACTAGACCAGGTTGCCCAAAGCCTCATCCAGCCTGGCCTTGAACCCCTCCAGGGATGGGGCATCCACAGCTTCTCTGGGCAACCTGTGCCACTGCCTCACCACCCTCATAGTGAAAAATTTCTTCCTAATGTCTAACCTAAATTTACCCTCTTTTAGCTTATACCCGTTACCCCTTGTTCTCTCACTACACTCCCTGATGCAGAGTGCCTCCCCATCTCTCCTGTAGCCCCCTTCAGGTACTGGAAGGCTGCTATTAAGTCTCCTCGGAGCCTTCTCTTCTCCAGGGTGAACAACCCCAACTCTTTCAGCCTGTCCTCATAGGGGAGGTTCTCCAGCCCTCTGATTTATTTTGTGGTTCTCCTCTGGACTCTCTCCAACAGTTTGCAAAGGTGGCTGTGAAGAGACAGTTGAAACAGTGATATTTCCTTATGTGCGCTCCTGGGCTCTTCCAGACCACCATGAACTACCAGGGACAAACCCCTTTGCCTTGTCAGTCTTTTCCAAGCCAGCATAGAGGACCTTCTCCCAGAGATACAGGACTGTTCAGCAGAGGAAAGAGGTCATTGACAGTGCACATGTTTGCCTGTAGACTGGGCAAAGCAGAGCCACATAATTGCTATATGTACTGCTACTGCTGTACAACAAATTCTGAGTGAGAACAGCAAGAGCTCCCAGGTACCCGTGTGGAAATACATTAACCACGAAACAAGAACCTGCACAGTGGCAAAGAACTTAGGAAACCAGGGAGATGTCTGTGCACAGACACCTGAAGCATGGAAAGACAGGTCCTGAAGGTGTGTCAGTCTAATTCCGACTGTTCATTTTAATGTCCTCCCCTGGCTAAAATATCTCTACAATTTTGGTACAGTACCTGATATTTATTTAGTACCACACACACAATATTTCACCATTCAATTAAAAGCTTCTGGGAACTATAAACAGATAACTGTCAACCCAAATAAGGCAAATTTTAATTCCATGTAACCAATTCTCTTAATTCTCCCAGGGTTCCCAAAAGGGCATCCAACGCAAGCAGCTACAGATTACCAGCATAATCCATAGTCTAACACATTTTGCGCTGGAAAAGTTTACCTAGAGCACAGAATGTTTAGTGCAAAGAATAATCATTTGATGACACCAGAATAGCTGAATGTAATAATATTGCCTGTTTCTCTGAGGAGCATTTCTTAAAAGAGCATTAAATGGGTAAGAAACCGTTCTTTTATTTTCAGCCCTGATTCACCCAAGTTTCACAATTTCTTAGAAATATTCAAGAAAACTAGAAAAAAAAAATCAAGTAAAACATTAAAACCAAGTCTTCAGTAAGGAGGAGAGAAGCATACATCCCGCTTCTTGTAGCTACAGAGAGGGCAGTCAGAGCAAGGCAAGTAAACATGACCATCTGAAAAGCAAGAGCTGAGCAGTCCAGGGAACCACAAAGCACAGCAAAGAACAGAAGGCCGAAGGGCAGAATTGGAAAGGAGACAAGGAGATCCAGAAAAGACAAGCTGAAACACACGTGTCAATTAGTTTTCAGAAGTCTTTGTGACTTCTCAAGTGTTTATTCAAATTCAGGTGCCTTCATGATATGTCTCACAACAGTCAACTTCTTCAGCAAACACCTTCTGAAGGCTGCCAGGGCAGCTCTTATCAGCCAAGCACAATGCTGCAGTCTAGTATCGCCTCCAAGCATCATAATTTCCATTTGAGTATGGTGTACCTGCTATTGTTACAAGCAACTGGTTAGATGCTCCTAAGTAAGAGAAGGTGGGAAAATATCTTCTATTTGCATATATTCTTCCTAAGTTACTCATCTCACATTTTAGCCCTTATCAATGAGCCACACAAATTTAGTATCTCTTTTTTCAGGGTCTGCCCAGGGAATGTTTACCAGAGTCTTCACACTAAAACAGCTGAAAAAGAAAATGCACCAATAGACAGTGAGCTCAGTGAAAAAGATAAGAAAAGGCCCTTTTGGTGTTGTTGCTCTCACCTATCAAGATACCTATACTATTAATAAGGTAAGCAGAAGACACAATCTTACAGAGAGAACATCTTAAGACCAGATGAGATTCCAGCTAAATGGGACTGAGTCAACAATTGTATAATTTCCAATAGAAGTAATTATGAACACTGTAGTTTGGTGTCTTACTCTGAAGCTTCAAGGACTTGCACAATTTTTTTTTTTTTAATAAAATCATCGGGGGGTTATTTTAATTAAAGTCAGGAATTTTAAAGTCAAGAACTTAAATGAACATTATTTTAACAGGTGAGCCTTTAGAACAGTCATTAGGTACCATGAAACCCAGAAAAGGACAAGCTGTTAATAGCAACATCTCTTTGAAGACTACTTTTTATAAATTCTTGCATATGAAAAGGAATTTTATCATAAATAGCTAGTAATACCTCCTCCAGCATTCTTATGCCACATATCAGCACATTTAACATCTTTATAACTAATGAAACTGCTAATGCCATTGCTAAATGAACCTTTTAATAAAATACAGGCACATCACAACTGTTCTCTGTTTTTTGAAATCCGAGATAAAAAGCAAGAAAACAGAGCTATGTTCATGATCCACAAGACAGGTTTGAGCAAATTAATTCCATTACTGTATTTTATTAACACACGTGCTATTGGGGGATAAAAAAATGGAAAGTGCAGCCAAGACAAGTAAGTGGGCATGAAATTCTAAGATTGGGAGAGGGTTGCTTTTTATTAATCTCAATGTAATTAAAAAAAAAAAACCAAAAACCTACTGAATGTATTTCCTATGTTGCACCTTAAAAAGTTTGACCTTGTTCTCTGTTGGTGCATGCCATCTCCGATATCAGTGCAAAATGCTTCCCATCTGCATGGTAGAACCATCTTCAAACTTCATACTTGGAAAAGAATTACAGAGATGTAGAGTAATAATGGTGATTTTGGCCACAAACATCAGGCAACTCATTTCTAGCTGCAATATTCTTTTGTTAGTTCACTGAAAGGCAAATTTAGTGAACTCTAGATTTTGAGCACAGAACATATGCATACACATAATTTCTATGAGGTAATGTATATACAAAGGGGGAGATGGAAGGGAAACAAGCTTATCCCCTAATCCTGTAAATATTATCTCAAATAAATCGGAGCAAGCAAATTTCAGATCAGTGAAGCAATTCAGAAAACATAGCGACAATGAAATCCTTAATGAAGCATCTTTAACTAAAATGAAAATGGTAATTTCTCTATTTGCTTTTTAAAAAAAAATAACGCACTAAAAATATTTATTTTTATTAGGGAACTATTTCTACTTTGGATCTAATTATTAGTTTGCAGTTACTAATTTATTCGGAGAGGTACAATTCTGCCCTCTAGTGACTAACACATGCAAGCTAAGTTACACTAAAGCAGTATCTCCCCCCGCCCCTTTCAGGGTCCAAACATTTGAATTCTGATGTTTCCTGCTTGTAAAATAAGGTGGTACAGACAAAAGCATGTAAGAAAGCTGGTTTCACACCATAACGGTAAGTTGACCAGTGGAGTTTACTAAACTTGTTCTCATTAAGAAAATTAAGCTACGCTGATTCGGTTTTCTTTGGCACCACGGAAGCCACATGGTTTGCTAGAGGAAGGCAACAAACAAAAAACATGAATCTTACAGGAAGGTCTTGGGCTGCATGGAATGCTGAAGACATGCAAACTGCTCTAGGTAAGACAGAGACTGTAAATGATGCAAAAAATGAAACAAACTAACAAAAAACCCCAAACATACACACACATAAACCCCACAAATAAACCCCACCAAGCTGCAAATGAGATTTGCTCTTTTTTAGGATATGAAAGGAAACCCACAAATTCAAAGACCAGAAAAAAGGAGATCAGAAGAACTGGGTTTTCAAAGGGCACATAGGTTTGACTTGAGGTTGAATCAACTGGAGAAAAGGAAACTCTCTTCACAAATTGTAACTACATATTGCAAAAGCAAACGTTTGGCATCCCTAAATTACCGGTTAAGGCCAAGAATGTTAAAGCACTACTGGATGAGTCATTTATTCAGGTGTCCTACAAGAGATTACTGAGGAAACAGTTCCTGAACGCTGATCCTCTTAAAGATCCTCCTCATACAAGGAATACACTTGGAAGGCTGAAAAGCTACCCTGGGAATGGAAACACTTCCACCCATGCCATCCTATTAGACAACTTTATAGCTCACTGTGTGATACTTAGCCTTTCATACCTCCAAACCATACTCTATGTTCAACTCAGGCACACAGATATGGAAAGTTAATGGGATGATTATCCCATTAGCATGTCACAAATTCTTGAAATCCCATGGTCTCTGCTTTCCTTCAGAGAAAAAGATGGCAAAGCTCATAGCTGCAGAGGAACGTTTAAAAGCATAAGTTTCATGCATAGGAATTAAAAACCGAAGTTCAAAAAGCATCCTTGTCATACTTCATTAAAAAGAAGGACACATAGGTAAACAACGATTGTTCTTAGATGTCTTTTTTTTGTGTTGGGTTTTTATTTTCAATGGTTGGAATTAGCCCTGCTCAGCTGCCCACTGCATCACTTAACATTCAGAGTTTAGGATGAAGCTGTAATACAGCTTACAGAACATATTCATTATTGCACCCCAACCCATTTGTAACAGAGTTATCTAGGCAGTTGAAACTGCCTTTCTCACTTGCTGAGGAAGGACCAGCACATATCAAAGGATGACATGGAAGCTCCTGGCCTCCTGCTATAGTGAAGTGTTGGGCACGAAGCAAACTCACTGGCCAGAGTCTGATGGAACCACGAAGGCATTTAAACACTGGGAAGTGCTCAGATTTCACTTCCATAATTTCAGCACCAGGGCGGGGGGAAACTGTCAAGCCTCTTATTTAGTATGTAATATACAAAATATATACTTAGGTTTTTACAATAACCATGCTTATATTTTATATATACACAGACTACCTGAACAAACAAGAGACTGCAAAAGAAGGAAATGTAATCCTTCTGTGCAATGTTATACTGCTATTTTACACTCCACAAGACATTTTTTTGTTAAATTGTCCGGTCCTCCAATGTGCAACAGCAACCAACATGTTATCTAATAAATAAATAAACTGATGTCTCATTAATTCTGCAAACAGTACTAACAAGGGATATTTCAATTCTAGTACAAGCACACATGCACCCCTCTATTATTATGAACAATACTAATTTCAAAATCTCATCTGGATTTCTTTAACTGCATACATTTTAACTGGACTGTCCCAAACGAAAAACTTTGCATTGCCAAACTGCTATCTACTACATAAAACGGAGAAAGTATAAATGCACAAAACTGCATTAGGAGTAAATATCCTTTCCCTAAGTACACACTCCTAAAAGTGGCGATGTAAAACTGACATTTTCTGACTCAGCAGATAAACTCCCTGTCAGCACCCACTTTAACGACAGAGTTTTATTAGTTCTTAGTCCTATTACCACCAACCAGCCAACAGAACAACAAGCGGATAAAGCAGATCGCAGCCTCAGCTCTGCGTCACCAAAGCTACTCGCCAGGTTTTGTCTGCAAGACCAGTTTCAGCGCCTGTGACCCGTTTCCCGTTCTCCCACACTCAGCCCAACGGGACAGCAGAGCTGCCAGGCAAGGCAGAATCAGGCCTACAATTAACTTTATCAAGCACAGAAAAACCACCAGGAAGAACCCAATTAACTGCTACCCCGAGCTGGGTAGAGCAGGACAAACAATGCACATTCCTATCATTCTTCCAGCTTTAGCATTCAGCAGATTTGTTCACAGAAACCCTACAACCGCTCTGCAGCCTAACAAGCCTTTTTCATATGGTAACACTGAATTTTCTGGGAATTCCTGAGTTCTCCTCTTCCACCTCCCACCACTGGCGTGCTTCCCAAGTTAGTCCACACACCAACCACCTTTCAAGCCACATTTCTAGTTCTGCAGAAATGTTTCAGCAGAACGGACGGATGAACAGACAGGTGCGCAACCTCGCTGCAGTGCTCCTATGTCTGGAACTACAATTACACCATTTAATAAGCTAAAGTAACTGTGACACTGGATAGTTAGTGCTTGGGCGTGCAATTTATCTTTTGAGGCTCATTTGTGCTATGTTCAGTTCAACAGGATCCTTATTCTTATTCAATTCAGTTTTAATACTGAAAATAAATTGGAAAAGCATGAATATGCCCTCATAACAGAAAGAAAGAAAGAAAATTAATGATAAAATCTTCTCCCTTAGTTTGTTTTTAAAGCATCTGACAGATTTTAGTATTAAAAAATTAGAGCTCTTTTACAAGAGACTGGAAAACAGTACAATGAAGAGAAAAATTATGACTATTAATTCTTCTTAATCCTGTAGAACACTATTAAATACTGCATGATGATGCACCAGGGAAAAAAAGGAAGTATCAAAAAATTTTTGTTAAATTCTTACTCAACAAAATCTTGAGAAAAAAAATAACACCAAAAAACCCCCAAACCCCACCAAACACCAAACCAAAAAACCCCACCCCACAAATCACAGTGCAGCAAACAAGATACTCCTCAACACTAAAATACCTTTCCCTACATTGCAGTTGTCAGTTTCAAAAAAAAAAAAAAAAAAAATCAGCTGGAGTGGCTACTTCTATTTGCACACTTTGTGATCAACCAGATTATAAAAGACAGTCTAAATAATGGGCCCAGATATTAAAAATACCTATACACACATACCTGCAATTTAGCATTAAAAAATTATTTTATCCCCAACATGCTGCCAGCATCAGCCAAACAGCTTTGCAGCCCCTTATTTCCTGGTGTACAAAAATAAATACAATCTCAGAAGCGTTGCCCTAACCATTACCTTCAAGTTCTATTGGACAGACTTCCCACAGAAGCCCTAAAGTGGGAAAAACACAGGAAAAACTTAGATGCTAGGCACTCTGAGGATCAGGAAAGACACAAAAGTATGTATCAAATAAACTGAAGGAAAAATATTTTTCCTAGATAGTTTAGACAAGACTTGTTTTTCAGCAAGCTCTACATGTACCCACATTGTTGTGTATATTTAGAAGACAGTGCGCACACCCCGTATCTGGCTTTCTGTTAAAGCCAGCAGCTATACACACTGAGAGCAGCAGGATTAGCCCACATACAAAAAGGTTACAATCAAGGTAAATGGCAGGACAAGAAAATGATCCTTTCCCAAACATATCTGGTGTATTTATACTTCAAATGTATATGGATAAATCAGCTCTGACAGAGCCCATGATCTTACTAAAGAACAACATCCGAGTAAGATTTCTGATCCAAACTAATTTGAAGGAAGGCAGGGACCCTTACAGTGAGGATGCCTATTTCACAATCCCTCCCCAGTTTGATTTTGTCTCACAATAGGAGGCACTGCATTTAAATTAAGGAGATAAAGATATTTTAAGTATGATTCCAAGTCCACAAAAATGTATTTAAAAACAGACTTAAAATAGTTTTAGAACAAAGCTGTTTTTATGAAGGTAAAAAAATAACCCCAGTTGCTTTTGTTGTTTCATCTCAAGCATACAACATTAAAACTATACCATGGTACCAACTTTTACACACAGATTACATAAACTAGCTATAAATGTACAGATCTGCAATGCTCTTCAATCTTTGATAATATTAACCCAAGTGTACCTTCAGTTACATTTTCAGTCCTTTCCTTCCTTTTCAGGTCCATGAAAATTACGTGGAAGAGCTAACAGCTCAGCTTTCAAGGTAGCCATCACCCAAATTTAGGTGCAATAAAAACAAAGCGTGCTGGGATGGAAGCATCATCTTACTGCAGACAAAGTGGAGCTTTGCTGGCAAGAAGCAAGGTAGCCCATATGCCCACGGAGGGTCTCATGGCTCTCCCAAAAGCTTTTCCCATTTAGATACATGAAAATGGACCTGCTTGGATGCTGGCCACTGGCCAGTGATGGCACCCATGCCTTTGAGGAGTCAGCTGTATGACAGAAACCTTCCTATACACAAACCCTCAAGGAAGCATAGCATACTCTTTCAGTAGGCACCACTTCAGTCTTCCACGTGGAAAATTCTGGATCTTATTTAGGGAAGTTTGTTATGTTTAGTGCTGCAGGCCATAATTGGCTTTTCCTGTAAAAATTGAGATGCCATGTGAGACTGGACACAGTGCTGGAGGTGTTGAGAGGGCTCTGCTCCAGTATCTATCTAGTCAGCATCCCAGGATGTCCATCCTGTTCCAGCTTTCTGGAAAACAAGGGACAACACTGGTTAATGCCTCTGTGGAGAGTCCCAGTAATGGAGTAATAAGGAGTAATTAGGTGTCAGATAAGGATTATTATTCTCCATTGCTAAATCACATATTTGGTTCTGTACTATATAATAGAAAGCAGCTTTAAATTCATTGCAGGAGTAGCCTTTTACAATGGAAACAAATTAAATGATGATTAGTTACCCCAAATCAGTTTCCTCATATCAGCAAGTGGTCAATTACAAATCACTTGAAAAACAATTCAAACTTAGAAAGGATAAAACAAAAGAAAACCCCCACTTTTTTTTTTAAATGTTGATGACTTGGTTCCTTAATTGCTTTGTGCAATGACTCAGAGATACACATATTTATTTTAATATGTAATTACAGAAAGCATCTATATAACTACTTTCTCCCCTCCTCATAAAAGGCTTTTACAGATACCACAGAGCTGTTTCTTAAACAACATTATTAACTGGAAGGCTGACAGAGAACTCAAGCAATCTGAATGGGCTGAAGGACAACTTTTTTCCCCCCTCCATCAATACCACACACAGACCAACTCAACCACTGTCATCCATCAGTCCTGCATCCCTTCCTTAACATGTCTTCACTGTGTGAACATCCCTAGCGTACTAAAGAAAGCCACCTAGAATAATCATGACTACCTTGGGAGACGGATGCAGCGGCTGGTCATGACCCTGATGACAATCTCAGTAATTGCTGCATTTTTATTAAGAGTTTCAGAAAAGCTACTTTTTAAAGTCTATGAGGCAATTTCACCTGTTCAGTAAAGATTGAATTACTCTGAAATAGAGCCAAACTACTTAGTATAGGGTGCTGTTGCCTAAAAACAGGCCTTTGGTGCCTGTGAGAAGTCCTGGAGTACCTGAGACCTTCCCTGGGGCTGGCAGATATGCCAGTGGACCCCCAGAAGACTGCCCACCTTTCTGGAGCAGTAGCTGCAGGCCAGGCAGACCACCTGGATGGCCAGTCGATATCCTGGTGGCAGGAAAATGAACATCACCCTTTGCAGCAGTGCATTTACACCCTGCCTGCTCCTCCTGTGGAGCGCTTACATTTGGGCTACATTTCTAACACGCAAGTCACCGCTGAGGTCAACAGAAGGGAGCTTTAATGGAGAAGTTATGCCTAAGTGTAAATATTCTCAAGATCAAGACTTAAGAGCTGTGGCCTCTGAGCCCTGATTCATTGCAGCGCTCCTGCCAACCTTGTGAAACTTTGATGAGGTGGGCTGCACACAGAAGTCCCTGTCATACAAGCTAAGATTTTTTTGCAGGATCTGACTTTCAGCAAAAGGTGTAAATCATAATAATAAAAATTATTAGCAGTATTATAAAAAGGATAAAGACCACGGGATGAAGAACATACTCACTTCATCTTGGAAAAAAACAATAACCAAGAGAGCCTACTGTTCTGCTACAGCCTCTTATTTGAGGGCAGAAAGGCAGGGAAAACTGGCTACAGAAAGCCAGATTTCACAGAGGCTGCCCTGGAAGAGGAGAGTCATAGGGGAGCACAGCACACTCTTAAATATCACACCTTGGCGCATAGCCAAGAGATATGCAGAAGCCAAAACAGCATGCTAGGAGTAGCCTAAAGGCAACTCTAACAGCAATGAGCTCCCAAGTAGTTCCAAAAATGCATCAGCACAAACTACCTTTGCTCTATGCACTGCTCTCGGGCCAAGGACAGGCAGCAAACTGCACAGCTGAGCAAACTGTTATCACTGCAGTTAAAATGGGAATCGATTAATTTTTCTTTAGAGGTCTATATATGAAACTTCTCCTGAAGAAGATGAGCCTGCACCTTAACACAGACTTAGCCATAAGGCTCTTTGGTGATTTCATACTGAAGAATGGTATTTCTGTCTTAAGATAATGTGGTAATACTCAAATCCTTTTCTTAGCATCATATTTTGAAATTACAGTGCGTTCTGAGGGCATCACATGGCAATGCACTTGTATCTTCTCATAATTAACTGTAATTACTATATGATCATTTCCAGACTCAGATGTAGTTAAGCATTAACCTGTATTTGTAGACTGTATTTGCTGAGCAGCATGGTATGTTCCTTCATTCCCCAGTGCTATGTAATTGTGCTGCTATAGACCTTATCAGAGCAGTCAACTAAAACAGTTTTTGCAGGGGTTGGAGGAAAGGCCACAGATATCTAGTTATTATTTAAACATTTTTTTAAAAAAGTTTTTTAATGAAACTTTGTCAGGAAACAAAAATAAATGAACATGGGACTCCTAATTTTCAGGCTTTCTGACATGCTGCAGCCCATCTCAGGATGTGAAAGCCCTACTACAAACAGTCCATCTCCCTGGAAGCTCAATCTACAACTTTCAACTGCTTGAGAAAGACTCCTGGCTGGCAGCTTGGCCAGTGTGAGGTATTACTTTGAGGTCTCTAGCACCACCATATGCAGAGTTTCTGCTGCAACCTCACTTAGGGTACCAAGCTTTATTAAATAAACACAGATTCCTTCTCCTCCTTACTGCACATGCAAAAAGGAAATGTGTAATATGCGTATTCTTGTCCAGCATGACGCATTGGCATAATCCATAAATAGATCACTGAGTTGCAAATTACCTGGAAATACTATGCTGAAAATCAGGAGACAGACTGAGATTATGATGGACTTCAAAGTATTCTCAATAAACCAGAGAAACTAGCAACAGTATCATCCTAAAATGAGATATTACTACTAACAACTGCTATGTAAGTGTTTCAGCACTCTTTTCTCATAAGTTTCCTGCTCTGAAGGCCAGGAAAGGTAAAGAACATGGTCGGAGTTTGGTCATCCTGGTTGGGGAGGACTTCTTGTGCACTGTAGGGTGGCCTTGGCAGTGGCTACACAATGCACTGGAACAGGCTTTTACAGCAAATCCAACTCCCAGCAGTACAAAAAGCATTCATCTTAAAGCAGCTTTGGGAGGATGAGAAAATCTAATCCTAGAGGGAACCCTCGTGCTCATATACAATAGAAATCCCACCCACACCAAAACAATTTTCTGGATGCACATCAAAGAACATATCCTCTACAGAACGAATGCTAAATACACCCGTCTCAGGTCTGTGTCAATATTGGCACTAGGAAACAAAACGTGACTTATAAAACTGGTGCTGGGAAAGACTCCAATTGTCAGAAACTTAATGAAAGAGTTAGTGCAATGTTACCTGAGCTTCAGCCGACAGTAATACCGATACAGACCTTTGCAAAATATAACGTCAAGGCAGGAAAATATCCTGGGTTTTTGCAGGACCAATGATAAGTTTTAGGAGCTCTTGTTTCAAGGCACATTCAGTTTACACCTAATCCAATACACAAATGAAAAATACAAACTTCTTCAAAGACATCTGCAAACAGCTCTCAAAACAATTTCAAGTTTACAATTAAATCTTACTTCATAATCAAAGGCTTGTATTTGAGGAGAAAACTGTTGGAAATGGGTAAGAAAGATCTGAAGCTTTACTTCTTAATCCTAAATCTAGTAACTTGTGTAAGTAGGACTGCTGTATAACCTTCTCTCAAACAACATTCTCCCCTTCATTCAAGAAAGTTTCTCAGACTCTGAAAGAGTTTGTTTTGTGATTTTTTTTCCAAACACACACAATGCAATTCTCATTATCTGTCTCAGCCCAACCAGTCTCAGTACTCCCTTCCCTGGGCCTTTGCACAACAAGACATAACATTACAAAGCATGCCAATCGACCATTCCAGCTAAGGGCTGGAACAAAGAATAGCCAGTCCCTTTCATAGTTCTATCACCACACGACAGTCGATGAACAAGGAAGAAGCAGAAAGGCAGGCAGGCAAGCACACAGAGTCCTGCAAGCGGACAGTGGCACCTTGCTCAGCCTTTTCCCTGTTCCTGTCAGAACTGCCGCTTGATTCAATTCAGCCCCACCATCACTTGTGCTCCTGACTGCTGCAGAAGCCCAACTAATTCCCGAAAGGCCAGATGCCTTTGCAGCTGATAACCTGCACACATCCCAGCACACCACTCGGGGCCCAGCAGAGGCTGTGGGAGATAGGACGGGCACACATGCACACACATGAATGCCTCTCCCTTTGCATAGCTCTAAGCAAAATTAAACTGCCTATGTCATTTCCACTGCCACATTAGCTCAAGCATGGTAAATTTCCAATTCAGCTCATTCACCTCACTCTGATCCATGCTACACGCTGCCTTCTATTCATATCTACAACCATCACTCACAGTAGCAGGAAAAGTAGCATAAATCCAGCAATAAAACACTTTTAAGAGCAAGAAGTTAATGGGAACTACAGGATTAGGGTTTTTCTTTATTTTAAATTTTACTAGTCTGATATTAACATGCTACAGCACAATTACCACTAATTTTATTTCTCTTGCTGCATGTAAGAGATTAAAGCACTGAATCCACTTCAAGTTTAAATATGTGGTGATCAGCTTCCTCCCTAGCCTTGCCCTGGAACCTTCCTCCTTGACCTTTCAACTAAGCAACGCAAAGAAGCTCCTTAAAACTATGGCTTTTAAGTAAATAATAAAAACATGGAAATCTCAGAAAACAAGTTAAACAGAACATTGAGCGTAACAAATAAAATAATGAAGCAGCAGCAAGAAAGATGGAAATTACTTAAGCAAAAGCCAAAAAACAGTTTCCTCATTTTTAATCTTTCTCCTCATCAGTTTGATCATACTTCATTTACAAATCAGTAGCCAAGTTTTAAATTATGGGTCATGCAGTTTTACTTTAGACCTGAACAAAATTGCTATAGCATAGTTTTTAAACTTACAAATCCTGAAGTATGGTGTCCAGGACCAAAAAAGAAGGTAGGGAGGAAGAGAAGGATGGCTATGCATGTATATCAAGGGATGCATTTTGAAAGCAAGAGACTGAGCAAGAGATAAGGGATGTTTCCACATAAATAAAGATCTGTATGTATTGCATACACATCCTGCACACATAAATAGAAATTAATTTTAAAATCTCATATAACAGATGCTTTTGTATCATGTCTTTGTGACACATCCAAAGAACTAAACCTGCAACATGCTGCTGTGTAAATGTAACTCTCAAAAGGGACATACATTTGAGTCAAGAAAATTCCAGTCCTGGTTTCCAAAGACTCAATCCAGAATTGCATTTTTGGAAGCTAATTCAGAAGAGTTTTTAGACTTATCCACTGCCCTTAAGTTTTTAAGAGAGAAAAGGAAAAATTTTAGCTGAACTTCAAAACAGAAGAAGTGGAAAGATTGGTACACCCAACCCTTGCTTAAAAGTAGATCCACACTCTTACTGCGTATTAAATTTAAGACCAGTACTAGCACTATGCTTACCATGGACACTAAAGCACTCAAACATTATAGCTTCAAAGAATACTAAAAAGTCTTCACAGATCAAGCCATAGTTCAGGGCCAAGTCTCATCTCTATGGGATTGTTGGCTGACAAAAACAATTATGAAAAAAATAAATGTCATCAGCCACATGCACTATTGTTTTATCCAGCACATACTTTGCACCAGGAACTGGTCATACATAATGGCAACTAATGATTCATTATTACACCTCAGAAATAAAAACGGACATCAGAGAAACACCTGGAGCAGCAACAGTATCACCTCGTCATCTAATTACCTTGATAAAGTGACTACACGCTTAGTACAGACATTAGTAAACACATGTTTATGAAACAAGCATAATTTATGCTGTCTCTAAATGACAGGAAGATGATTTAATCCTGAGCATTGCGGGATGCGTGAACCCTCTGAATGTGCAGTGAAGTCTGTAGGAAGTTTGTGGAAATTCTGCCTGGGCCTGAATTTTGATATAGTCTGTTCAAATTTTCTCCAGCCTAACAGGATTCATCCATCCATCTACAAGACGCAAAGAAGAGGCAAAGAAAGCATTATGTTGCTGTTGGTTCGGGTAGGGGTTTGGGGGTTTTCTTTTTCTGAAAGCTTGCTAAAATAAGTTGTAACAGCAGAGCTCAATACAAAACCAGGTACCACTTCTAGTCTAGTCAACAAGTAGTACAACTTGTACAATTAGCTTCTCCACATGTTCATTGCCTCAGTAAATCCACCTTGATCTTAAGGAGGTCTGGACTTTTGTTTTGCAAATGATTTCACAGTACACATTAACAGACTTCAGAAATTAGTGATCTGTAGAGATATACTATATTGTAACTTCAACTCAAACTAAAAACCATGTTAACACTTCCTTCAGTTGTGAGATACATAACCCGTTTATTTTGGTGCACCTCATTCAGTACAGACCAAGAACAGCCCTTTCCTTCCCGTACCAGCTCTTCACCTCCACAGCTCTTCTCAGTTCCGAGTTTACACACCAGCAGGCTGAAGGAGTCATCTAGTGGTCACAGATAATTCCTGCAACCTCATCAGCTTCTGCACTTCGGCTGTGAGGGCAAAACACAAGAAAGACTTTTTGAACCCTTAAAGCACACAGGATCATAGAGTGGCCTGGGTTGAAAAGGACCATAGTGATCATCTAGTTTCAACCCCCCGCCATATGCGGGGCCGCCAACCACTAAACCAGGCTGCTCAGAGCCACATCCAGCAGGGCCTGACATGCAGCACTGACAAAAAGTCTGCTGGCAGGGCTTCAGCTGAAGGTCCAGTATCTGAACTGTGATAAGGTCCTAGCAACCATGATCATCCTGTTCTGTGTTCGTGTTCCCTATCACGCTCTAAACACTAGCTTCCCATTTTTGCGCACACCAAGGCCAAATTCAAGTTCTGTCCTTCTCAAATATGCTTGAGAGTAGACATGGCTGTATTGCGGAATCTAACTTGTATGTAGCTCACTGTTCCTCTTCAGGGGCAGGCAAAGAGATTTTCTGAATAATGTTGCTACACATGCAAAGCACTAGTTCAAGTGACAGTCTTGCCCAGTGATTAAAGAGCAAAGCAGCAGCACAGCAAGCTAACCAATCTTACTCGGTTCCCATCTCTCCTCTACCACAAACTCACTGCATAGGTTTGGACAAAGTACCTAAGTATTTACGCCAGGAATCTCAGTCGTGGAAGAACCATCTGCCTAATAACATGCAAAACTCAGTAACAACTGTAATACGTTAAACAGGTATTTGAAGTATGATTTAAAATAATACTTCAATAAACAGCATTAATATATATTAAAAAAAAATCTTAAGCTTCATAAAAATTTGTAATGCTTTATCAGTTCTCTGTTCAACACATCCAGTCAGGTAAGCTCCAGAAATTTAAAGCAGTATAATTTTATTAGAAAACCTCAAAATACTAATCTCTCAGGTGAATGGTCATTTCAACTATATTGGAAATTTTAAAAGTGGAAAATCAGCACTGATTTTTCACATAAACACCTCAGTCTGAAACAAATTTGAATTCTGACCCATTTTTGTTAATGTGTTAATTTGTGTCACCTGTTAAGTCAAGTGAACTGCAGGCATGTGACCAAAGAACAAGACTGTCTTGTTTCTTTTTGTTTCTGGAAATCACTTCGTTGCAACACCAATACAGGGCTCTGGAAGAAAGTGTTGCTGCTCTTCCTGCACAGAGTGGAGATTGCTATTTGCATCTTTACACAGACACCCACCCCCCACCCCTTGCAGTTTATCATCTTATAACGTAATCTCGGCAGGAGTACCACCCCTCCCCCTCCAAAACTGGGAACCACAGGTTCTCCAGACCTCTCATGGATGAGCCAAAAGACTTCCTCAAATTCATACTCAACCTTCCCTGTGACTCAGAGCCTCTATATGCCTCAACCACCTCAGTCAGAAAGGTGTCAGCTAGCTTTCTTCACCAATCCTGTAAATCACTTGGGTAATTCAAGTGGAAAGTGCTACAGAAGCACAAATCACCATCATGGTATTGTTAAGGAGCTCTGACCTATTGCAAGGTGCAGCTAAAGGTCGAAAACGGTGGTACCACAACCACACCAACAGGCCAAAGAAAGAAAAATGAGCCTTGCAAGCCTGAACGTCAGAGTTTTATGTAGAGAAGGTTCCTTCAAAATGGCATGGCATGAGCAGAAGCTAAGTGATGCTTAAAGCTCAGCTGCCCTCAGATCTCAGCAGGCAACACCTCCACCTTGCTTGTCCATAGGCCTGGTAAATGTAGCGTTGGTCAGATCTGCCTCACGTGGAGGACCTGGAGAAAGACTGGCTCTAAAGCCCATTTATTTCTGTAAGGTGGAGGACACCTTACCCTTCTAGGTGAGTAAATCACCAAGGGCTGTTACCTGTCACTCAGTGCTCAGGGGCCCCGTCACAGAGGCATGTCAGAGTTAGAAAACAGCTCTGCAGCACTCTGAGGTTTGCACAAACACATCCCAGATCTATTTTTCTAGTTTTTAAACATGTCCAATTTGTATTGTCAATAAAAATAATATTGATATTCTGCAGTTTTAACGGGCCAACATCATATGAAGGGTCAGGCCACTCTTAAGACTCACACAAACTTAACTCACCCTGGTTTTCTTTATTTCATGTGTGCATTTTACACATAAGATCCTCTTTGGAAAGATCCATGAAAGAGTAGGTTCACTACTGGTCTAAAACAGCATGCCAAAAATATTTAACTGATGAAATGAGTAGCGGACAGTAGTAGGGGGTCTACTGATGTATACTGTGCCAGGCCAAGTCGCATTGCCCTGTCTCACAACATGCTTTCGGTGAACTGCAAAGTGTGAACAAGGAGCAGGAACAGTCACTCAAGCCCATTTCACCCTGCTATTACAAGAAAGACGCACACACTTTCTGTATTACACACACACACACGCATTTATGGGTGTTTGTAGCTATACATACTTTTTTGCAGGTAAATGCAAGACAAAAGCAAACACCACAATATAGGCTGGTTTGCAAAGGAGCCATGCAGAAGAAAAATAGTGGCAGACTAGAACAAAAATACAAGAAAACTTAAAATACCACAGCCGTTCTTAAAATATCTACCTCTCTTTGTGCACTGAAATGAAAATGTGAAGCTACTTCTGAAGCTTCTACTACTTCTTAATATGTAGATCAGCCAAAGCATGGCTGTATTTTGTTAGTGCTGCAAATACTTGTGTCAATGTAGTTCCTTTTGATAAAACGTTTAGTATACTGATCAGGCTTTTATCATCCCAAAAGACAGTCATAATTAGTCTTTCCTAAATGTCTCAACACAGACTACCTGGGAACTTTGGTTAGCTGGGTAGCTGCCCCTCCTGCCCACCAAGAGGTTTCACAAAGCAAGCATATTATACTCATCTTCCAGAGATGGCAAAACTTTCCAGAATCATTTCCAGGTATAATTCAAGGAGGATGACCATCTTAAGCCACAGACGTAACTGACTGAAGCCTAAGCATCTCAAGACAGACTCTCTTTGCACCTTAATTACTCAGCAGAAATCAGCTAAACAATATCAGTCAACTGAAGATGCTTTTCTCTAAGGGCCCTGCCCTCCTATACCTGCTCAGTTTGCTGAGCTGCAGGATGAGCTGAAATACCTCTCAGAACTGCCAGGAGCAAAGGATTTATCTGCTTTTATGTACATTTGTCAACCCATACTGCAGGAAATTTCATCAGAAGCAACAGTGTAAACTGCTGGTAATATTTAAAACACATTCACTTATTCTGAAAGCTCAGATGGAAAATACCTCTTTTTCCTCTGCCTAACCACTGCTTCACCAACACAGCGATTTGGATTCGTTGTTACACAAGAGGTCTACCAGAGAGCAGATGTCCCTACCTGCAACAAACATTTCCAGGTGGAAATTCAGAATTCGCAGAGCAGAGAATCAAGTCAGACATTGAAAGAAAGCCCAGCATCTAATTCAGAAAGCCTCTACCACAGTCTTATTCCTGTGATCATTTTGAATAAGCCATGAACACCACCACAGATGGGAAGGCCTCCCTTGAGTTTTTACAATTTGTCATAGTCTGTTTCAAATGGGGACAGGAGAGCTGGCCGCTTTATTGCAGCCTTTAAGGTGGCGGAAATAGCTTAAAGCCACTAACTCTTTATTGGCCCCAACTACCAAGAACCTGCTTCTTGAGCAAGTTCCACCAACACAGGAGGTATTACTGCTGAGATTTTGTCAATGCACATAGGCCCACGTGGAATTTGCTAGCAGTTTCACCCAAGAAGCTTCCAGGTGTTTACACACCTGATTGCTACTTCTGAGTTAGTCCATAACACCAACAAGCCTCAAGGGGAACCATCAGTTACAAAAATAATGTAGCCGAGTATTGAACACTTATAGCTACATTACTATCATTTTAAACCTAAAAACATACATTCTTGTAGCCAGATGGGAACAGAAAAACTCAATTAAATTCTATTAGAGATACTTTTGCTTTTGAATTAGTTATGGGAAACAAACATTTTGCTTAATCATCTGCATAAAGATATCTTCTCAATTTGAAAATATTTGAACCTCCCAATATCATAAAAACCACTTTACTGTAGTGAACTAACAGATAATAGGAGAGAGATCCATTTTGAGTAGCTTTACTCTGCAGTGGATCCTGTTCATCCTTAGTTGAAGTGCACAAGCTCTTTCTGGTAGCATCTGGGGCAGGGGGGGAGTTCTCTGTGACACATTAGCTCTCACTACAAAAGCATGTCCCACCACACTCAAGCTTCACATCTGAAAAATCTCAGATGCTGTCAGGCTTTCAACTCAGGCTAGCTGGCCACCAGTAAAGACACCGCCCCAAGGCAGCACACCACACCAGCTCCCTACATACATACATGCCTCTGTAGTTGTGACAGTGCTTCCCAGTGAGGCTCTCCCAGTACCATCCCAGACAGAAGCCTGCAGAGAACGCTGCTGCCATACACCCTGTCTATGCAGAGGGTGGAGACAAGACCGTTAGAAGGTGCTGCAACCGGGGCAGTAACTTCACCTTCTCACCAGCAGAAGCTGTGTACTTACAGAACCATGGTCATGGCCCAGCTGCAACAACTCTGGAGGTGTTAAGTCCCTTGTATTTTGCTGTAATTTGCCTAACAAAGAATTATTCTTGTGATTTACTCTCATTAACTAGCTTCTCATTTACAGGAAGAGAAGAGAGACTTACTTTTCCCTCCAAAAAAAAGATACAATCAAACCAAACTGCCATTTTTTATTTTTTTTATGCCTGGGATTCTAGGTAGCTCTTTCAATCCTTCTTGCTTTATAAAAACTAACTTAATTTCATGCTGTGCAAGCTTGATAGGAACATTTAAGTAAGTTTTCTTTCCTCGTCCTTTTGTTCCTCTCCCACAAATATAATTTTTGTTTTGTATAAAGTTTTCGTTGGACAGCATCTTTTTGTAGCTTAAGGTACTCTAAAACACCACTCAAAAATCTGAAGAGTCACTGTGCCACATTTTCCTGTGGGTTTTCAGTTTACTTTGGTAGGGCAAGGGAAGGACTAGAGATGATATTTTCAACTCTTATTACCTGAACAATTTCCAAGCAAAGCAAACATCGATCCTTTAATCTCCTGTCAAAATCCTGTACAGATTCCTGTACTTGCATGGAATCTCACAGAGGGTAACAAGGCCCTGACCAAATGCAGGGGTCTACACTAGCACATCTCAAAATCAGATCTTTATCCTGGGATGTAGCATTTGTCTACCCCAGCCAAAACACAGCCCCAGGGAATTCATGTAGAAATATTTGTTGCTGCTTTTTGGCAGCATCTGACACTTAAACAAAAGCTTGAAAACCACTAACAAAAACTTCCTTAACTCCACAAATCACACACAAGCAACAAAAAAATCACCCTATTTAAAAAAACAAACAAACAAACAAATTGAAGTACTGGCCACATACTCTTCTTACAGGACACTGGAGGAGAAGCTACCTTCTTTTTTTGAGATATTCTGTCACTAGTTAAAATCTCAGAGGAACCAATTATGCTAACAATTTACAGCACCAAGACCAGACTTAAAATTTAACCAGCACCTTGAATCTGTAGTAAACTGGTAATCTGCATCTGATGGAGCTACCTTTCTAAAATCACCTCTCAACTCACTCACCGAAAGTCCCATGAAACTTTTAAGAATAGTCCAACATGTAGTATGTATCCTGGGTCACAGGAAAGCTATGCAAGGCAGCATCTACTTCAGAAAGGATCCCAGGAGAAAGATAAAAAGCAACATCACGATTAAGACATGCTATCTTCAGCATCAGTAACTAACTGATGCTATCTGTGCTGGAGACTATCTGGACTGCAAAATCACATTTAAAAGATGCATGTAAGTCCCCAGTAAAAGAAATATTGACAACAGTGGTCTATTTCCGGAGATACATCCTCCTCCTCCTCTTGCATTTTACTTAGCCTGCCCTTAAGGCTCTAGCTTGACAAGCAGTAAGATAGCATAAACCAGCTCTGAAGGCAAAAGCAGCCCTGTCCCCTAGTCCTGCTTCTATTCCCCACACTGCAGGACCCCTTTCTTGGGGCAACAGAGCTGTTCAGTTCTCTGGTCTGATTCATGACCCAATGTATGATCCACCCAATGGTAGCCAGAAAGAGTTAAGCTAATACAATCCATTAGTTTTAGCTATGGTCGGTCCTCCAGTCCAGTTTTTACACAACTGCAAAAACACTAGCATGGCCCCATGGGGTAGGATGTAAGTGTCTGAGGCTGGGACTATTTCTTTCAGTGACAGTGCTGCCATTTAAACATGGTGCTTCACTATTACTTCTGTCAAGTAAGTCTTATTCACTTCTTTGTCAGGGAGCTGTAGCTCAAATAACATATTGTATCTTCTATCTATGTTGAAGATGGAGTCAGCATTACACATGTACTGAACTGAAGGTGAGAAGAGACTCTGAGCCATACCCTTCTCTCTTCACACTTACAAATAGAGAGCACCTATTAATACCCTTTGATTTCTTCAAGAAGGAAGGATCCAACCTGCGGACAGAACTTCCCACCCTCCTTCAGTGTACTCAAAAAAAAAAAAAAGTAACAAATTTCCACAAATTAACAGAAGACCAGGCTTGACAAAATGTGACAGAGATGTAGCAAATGCCTTAACCCCAGCTGTCAGCAAGGCTGGCAAATCAGTTAAAAGCACAAAACTTACAGCTACTGGTAAGAACCCTCAACTTTACTGATACAGGTTGGATTTTTTTACAGCAGCCTCCTATTAACCAGAACGAAAATTCTGAAAATAAGTACAAAGTGAGTAAAACAGCACAGAAGCCCAGAAGCTCTTGGGATTGATCCTTAACACCATGCCTGTGTTCTCAGTGCTGCAGAGTTTCTCTATTGGCAGAATGCAAGTAAAAAGGGAGTAACTTTGGCAAATAAGAGTTGAGTGCTTTGGCCCACATGGGAAACATATTTGAATCTATAGGATAAGCACATTTCCCACACACTTCTTGTGGAAACATTAGCATTTAAAATTATCTTTAGAATCAACACACTGAGGAAAATGGGCATGCATCATCTTTCTAACTGGTGATATGAACAGCACACAAAATGTCTTTAACCATGGTTTTATCTCTCAGAGAAATGACATAACATAGGGTTAATTTCTTGAGCACAAGTCTATACCAAGGAGCAGATTTAGCAGCAATGAATTTGCAGGGTGCATGGAGGCAAACCCATACAGTACAGTATATCCAACGCCTGAAACAATGCCAAATACAAAAGGTGCAGGGCCATACATGACTGAGTTTTATTACTACTTCCTATACAGTGCTCTTCCACCACTACCACAGACAGGCCACAGACTGGGCAACGAAAGTGGTTTGTTGTTTTTCTTTTCACCTTACATATTTATCTACAAAGCTGTTCAATTATATGTGGTTAAGTGTGGCCCAGTAATACAATACGCTATGAAGAAAATACACTCCTACTTGCCCCACAACTGAAAGAAGCAGTGCTTATTTCCACCGAGGGAAAAAGGAAAGTCAGTCATGCCCAAAAATGTTACCACAAATCAAACCCCAGTTTCTAATTTATCATACCCCTCTCATTTGCCATGCACCAAACTCTGAAGTTTCCCCAGAACTGCTTTCAGCACAACTACTGAGGAACTTCACTGGAAGAGAAGTATCCCCCACTCCCACAACTAATCAAAGACTAAATTTCTTTAATTTTATAGCAGAACCAATAAATTCAACTTGGCATCATGGAAAACAGCACCTCGAAGTGTAGTAGCACTCTGGTCTGGACCAAGGGCACAAACAATTCTGGTCAGACCTCAGAGCCTGTGACACATCACATCTCCCATGATCCTTAATAAGATCCTTGATTTCTTTATACTCTCTTGTCACCTGTGGAGCAGCTCCGGCCTGCAGCTGCAACAGCAGCATCCAATGCCCAGCTGGCCTACCAGAGATACGCTTT
This sequence comes from Pterocles orientalis, assembly GCA_011057875.1. Classification (NCBI taxonomy): domain Eukaryota; kingdom Metazoa; phylum Chordata; class Aves; order Pterocliformes; family Pteroclidae; genus Pterocles; species Pterocles orientalis. The sequence goes on along the minus strand of WKFP01013792.1, from coordinate 428,488 downwards.
CTATGAAGAGTCCTCTGCAAAATCACTCGGGGCACTATAGTCAGAATGAACAAAGTTGTCCCACTAACCTGACTGTTAACAGGCAGTAATAAGAAGACAGCAAAAGGATACCACAACAAAAAGCAGGTAGCAACCTGCCACCAGTTACAGATTAATGATTTTACAGCTCCAACAGAAGGTACACAGGGAATGATGCTCATCTATTTAAAAAGCTGGAAGTTGGTTAATGAGCCTGTGGCATTTCCATTCTTCACAGCACAAAGGTGATTTTCAAAAAGTTAAATTTACGAAAATCACAAGAACATAACAAGACACGTTTCTACACAAGTTGCCTGTTTGTTGAAACTGAGATGTTCTTCCAAGCAATCTGCTTTCTCTCAGCCAACCTGTCTTCCACCCTGATGGATGCTCAGCAACTGTAAAAAGAATCCTGTTTTTTTTCCTTTTTGTTTTTCCTGTGTATAATTTTATTTCCACACCCCATAAAATCATGTCATTCCTTCATATACATCACATTAATCTAGATCCACAGTTACTACTAAATCACTGTAAAGTCTCTTTCTGGCATTATTCAATCCATCTAAAAGTTATGAAACTACCTACCTGAGTGCTTTTTCTGTTGTAAGGTACTTGGAGTGAACCTTACCTTTATCATCTGTCTTTATGGCTATATTGTGCTATATCTATCTACACTTTTCAATGGAAGAACAACAAATTTACACACTGTAAACTTTCATTGACTACAGTTCTTTGCTACAGCAGAATCCATCATTTCCTGAATCTACTCCATTGCAGTATGAGCAGGAGCAAAAGCATCTCAATCAGAGAGCGTAACAACATAATTGCTCGTTTCTTGTTATTGAGCCGGGGTAGGTTTCCGAGTCTTGGTTCCACTTCCAACAACTCCCTGGACCTACACGAGTAAAACCGGCACTCACCTCCTCCGCCTTCCAGGGTCACCGAGCTGGCACAGAAATGTTTTCGGTGCAGCAGGCTACCATTCTGCCTACAGCTCTACTCGTTCGCTGCAACAGAACAAAATCACCATGATACCGCTTTCCCAGCCCGGCGTGTTAGCCTGTCAGGGAAGAA
>WKFP01013792.1:395381-427376 GCA_011057875.1 Pterocles orientalis | reverse complement strand
GGAGCCGGGCTGCCCCTGCCGCTCGCCCCCGCGCTGTCCCCATGCTCCTCAGGAGCGAGCCTTGTCTGCAGCATTAGGGTGGCGTTACAAAACCCCACACAACAGAGGGGGATACATAACATTCTAAATAAGCGTCAGCACGGCTCTACCTTGACACTCTGTCTTCCAAGAAGATACAAGGCAAGGTGGACTGCCTACCATGGCAGCCATCAGCCATTGTTCCAAAAGAAGAATTAAAACCCGTAACGAAAAACAGCTCATCAATAGGTCTTCTGAACACTCACCCGGACAGGATCTGATCTACACCTCTAAGCCAAAAGCAGACAACCCCTATGCGTTCACGGGTTTTCTAAATGGGACCGTAGAGACAACCATGGACAATATTCCTGCTTAGACATTTGTCTTTCTTTCAGGTCTTAATGTTTTGCCTCATTAGCTTTGCACGGCAAGATCTGCAGGTATTTTGCACTTATGGGTACAGAGGGGACACAGGACCAAAATAAAACACAACAGTAAGCTTAAGTCAAGTTCTTACACTTTCAAAAATCCTGTCTGACATCCCCTACGCTAGTACTGATGGGAGAAGCGAAAAGAGAAGCAAGGTGGCCACCCAGCTTTATCTTTACTACTTTTTTCATGTATTTTCTCTTGTCTGCTCAATATAGGAACCTGTAGCATGTCTTTAGCCCATATTTGGAAGATCCCACTCCTGAAGATTATGAAACCTAGCAACTTTGAACAAAGTATTTAGTGACTCCTTTGAAATTCACCATGCCTTGTTCACTTTTCCACACTGCTTCAAACTATGTCCTACACTCAGCAGCCAAATCAAGACTGAGCTGGAGACACAATCACACCTCTCTCCCTAACCCTCTGCAGGGCCTGATGGCCTTCACTTCTAACAGCAGAACAGACAAGACCCCTGCCTTTGTCTTCAGCCTTCCCAGTTCACAGCCTACCTTTGGTGACTGCAGTTACATTAACTCCTCAGGCTGTAAGCTGAAGGTCACTGATGCAGACATACATCTCTGTCTACAGCTACTCTGATGGAGCAGTCAGCTCTGACCAAGTGGATGCAAAGCCTCATTGCAGCAGTGCCTTCAGGTGCTGCAGCATGGGCAGAGCCACAAGGAGACTGAAGGCAGCCTAAATCTCAGCACACAGGCTAGGCCAGACAAGCAGCAACACACCAGATCCTATCCGCCTTAATCTCAATGCCATTTCTGTACTAGGGTCTGTGTAGTTTGGGACCTTTTTCTCTTTTCATTCATACACAGAGACACTAGTTTCACTCTCAGAACTTACCGTTCTTTTCAGGGAAACTCGTAGCACTGGAGTAACATACAGCTGCTTCCTTACTAAAAAAACACAGTTTAAAGCCAGAACTATATCAGAACTGGGAATGTAATTTAAACACTCAAGTGAATGGATTTAGTGAATACTAAAACCAAGAATCCACACAACTTGTATGGGGTATTATGCTGGCAATGGTGTCTGGACCAACAGCAGGCAAGGTTAAAATACAGGTAAGACTCCAACTTCAGAGAAACAGCAAAAATATTCCCAAACCTTTTCTGATGTAATTAATGTTACATAAATGCCTGGGCTTCTCTTCAAATCAAATCCAACACCTGTACAGCATCACTCACTGCTCTGGAGTCCACCACACCAGAGATAAATGAGCTCACAAGCCCACCTCCAATCCCAGGATTATTCTGTGTATTTCAGAGAAGCTGTTTCCCACCTGCTTCACAGAAGAGAGATTCTACAGCACCGAGTACTGGTTTTTCCCCTGCTATTCAAATTGATACTCAGTTTTGAAAGGGCACTTCTCATTTCTCACAAATACCAGCCAGGTATGCTGATTCTACAATGTATTAGCCTCCTTTCTCCCCTCCTCTTCAGTTCAAGTACACATGTACACCAGTGAGAGTATTTCATTAGATACAGAAGAGCAGAGTCTGGCACTCTTGACATGACAGCCCAAGACAGTTTATTCCAGCGACCTAGAGAACACCAGAAGCACTTTACAAAAAAAAAAAAAAAGTATTCTTACTTACTGAATAAAAATCATTAACCAGTTCGTGAGGTTGACTAACAAATCACTTAGCACACATCTTTAACTTCAGCAATGCACATCTTTAACAAGAGGCACATCTTTTTAACTTGTCTATCTTGACTTAGTAACAAACTAAAACACTCTCATACATGTTCTGAAGTAACTCGCTATTATATATTTTGCAAACAATTTTTAATAAGTGGAAGACCTTCCTCTATCAGCCCACTTCAGTCTTTCACTATGGAAAGCACTTCATCTTTAAGATGACAGGTCATAAGAAGAAAAACCTGGAGAGGCATTGGCTAAAGTATTGCATTTTTTTCAGTACAAAAAAACTCCTTAAGCCTGCCTTTATACACAAGAAACTTCCTTGAAAAAACAGAGTGGCATCTGCTTGTACTTCAAATAATTATTCTCTGCTTCTTTGCCCCTCCCAAGTTTCCTTGACTGAGGTCATCAAAATAACAAGTACATTTTAAAATCAAAGTTTACCATTTGTAGTATTTCAGGGGCAGGACCGTGAAAGTCATTATTAAGCAACCATTCTTCTCAAAGTGAAACAGTTCGTGCTTAACACTACCAAACAGTCAGACTTCTGTCATTATCTTTGCTGGCTAGTGTTATTACCCTGTCCAGAGGTCTCCAACTTCAGCATAGACACAGCATTCCATCAGCAGTTTTTACACTGCAGTTGTTATTTCCTACAGGTCTGCAGAAGTAACTAGGAGGATTAGTCCATTGTTGGTAGGTGTACACTTATTTTTCAAACGTCTGTATCATCTACAGGACACTTCTTTAGTGTTTTTAAACTAAAAAAAAAAAATGTAAACCCACTACTTTAAATTGTCAGCTTTTTTCTTGCAGGGAGAATAACAGGTTTTTTAAAGTTTGAAAATGGTCATGAAAAGGTATAATTGAACGTATAATCATCCTTTAGCTACTAGACAAGATAAAAACTTATCTCAGAAAGAAGGCATGAACTAGGAAGTACCAAACACCTACAAGTGCACACACGCTTGTGCTTTAAACTCATTCACATACACTGCAAAGTCCAGGCACTTCCAATGTTTAAACATTAACTTAAAACTTTTGTATTGTTTAAGCTACAGTTGTCAAAATTCATCGATACATCATCCCCCACAATATAGGCAGGTGGAGATCAGGCACCAAATTGCCTCTCTATTTATTTAAAACAAGCCTACCTGAAGATAGTTTGATCACAAATTTACTCACTCCCTCAGTACACCTTCCTTCCCCTGAACTGACATGAGAGGATTTCTCCTGGGAACTGACATGAGAGGATTTCTCCTGGCCTGTTACTCTGGTACTTTATGAGCAATAAAATTATTAGAAAGTGACTAAGATAGGGAAGACCCATTGAAAGAAGGTGCAAAGGGGAAAAAGTAACACTGACGTATCTTGCATGGTTGAAAGCTTTCTCCTGATAACCAGCAAGGAAACATAACAGCAAACAATCAAGGAAGGAAACAAACAAACATTTTGAGAGCCTATTTAAAACACTCCAAAACTTAACCTGGAAGTGACTGTCAATAAAGACATCCAAACAATTACCCTATCAATCATATCTGCAATACCAGTCTACCATTGTGATCTAGCCTCCTGTAAAATTGACGAAAGAATTGTGCTCACACACAGAGTTTGCAGTAATATCAATAAATTATAATCTCCACTGAAGCTCTGTATTTTAGTCCAATCCCATGAAGAAATACTATATTAATCACTAAATCTAAACAAAGTCACTACTCAGCTCAAAATGGATACAATCTCCCAATCCAAGGCTTATAACTCTGCAATACCACACAGTTAACATAACACTAAACGGATAAATTAATTCGTAAAACATTCCAGAACACACCGTCAACAATCTGTATATTCAGAAATAGCAAAATCACCACTTTAATGATTCCTAGATCTCAGCACTTCTTAGAAGCTGCATCAAATTTTTTCATATATGCACATGTACACACCAAAGCTTTCTCAACTGTGTAGTACATTAACAGCACACATGCAACAGCATATGTCCGTCACCAGAAAGACACTGCTTCATTACCTACTACACACATCCACACATGACAAGTGTCAGAACAACTTCAGGTACAAATATCATACATAAATAAAGCATAAAATACTCAACCAAAAATCCTACCACAAGCAGCATGCTGCTCAGTCTTATACCTTCCCCACACTCTTATGCTGAGAAGTCAAATCCCAGTTCTTCTCTGCTATAGGTGAAAGGTGCTCAGATGCTACATAGAACACGGCAGAATGAAATTCTAACGCTGTTGGCCCCTTTTTAGCTTTATTACCAGAACAAGACATTGGCATGTTTAGAGATGCAGAAGTTGCTTCTCACAATATAAGATCACATATTACCGGTAGCACAAAAACCCCACCACACTTCCAATATCAAAATTTCTTAAGATTAGAAGGGGTTAGTCTAGTTTTTGCTTTAAGAATAATGAGAGCTGTTCTCCGTGAGATTAAAATGCAAAACAGACTTTTTAAAAGAAAACTGCATTAGTACAATCTTCTATTTCTTAGTTCTCCTATCAGAAACAATTTATTAGACAGACATATAATTTGTTTTTTAAAACAACAGAGTTTTCTTCCTAGATGTACTGCTGCAATATTCTGTAAGCATATTCTTAAAAGAGGTGCAAAGGTTCAAAGAGCAGTTGCAAAGAAAGCTATTTCACTCTGCTAATTTGCATCAAGTTTTATGGTTCCTATCCTCCCTCCTAAATGGAAAACTAACTGTGATAAAACATCAAGCTCAATTAGAAACAGCCACTACACACAATTATTTATTTGAATTATTTCCCTTAGAGTAAGTGTAATTGTTTTTACAGAATCCTTTAGGGTTTGGGCCGAAATTGTCATCTTTTCTTCAGGGGGGAAAAAGCAAAAAACAAATAAACAAACAAACAAACCCCTACTTTCTCCAGCTTCACATCTCATTCACCAACTACTTAACTGAATTCAAATCCTGATACACATAAAAATTGATCTTTCAAATTTAATTATTTTAATGAAATGCTGGAAAACCACTATGGCAGCCTGAGTTCTGCATTCAGTATACACTTGTGATTTTCTTCAGGTTACAGAATTAGCTTGCACATCAGAAAGCCCCAGTTTGGCATTTACTTGAATATTATGATAGCCATCAAGTACAACGTGAGACTTCAGCACCAGAAGTGGAGCTCAGATTTTTGGAACTTGGCCCCACTGGTATCACATTTGCCAAAATCCTGAAGTTCAGCTTGATTTTGGGCTGTAATCTCTGTTCCTTTTAGATTTAAGGGACAAAAATCTGACAGACTTCTGTAGGCACAGGAAGAAGTTGGTGAACAAAGTGGGCAAGATTTAGAAAACAGGAAAATGACTTAAAGAAAGGTGTTTTGTCCACATCTGTGGACAACTGGCAGCTGTGCCAGCCATGGCAGGAGATGAGATCAGTTGCTGTGGCAGCACCAAGCACGAGAAGGTGTGAGCACAGAGAAGAGGTCAGGTCCCTGCAGGTGGGCTGCCAGCCTGTTCTTGGCACATCCACATTATATTTTCCTCCATAAATGTGCTTTCTAGAAAAGCGAGCAGAGGAGCAAAAATGTCAGGAAATAATTTTTGTTCAGTTTTACTTAAGAGCAAACCCAGCCTGACCTGTACCTGTCCTTACACTATTTTAGCCTACAGCTGCTCTCCCACCTCTGCAGCCTCCCCTCCCACCCTTGCCCTCAGGCAGAGGGGGCTCAGGCACCCCACCCTACCTGGGGGTGCCCATCCTGCTGCAGGGGCACACCACGGCTCTGGCAACAGCAAGGCCTGGCAGAGCCACTCCTGGGAAGCAGAGCTGCTAGGAGGAAGGCTGGCCCCAGCCAAAGCCGTCGCAGCTGTGAGCAAGGACAGAGGACTCCTCCCTGGAAACATGAGAGGGGGGGTTATGCCAGCAAGAAAGCCCCGTGGAAGTACAGTACCCAACGTGCAAATCCAGCAACTAAAGTAGATTTTTCAACCATGGATTTATGAGATGCCACCCCATCTTTAGCTGTTCTTTTGTTTTACCAACAACTACTTCCTCTGAATGACTGCAAATGAATTGAACTCAAGGTGCTTCTGCAAAATCATTAATTAGCTTTGGCTAATTAAAAACTCACTTAAAAAAATGACCATATTGTTTCATCTCCAGTAACAGGTGTTGCTTAGGATTTAATACACAAGAGCAAAATATTTGCTGTAACATCTCTCATGATGATGCCCACTCTTATCCAAAGACCTGACACCAACGCTGGACATGTGAATCAGTGGCTATCAGATGGTCTTCTCTAAGTAGGAGTTTCTTTATATTTTGTTAGCATACTTTCTAAAACTCATTGAATGAGAAAAATTACGCATTAACAAAAAAAGGACATTTTTTCCTCCTCTGGTCTGTGGTTTTCTCTACAGTGTTTGTGTGGGACTCTAAAGCTAAAAAAATGTTTCTATTATGCAACACTTCACTTTACTATGAAAGAACACAAAAGAGATTACCAACATTGAAAACTGAGATTTTACTTTAAACATGCAAACCCCTCCAAAAAAACCTGAACCAAACTTTTCTTCACATTCTAGGTTCAGCCACCAAAAGTCAATGCACTACGTAAAGTACTGACTGATGCATGTATAAATACAGTAAACCTCTATCAATGAAAATCATACAGGTTTCTCGCTTTCAAGTCTACAACACAGCAGTGAGACACCATAGAAGAGGGTAGGTCCCTTCCTGCCACTCCAGCATGAATGTAAAGAACACAGATACCAATCTACATGTGAACTACCTGCCTATATAAATACAAACATAGTAACAGCATTAATATACTGGCCCTTCTGTAACATGCAAGCACCTTTTTGGGTTTTTTGTTTTGAATTGACAGGAAGCAAAGGTTTAAGCTAGCCCACTTGTTACCAAAGGATGCAATGCTTTAGAGATCCAAACTATGTCCTTGGTCTATGCAGAGGAGCAACACACACTCTAGTTGCTCCTGTAAAACACGGGCTTGCCAGCAACATAAATTCTCCTATTCCTGAATCTGTTCTGCACTCCTTGAGTTAAACACAGGTTAAACATAACAGCTATTTACCTCATGCTGTGAAATGTGGTGGCTGCCGACCTGACCTATCGCTACTTCAAACTGCCACAGAAAGGTACGATGGCCCATGGGAGACAGTAAGACTTCCATCTGCTGCTGTTAAACTTTAGAGAAGTCATTGGCTGTGTCCCTGTGTCTCTCACCTACCAAACAACCACTGCTGCTCTCTGGAACACTGTCTGGTACAGCCTGGAAGAACGAAGAAGAGCAAAAGTAACTGTTAGCTTTGGTGCTGAACAGACAGAGAAAGGCCAAGTGCACTCCTCTAGGAGAAAGAGGGTGCTGTAACAAGCAACCTGGAGAAGTTCAACACCTTCTCCAACATTCACATTTTCGTCAAAGTGACTCAACTGCTATCATTTGATCTTCTGACCTCGGTGTAGATGCGGGTTACGAACTTGGCTGCACACTTGTAGACCAATGCAGTATACAAACCACAAAGACATAATAAATCTCCATCAATTAACACTTATTTAAATCTTCAGCACACTAGATCCTGTATTGATTTTTTTTTAATTTTACTTCTATGAGAGTGGAGGGAGGATGGGGTAAAACATTAAGCATGGCCTTGAAGGATTATGCTGGTATAACAGCACAAGGCTTAGCCCAATAACTAGTCAGTCAGAACACTTACAGTTTCTTTCAATTTGGACAGACCCCACTTCCCTGAAGTCAGTAAAAGACCAGCTTGATCTATTTAAGCAATGGTACTAAACAGATGCTAAATTGACTGATACACACTAGATAGTTTAGGTAAACACAGGTAACTTGGCCTCAGTGTTGACTTACTTCTGTATGTCACATACATTCCCAAGGACTCATTACAGCTTCTTTAAGGAAAGGCTGAAAAGCAGGACAGAAATTCTACCCTGAGCACCAAAGGCAATACACTCATCCTCCTCTGCCACTCCTATAAAACCCAAGAACAAGCCCTCTAACAAGCAGATCTTATCCCCAACTAGTTTGCACTTTCAACAACTAAACTTAATATCAAAATAAATACCGAGTTAGTTGAATAATAATTTCCCAAGAGAAAGTACTGTTTTCAACACCCAGTGATAGAAAAGAAACCCATAACAGAATTTGCAACTTGCTATGTAGGAGACAAGCAGGAGGAGTTGTTACTGCAGCCTAACCAGATTTTGTGTATCGAAGGAATGTCCAAGACGTGCCCCCGTTGCATACAGTACCAGCTGTCAGTGACTGGCCCCAAAGACTCCAGACAGACAGTTTCAGCAGCCTTACATTCACTCCTAGACACAGAAACCTAATTTACACCAACTAACCGAGTACAAGGAACTAACTACAGCAGCTCAGCCCAGCTCTGTAGGAGCTAATTTACTCTTACTCGATGCAAGCTAAATTAGTGTGCACTTTGCTCCATGCTATCACTGCCAAACCACTTCTGATACTTTTTCTACCTTACTGAAAGCATACTCGGGTAACTACAAAACACAGTGGTCTACAACGTAGACACACCCTCAAGGTTTGAGATTATGCCAGGTTTCATTGATAGGCTGGATTTCAAAATGCTACATCTTAACAAGGTGCTTCTAAAAAGCTGGTAAAGAACCTTTTGAGGGTTTTTTGGGGGGTTTGTTTGGTTTTGGGCATTTTTTTTAAGACCCTGCATACTGCACAGCCAGCTCTTTAGATCTCAAAACCCATCAAATTCAACTGCAAACAAGACTTGGGAAGGATGCAGAAAACTCTTGGCTTTGTTAGTAAACCAGCAGTATATTTGCCTGTTGGTCCGGTTGAACTCCTGAGCTGTGTTGGGCATTTACCAGAGGCCAGCAATACCCTGCATTTCCAAGGAGGTCACTGAGAAGAGAAAGAACTCAGTGCCTCGGTAGGGGATCTGGTGGATAGGATGACTCCAATTGTCCCTGAATTAACTAAAATCAACAGAATAGTTGAGACATTCAAGACAGGGTTTGGCAGACATGGAGGGAAGAGCCTGGGTTTCCTGGAAGAAGATGGTTACAGTGGAGAAGCACACATCCCGTGTAGTCCTCTCCACCTCCGTTTCCCCTAGTAGTTTTGTGATTAATCTGGAGTCATACAGCAATTGCCATCAGTTGCCAAACTATTCAGTCATCTTTACTAAGCCTCCCAGTTCACTGTAATAATTTTAAGTACACCACAAAGCAAGAAATATCTCACATCATTTATTTATCACTGCTGAGAAACACACCACAGTGTCCACCGTTCTCTAGAAAGTGACCGCTCTGCCCAGTAAGACATATGTCACTACGCACTCTAGAGCCTTTTTCTGTATTGACTCTACGGTCAAAATAAAGCAAGTGGCTTGCATTACTCTTTCTACTCCTGGTATTATCACAATCACTGACTTCTTGTGAATAAAGAAACTTAAGAATCAAGCTTTACTTTGATATATTATTCTGAACGTGCAGCAGTAGCAAACTCTGCAAGCCACACCAAGGTCCACATCTTTGTAGCATACAGGGACTACATTTAAAGAACACTGGCGAACACAGACACCTTGGGTAATACATGATCTCCCATCTTAGTTTAAAACTGATTTCTTTCATCATATGCACATATGGGGGTGGACAGGGGGGGTGGGAGTACTTCAAGACAACGTAAGTGACCTGTTGCTTCTCACTGAGTTGCAACGGGAATGAGGCACCTATCTCACTTGTGTGACTGAAAATTTCAAACAGAAGTAATGGCAGATATAGCTAAGTTTTCTTCAATAAGCACCAACTGCTTAATAATTCACAGCTGATAGTAATTTAAATTCTGATAGTCCAATCCTATCGGTACACAGCTCTGTACATCATATGCCTTTTCAACGGCACATAACACATTTCTGTAGTGTGTTCATCAAATGCTGAATCCTTGCTTGATTATTTACCTTCCTAACCATTATTTTAGGATGTTTACATAAGAACTACAATTATTTTCAAATTAGAGGCAAGTGAAAGGTGTAACCACTGAAAAAATCACAAAATTTTCACTTTGAAATTATAAGTATCATCTCACTGCACCCACTAGAATTCTTCATGTCTGCCCTAACAATAAAGATTTTCCTAGATTTCATGCCTTCCTGCAAACAGGGGTATCAAAAGAAATGCTACTGAAGCTCTCAAATTGCGGCAAGACAATGTTATATGCTACTTCTTTATGGCAGCTGCTGAAAACATTCATCTCTACACCTCGTCCCGTCACCCCTGTCAGTAACGCAAGGTGTAGGTGTTTCATTGGACAATGTATGCTAGTGAAACAGGTCTGCAAGTCACTACTGAATTGATTTCAAATGTTCTCCAGTTGCTTCCACCATTGCTAGAAAAAGAAACAACACTATTTCATATACGAGCATGGAAGAATTTTCACTCAATTCACCTCATATGGCTATTCCAGATATCCCCATCACAAATGCTTAGATTCTTTTCCTACAGCATAGTAACAAGCCATTGACAGCAGGAAGGAAGAAACTGAAACTTTGTGTAAGAGTTGAATTATTTTTACTCTTCAGATCTATCTACTGGTTAAGAAAGCTACCTATTCTCAATTTCACTTTAGTCCTACCGAATTGCATTGTCTGTCCACACAAACAGGGTTGTCTGAATTCCCAAAGACTGAAGTAGGAGAGAATTCCTTTACTCCCACAGCCCCTCAGCCTTGGCTGCTGTGTCCCACCTCATGATGAGCATTCCCAAGATGTCAAGGCGAATTTGCAAGTTAAGAGACACTCACCACCAATTTGTTAACCTGTGAACCTCACAAGCCATCAAGTTCCTGCATAGCGTCATCCCTGCCCTCCATTCACAGTGATGCATGTTACAAATTATCACCATCAAGTGAAAATAAAGGTCCTTTTTGCTGACAAAGAACGCTTAAATTTTCTCTTCTGAAGTAAGATTCTCAGCACAGAATTCTGTTCATTTGCCCACGTTATTTAAAAGTGCAAGAAACACCTACACAAGGTGGGGTTTTTGCAGTTTTGGTCTAACTTGCTCATAATTCAAATGCATGCAACTAGTTTTACTCTCCTTCAGACTACAGCTCTAGTATCAAACAGTTAGCTCCTGGCCCCTTGTGGGACTCCATGGATTGCCCTGAAAGCTTGTTTCAGCAGCAAACTAGTCAGTTAAAAAAATAAACATTCAGGAGTTACTTTCCACTTTCCTTGTGTTTCACCACGGTGAACATTAAAATAAGAGAAAAATATTTACGGAGAGGGTATGCCATTCTGAATATTTCCTGGTTCATTATTCCTAGCATTGTTTATATGGTTGAACTGCTAGATTTAGTAATCTCATGGATGGCGTTTTAAATATTTAAATATCTGTCAAGAATCCTAAGTTTTGGAAATTGATGCATCTAAGTTTAAAGTAACACTATGATCAAATACCTGTCACCAGCAGTAAGTTTCACATATTTGAAATAGATTCCACATAGAAATAATATGAATTTAGGCTGAAAATCCTTGCAGTTAGGTGCAATTTTGAAACCCAATAATAATATCACTTTTACAAGGAATTATGCATGGGCTCAACTTTTAATATGATAACGTCCAGTTCTCCTAAAAGATCTGATTCCACATGATTACTTTTTAACTGTAATTTGACTTTATATTTCATGTTTTTCTTCTCCTCATACCCCTCCACCCCTCTCATACACAGACAACTTAATGAATCAGTGAAGTTCTCCACAGAAGAATGAGACAACTGTAATGGAAGAAGTTTTCCAACACAGTAACAAGAAGGTGAAGATCCGTAGATCTCTGCCCTCGTGTCTTACATGTCATCTACTGCCCCTCAGACAAGTAACTTGTCACACCTGCTTCAGGGAGGTACAAAAGACAACAGCAGCTGCAAATAGTAGAGAAGAGATGAGGCTCTCTTTTTATTTAAGCAAAACCTCTGCTGCTGCAGACCTCAAAAATGAAAAAGCACAGAGTGCAGATGACGTGCCTCCACAAACCCGATCAACAGCCTCAATGAACCTGCTCCTTTCTATTCTTGCAGCTAAGTCATCTATTACAGATGCATAAGTCAGGGAGCAAGAAGTCAGGGAGCACTTCTTCCCCCCATCATCCCACAACTGCTTCACTGAACCTGGTGGAGATCTAACATGCTGTGCACTCTATGTCAACTTCAGCAAACTCAATTCCTTGGAACTTCCTCTGGTAAAGGAAAAACTGTCAACAGACTCAAAACAGGAACAGTTCTTCCTAACACCACAAGCAAATCATCTCTAGTAAAGGCCTTAGTAGCTCAAAAATAAACTCAAGAACAATAATTACAGATCCACAGCCAAAGGAAATACAGCAGGAATGTCCTCTTTCATCCATAAGCAAAACGCGTTTTTTCTGAGGAGTGAAACAATGTCAAAGTGTCAGGCAATGAATCAAGTCAGCACAGTACACCTGAAGGACAGAAATTTTGTGTTCTTGAATAAAAAGTTCTACAATGTCACAAGCTTCCCTGGTAACTTCACAAATGGGGTTGTCTCTGATAGTCATCATATCCCTACCCCTCCTTATCTCCTCCTATATACTCTTTAAGTCCCAGTAGCCATACCATTAACTTAAAAGCCAAAGTTCGGAGGTGTCCGTGACAACCTCTGACCACACCTCAGCTCCAGGGCTGAGAATCCCTCCCAGACTGAGCTGCGTCTGTGCCCTGACTGTCTGGAAGACATGAAAATGTTCTTCACAGTAATCCCTACACATCCCATTGTCCACTACAGGAAACCCAGAATCAGAACTGCAGGGCATACCCTGCTCACCCCAGATACAGCCAACACCTTGCAAGGACATCCCAGGTACCACTATACTCTTACCTCACTCTGGGTATTAGGAATACAGGCATCTCTTTGTCATGAGCTATTTGGTTCAGCCTTCTCCCTGCTGTGGCACCGTGACATTAAGCCAGTCTCGCTGTAACTGCAGAGGGGTACTTAAGAGCCACCTTCAGTCCTTGGCTACAGAGAAAAGACGACTGCATGCTCTAGCACCAGAATGGATCACATCCAACAGACCCTGCAAGAAATTACACTTTGATGCAAGTGAACCATATCCTGCCATATCCTCTCATTCCCATTTTATTTCTCTACTAGTCCTTTATTCTCCAGTATTACCAATGCAGCGGGAAGATCCCTGAGCTAACCTTCTGCTTGCGTAAGTGCCCATAGCAGCCTAACTGCAGTATCAAGCAGCTGAGCTACCATCTTGTTATTCAGGGTGGTTTGAAACGAGTGGCACCACAGACACGCTTCTCATACCTTGACCAGAAGTCCTCTTCTTGGCAAGTATAACTCAGTTGGTTCTGATAATAACAGCACTCCCAAGCAGCAGCAGACCGAAAAGGACCTGATGATTTTCAGTTCTCATTCTTGTCCACAGCATCCTGAACACCAGCAGTGAGAACTGTTCAGCACTAACTCTGCTAAAAGCTGAAAGTTCTCTAAGGAGCCAGAAGCATCCGGTTTAGGTCAAGCAAGCGTCATGGCACGGCTTCAGCCTGGTTCCCATCTGAAACACTACTCCATAGCTGTCAGAGTAAGATTTGTTTTACTTTTTGTCAGAATATTTATTTTTCTGCAAAAACATTATTTGATTTTTGCAAACTTTTTTTTGAGGAAGTTTTCCAAGCAGTTACATAAATTAGTTACTTCATGTATTAAATGGAAGAAGTAGTATTTTAAAAAAAACAAACCACTATTAGGACACTTACCCTTTTTATTTTTATTTTATCTATACCCTTATTGATCTCCTTTTGCTGTTAACTGTTTCACCTTACATTTTAAGGAGGGAAGAGGAAAGTTCTGAATGTAATTGTCTCTATCTCTTGAGAAACACCTCTAATAATCGCTCAGGTTACAGAATGTACAAATTTCTGTATGTAACAAGTCTTATCAGATTTTCAAGAGGAATCTCGCTGCTTCACAAACTGGAATACACAATCTGATCCATCTTTACCAACTGTTTCATTGATGCCAAGCCACAACAGCTTAGCCAGAACTGTGCACGTGCCAAAGGATCTGTGCAGGATCCTGTATGTCACGGTGCAGGATCAAGTCCCTGTAAGACTAGCTGCATATAGGGCTTCAGTCCTAGAACTGCAATAGCTCAGGGACACTGCTATTACAGAAGCATTGTATGACTGGGCCCTACAATAATCAAGTATATACCGATCTTTGTCATCTCCACAACTGAAGCACGACTCTTAAAAACCAAACAAATAGAAAAACTTCTGTATTTGTGAAATAAAAATAAATTCTTTGGACAGAAAGCAGGACCAACATTCTTCTGGCCAAGCTCGTTAAGATCTATAGGCTGTTTCCCCATTTTGTGTTTTGTTGGGGTTTTTTTAAGTTGTTTTTCAAGGTTTTTTTGTTTTCCCTTGAAGATAAATATTTTTATTCTAGTAAATCTCTCTCATCTCCTTCATGGCCCTTGTCTTAAAGATAAGCCCAACATAGGAAAAACTCAGTCCAAAAGATGTGAGTTTGGCAGCATTTAAAAAAAGATACGCAGTTCAAAAAACTGATAGTGCTAGCTGAAACTGTAGAGCAAGGATGGGGGATAACCCGCTCAGGATCTACTGATTTTCAACAATTATCTTCTTAGCTTTCTGTCATTTTATTTCACAGTACAGCACACAGATAGCTGCACTGAGAAAGTGGAACATGCTTAAAACCCTTAAACCCCATGTTCATCACCGAAGTCCACAGCTCTGAACATAAGAAAAAAAACACACGAGATCCATGGATTCTCAGTCTAATCTGCTTTAAAAGACAATCATTAGGGTCTCTTGTTACTGACCTACTATGAAACTACAAGTTTAAACTTGGGATATGAACTAGAAAGGTCTGGAGCACCTCCCATACGAGGTCTGTCAGACAGAGTAGGGTTTGTTCAGCCTGGAGAAGAGAAGGCTCCGAGGAGACCTAATAGCAGCCTTCCAGTACTTGAAGGGGGCTACAGGAGAGATGGGGAGGCACTCTGCATCAGGGAGTGTAGTGAGAGGACAAGGGGTAACGGGTATAAGCTGAAAGAGGGTAAATTTAGACTAGATATTAGGAAGAAATTTTTCACTATGAGGGTGGTGAGGCACTGGAACAGGTTGCCCAGAGAAGCTGTGGATGCCCCATCCCTGGAGGTGTTCAAGGCCAGGCTGGATGAGGTTTTGAGCAACCTGGTCTAGTGGAAGGTGTCCCTGCCCATGGCAGGGGGGTTGGAACCTGATGATCTTTAAGGTCCCTTCCAACCCAAATCATTCTATGATTCTGAAGTGCCCCACAAAACTCCACATTGCTGCAATGCCAACTTCCCAGACTAATGCCAACCTTTAGAGCAATAAGCTCAAGCTAGAGAGCTTAACTGAACGCTGAAATATGTAAGTAGAGACCTAGCCTGGCCTAAGAAGGTCTTTTGAGCAGTAGGACATTTTAGCTCACGCCTGGAACAAGCAAAAATATATTTCTATCACCTCCACACATCTCAGACCACAAACAGAACATGCTCACATATCCTTGCAGAAGTCACTTCCAAAGAAGTAGGAAGAACTGAGGGCAATATTCACACAGCATTTGCTTAAGAAGAAACCCTCAGTTGGAAAACAAAACACAATGTCCGAAAGCTCCGACCTACAAGATTATGTTTCTACCACGCAGAACAAGCTCTTAAATATAGACGAATTACGAACTGAACTCAGTTGCTAATAGATTTGGTAAGAGTTTGCAAATATTTAGCCAGTAAGCCTGAAATCTGACAAATAATACAGTTCATTGCCATTTTTTTCACCTCCCAATACGGAAGAACATAATGTGCACATACACAGGTCAGGGGTTTTAGTAACAAATAGGTAGCTGGTGTAAAAAACTTTAACAGTGACATAGAAACCTGCAGGAAGTTCAGGAGTTCTGTACTTGGTTCTGCTACCAGTCATGTGGTCTTACCTGAACACCCCTGGGTTTACTCTGCAATCTGCAAAATGGGGGGGATAACACTGGCTCTGAAATGTTTGTAAAATGTAGTTAGTTGATGCTTGTAAAAGTACACAATAGGAGAGCAAAGTGTTATTACACACACTAATAATGTGGTGTTTAACAAAATATGCAACACATACATAACACCACCTGTGTTCTACAGTACACACTCTTAGAAGACTTTGTTTACACACCTGTTTAGAAAGTGAATTGTTTTGACTCTCTAGTAGGATGAAATGCTAACAGTCAACCTGAAGTCCACCTCTCTAGAGAAAGACATATTTTCTACATCTTCACAAACATCAAACCAAATTGAGCCCCAGTGTAAAATTTTCCCCAAGTATTACAAAACCACCACAATTAATGCAACTGCCACTCTACCCTATGATAGAGCCAACACATGGTAATAAAAAAAATTAAAAATCTGGACAAGTCTTCTCAACTTTCTGTCCTGATACTCAGCACCAAGTTTTTTCTTCCAGAGATTGCACAACACATACAAAGGCAGAAGCCATCACCATCCCACACACTTGTAAATGGAGAAAGAGAGAAAGACAGAGGAAGCGATCTGCCCAAGATCATGAAGCAAGTTAATGGTAAAAACTGCAGCACCAGACAGGTTTCTTCCCCCCACCCCCCCCTTTTCCATCCAGTACAATTTTCATCCTTTGCCAGAATCCCAAAAGGAAGGGCTAACCTTTCATTTGCTTGCTAAAATGTAAGTGCAGAACTGGAATGTCTTTTCACCCATCCCTCTGAATGTGTTTCAGCTTAAATAGTAAACTGTGCTAGACACAGTATCACATATGCCCCAGGTCGTACTTGAAGAAGTTCATTTAGTGTCTGGTCCACATTTTACTAGAAACTCACTCCAAGATCGCTCTTCTTCACTCCTAGCACCAGAATACAATTTATGCATTATTCTATGAATTTGTCTACCGTAGAAAATAGTCTTGTTTCAGCTATACCAGAACACAACTGGAACAAGTACTATGGCACCAGGATGCTAGTCTGTACCTAGCAAGGGATTTTTTTTGTGTGCACACTTCACTTCTACACCAGTCATTATACCAGCACATCCCAAAGGGCAAAAAAAACCAAACTTGCAGAAATGCAAGCACACCCTTGCAAAAGGGATATTCCTGCTCTTTTTGGTCGCTGAAGCAAAAAAAGTTCTAGTGGCACACTGTTACCTTTATTTTAGGGTTACTGCATCCATGCTCATACTTTTGCCCACATTTGTACAACGGTAAAATTCACACCAATCACCAGTATCATCATACCAGCAAAGTACAGATGATCCTTAACGAATCTTCAGTGAGATTCATGAGGGTATTTCTCAAAAGTCAGAATTTATTTCCACTAAAGTCAATACCAAAGTTCTCACTGAACTCAGTCTGCCAGTGACTAGACCAAATGCAGAACAGCTGCTGGGTAAGAGCTTAGCTCCTTTTTGGATGGAAGGTGGGGGAAAATCACATATGACTAGTTGCCCCTGTCACTTTTAGGAGTATAGGGGGGAGAAGTACTTGGGAAAGTGACAGCATCTATTTTGCAGACATACAATACTTTGCAAAGGATATTCCCCTGCAGCTTACCTTATACGAACTTGGGAGTGCTTGGGCTGACAACGCACCTGCCTTTCCACTCCCTCTAAGCTTGGCTAAGAGCTGCCATGAAAGCAGCCTGCTTAGCAGTGACACTAGTTTGGTTCAGCAATAGCAGAAACGCTTCTGGTTGTGAGGATACGATTTTCTGGACATTCCCAAGTATAAAAATGTTTAAAAAAAGACTGTGCTGTCATCTAAATATGGACTGTCGGTGGGATTATTTCACTAACTGTCCAAAGCAAAGGGGAAAAAGTGAGCTTTAATTGCAGTGATGGAACCAAACACCCTCCCCCCCGACAAATAAAAAACAGAAAGCAGTGAGGATGATGTCTCATGCTTCCAATCAAGTGTTACTGATGTAGCTGCGGCAATATTTTAAAGACACACTGCTACCAGCTGGTTTTGCCACAATCCCCGTGACTAAGATAGCCAAATTCTGCTCAGCAGCCTCAGTGGAATTGCACAAGGCTCACACCAGCTCTGAATTTAGACCAAAGTGAATTTTTATATCCAGATTTTTTAGCCTGACCAGTTGCAATGTAACCTAGCAGGAAAACCACTGCTAAGCACATGCTGAGTAACAGGCTTCTCTGAGACATCTCAGACAGAACATCCCAAACGTATCAATTCTACTGAGAAAATTTTGGCTCAAACACTTCTTTTCTGAATGGGAAGAAAGCCTCAACATTTTACATGAGGGGAGGGGGAGAAGCAAGTTATAACAAGAATAGTTCAATATTATCGAAATGCAATAACTATAAAATCACCAGTATCAGTAAAGCATTCTGTTTAAATACTTATGCTAAACAAGTGCTAATTGGCTTAGGGCAACTTCATAAAACATGAATGCTTCAGCAATAAACAGCTTCTATCAGAAAAGTTGCCTAAATACGCAACCACTTTATTTTGTTACTGATCTTGTACTGAATGTATGTGAAAATGAAAATGATAACCCTTTCAGGATAACTGATTCATTTTACTTTGACTTGTCCTCTTAAGAAAAAAGAATAGGTAAACTCAGTAATTTTCTCATTTCAATTCTTTAAGGAAGGTTTTTCTTTTTTAAAAATTGACTGTTTTAAACATTTGTGACCTACAATAGCATTTTGACCTTTGCTTCAGTATTCATCTAATTTCTATTTAGCTTTCTAATCTTATCTTTTTATATTTAGTTATACAAGACCACAATAACTGTTGAGACTTCGAATACCCTACACATTTTTACGAAAGAATATAGAAAAACAGGACAAAGACAGGACCACAACACCCATGTTTGTGCTGGAGAGAGAAGGCCATAAAAACACTTCTTGAAGTGTGTAACTCTTCCTTCAAGGGGGCAGGGGCAAAATTGTAATATATGAGTAGCCTGTATAACTTTGCCACCAGGTTGCAGGCATACTCTATATTTCTGAGCACAACCCTTCTACTACCTGAGGTCTAACTTCACCTTCCTTACTGGTCATGGATACTGCTACACAGTTACCCTGCTGCAGAAAAACTGCGTGGAACTGCAGTCAGTACATGTTATCAAGCTCTTTGACTCTGCCCAGATGCTATTAATATTTTGGTAGGGTGGGGGTTAGAATTTTTTACCCCTGTTAGTCCAGAGAATTGCTATGACATATTTACCAATATCTTTATTTTTTTCCTTTATCTAATACATCAGTAATACATTCAGTATCCAGTAACCAAGTTGGTTTCACTTTTTGGTTAATGAACACCAGTGATGCTAGATTCATTCCTGGAAGTTATGAAGTCCCCCCTCAACCACTGGTCACAGTCACATGGCACATAGTCTAGAAGAAAGCTTGCAACAGCAATTTTCAAATAATAAAAGGGTTTTTATTTTAATGTTTTATGTTATCTGTGTAAATAGATGAGTATCTGTTGATCTATATCTGTTAAATGCTACAGAGGGGTCTAGCTCCCACAAAAAAAAAGGTTAATATGGTGACAGGGTCACCTAGTGAGCTACTCTCTTTCCTTAATTGTGGAAGATTCTGCCCAAGGCATCCGTTATTACAAACAAACTTTAGATAATGGATACTGAAGTCGCTGTCAGGTTAACAGAAACAGTTACAAATTAATCCTTTCTGACAAAGAAAACTGACTCAAATTTCAATCAGATGTTATTGATGCTAAATGTGTTTCAATAAAAAATACATAATTGTAATTTACCTTTAAATTATGACAAACCAATATTACATTCTACTGTAGTACTATACAACTCAATTTATATTAAATTGAAATAAATTACAGATGTTTGATCTGTAAACAAAGTTCAAATACTGAACAGGTAAGTCTTCATCGAAAGACTAAGAACAAATATTAAGTTTAGAACTAAGTTACCTGAAAGAAGTAACCTCCACTACATTTGCACAGAAAATGTCTTTGCTCCATGAGTAACTTTGTGGAGTTCGGTGTAAAGTCGAGAAACTAACTGGGAACTGAAAAAGATCACTTATTTTCCTCCTCATCTGAGAAAGCAAAGAAGTTTAGAGTTCTACTAGTTCTAAAAGCTTGCATTTGGTTACAGCAAAGTCAGTTACCTCATTAGGGATAATACTTTACTTATACTTTAAGCGTGAACTCTATTTGCATTAACTTGGGTGCAGATGTGTGTTTGTGCATGAGTGTGTCTTTTTTAAATAGGACATTTTTAAAAGCCACCACTAAAAAAAAAAGCATAATTTGTCATGTTCTGAATCAAAACTTTCTGAACAGTTGCCATCTAAAAAAATGCATGCAAGCCATGTAACAACTTAGAAAGTGTGCAGGCACGGAGTGCATCCTCTGATGCACAACAAAAAAGTTGTGCCAAATTTAGTGTAAAGGTTATATTTAGCAACATATTTTAACGGTCATCTACCAATAGAGATTGTTTCTGAGAAAACAAATACAAAAATACCAAAGCAAAATGAGATTAAAAGCATCAATTTAAACCAAGTGTTTATTGACCAAAATCACTGTTTAAATCAGTTCAATAGGTTTAACTGGAACGCGAAGGCAGCAGGCACGTAAGTGTAAGTAGAGAGGGGCTGACAAGGGCCAGAGAACACAGAACACCATCCCCCACTCACAAAGATGTTTTTTCTCTCTAGGATCCTTGAATAAGAACACATACTGTCCCCTCTGGAAGACCTGCATGCACTGTGCCCTTCTCTCCTGCGACCGACTGCACAGGGATGTCTGTGGTGACCACCCCACCTCCCGTTCTGATTTCTCTCTACCGTTGTTCTTCACTTATGGAGACAGAAAAACTCCAAACGCAGCCCTGTGGGTCGATCCAGGAAAGCACAACTGCAGACAGAAACTAGATCACTCACAGCACAGAAACCAGCAGGACAATTCTTAGACAAAACACAGTACCTGGACAGCTTTCTCAGGTGCTTCCCTCCCTGCACTCCCAGCATCCTCTCACTCGCTTTGGGCCCATGAAACAGAAAGCTCGACAGGGACATCCTCAGGAGTCTGCTTCACTATACAAATAAATAATCCGTTTCCTCTAGGCATGTCTCTCAGGAGGGCAGGATCTTCCTTTGCTGATTACAAACCAGGAAGACTTTGCAGGCACGCAGGCCCGAAGCTTTGTTCAGAGCTCCCACCTGAACAACAGGCCAGCCCCAAGTAACAGCAACTAAGTGGAGGTTTCAAAACCTGCAACTCAGCATCCAGACCCCTTCAACAGCTTCCTCTGCAGGAAACTGAAGGTCCAGATTGTGGTGAGGGCCCTCACAGTGTAAGATTTTGCCTGGGCTACTTTTAACCATAGATTTTATTTAGCTTCTGCTGCTTTGATACACAGTGGTGAGGTGAGACAGACAAGCACAAGCAAGCACATACAAGAGATGGAAAGAAAATACTGATTTACTACCAAAGGAAACACTTAAAAGATAATTTTCCCCTCACACACAGGCAATTCTCTCTCATATTAATGGGAAATGGACACATTCAACCAACTGTTACACTTAGCTATCCATAAGTTACTTCCCTTATTTAAGGTTTTCTATTTTAAGAAATAAAATTTAAAAATTCTTCCCCTTGCTCTAGTACTGACACTTATGCTCTTTATTTAGTCCAGCAGTTTTCAAAGAATGGCAATGGAGCCTACTCTTTCGGCACTGGAACCCATTTTTAGTGAATAAAACAGAGGAAGCAAATTGTGAACAGTTACTTGCATTAATATATTTGCTACCAGTTTCGTCAATGTTCATTTTGCAGACACCAAATTTCCCCCATAACACCTCTGTTTCTCCAAAAGCAGCTGGAAATTAATGATGCTATTTTTATTTTCTTATTAATTTGTATGCCATAGCTCTGTAATCAGTGCTGGATCATGCTGCAATTTTGCGTACTTGTTTCAAAATATACTATGAGCACTTGATGACTGGTGTTTAACACGATGCATGAAAGAGTATCTCAAACAAATTAGAGGGAAGAAATACAAATAAAGACACTTTGCTTAAATGAAAGAAAAAATATTAGACATATTCAAACAAGAGGTCCCCTGAAACTCACAAGTTTGTGGCATGTACAACTCCCTGATTAAAAGAACTGAGCCAATCAGGAAGTTCGCACTATTCAACATGAAATCTGAGTACAAAGAAACCTTTTGCAAAGAGAAAGAACATCTGAAGCCAGATTTACTAATGAAGTGGAGGTGATAATGCTACTTCTTTCCAAATCCATCATCTCCAACCATTGCTTCGCAGTACACCA
This sequence comes from Pterocles orientalis, assembly GCA_011057875.1. Taxonomy (NCBI): domain Eukaryota; kingdom Metazoa; phylum Chordata; class Aves; order Pterocliformes; family Pteroclidae; genus Pterocles; species Pterocles orientalis. The sequence goes on along the minus strand of WKFP01013792.1, from coordinate 404,880 downwards.
TAACGTTTTCTCTGCCTAGCCATATAATCAACTTGGGAAGCAAACGTACTCAAACAAAATGGCACATGTGCCAAAAGATGTCTCATCTACCAAATGGCATTCTCACACTTGATGCTCTTCTACCCTCTTCTCATTTATGGCAACTCTGTGTATTTCAGTAATGCCTCTATTCCTAGCCCTTCCTGCATTGCTCATCATCAGGTCAGGGACTGCCTATAAGCGCAGATCACCGAGTAAAACAGGTGCACGACCCTGGCAGGACTATCAGTACATCAATAATTAAGAATAATGTGAAATCTGCAGCTTTCCTGAGGAATTACATGCCACCAGAAACTTAAAGCAGCAGATCTGTGAAGGGGTGCACATTGCTGCTACAGATCTGGTTCAGGCTTTTTGTTCAGGAATCCAACTGCACAGTTGTAGCTGCAGGATTGAGCTCTTCAGTCGTTGGCACAAGACACATTCATGTCCCTGTACTCTACCCCTTAGTGAAAAAAAATAAAATAAGATAAAATCAGCATGATGTGGCTCACTGTAGAACTGCTATTGCTCAAAGACCACTTGTGGAAAGCAAATCAAACATGGCCAACCACAAAAATGCCTTTTTCATCAACCTGGCAAAAAAAGAGAAAGTTCCTCTCAACTTTTACAGACAGATTTTAACGCAGAACATCACAATGTTTCAGCTACATTGACTTTTGTGGAGTTACATCACACTGAAGAGGCAAAAATAAGATAAGAAATCAAGTTCTCTCTCACTCCTTCCATTCTCTCCCCAGGTTTTCTTTATCCAGCTTCATCTCCAAATCTCTCATGATGTTGTTCTCTTAAATACTGCTTTGACAATCACAAAATAATGCATTCTCTCACATACACAAACAAAAAACCTAGGTTTATTTGCTTTGTAAAAGAACACACAAGTGAAGACTTACTATTTTACCACAAGAGAGAGACAATCCTAGCTATTATTGTGGGACATACCTTACCCATTCCCACTGCTGGATAAGTCCTGATTGTGTAGGACATGGGTACAAACGAAAAACAAAACAAATAAACAAAAAAAGGAAAAAAAGACAACTTCTGACAAGACATATATTTAAAAGTCCTTATGTAGCTGGCAGAAAAAACATACTGGGAAAGAACTGAAAGGTAGAGGCTCAAAGCCGTCAGCCCAACAGCAGTAAAGACTGCCCGGCACACTCAGCAGTATGGTGTAGTCACCAACCAATGACCCAGGCAACCAGGCCCAGGAGCAGGTTTAAGCTTTCCTCACTTGAATCCTGCCAGGGGCCAGTTCAGCTCTCAACAGTACCAAGGAGCAAGCCTTTAACGTATGCACCTGGCCGGGCCATGGAGAACTCCAGGTTTCAGAAGAACAGGAAGAAGTTTTCCTGCTCCTGAGAGTGTGGATTGCAGAAATCTTCCTGTTGCTACACCTAGGTAAGAGAAGAGTAACCCCACAGCCAGGCATGCAGTTAGTATGGTTTCACAATGTCTCAAAGCAGGCTTCTCAATTTGCTACATGCACATTGCCTTTCAGAAAGAAAAAAATAATTTTAAAAACCCACAACAATAAAAAAAAACACCAAACAGGCAGAGGGAAGAGGTTACCTTCCCACTTCCCCTCAATAAAGGAAGGTATAGACAGGACTTGTTAAGCTTCTTGTCAAGAGAGCTTCCACCTGAATTAAGTTCCATAGACCCCATGTTGTGCAAGTCCACTGAACTACTTTTATCTTTGCTGAATGAGGCTCTCTGTGACATGAAGGGTCAACAAAATGCTGTTTCTTATTTTCAGCAATTGCTACATTTTATAAAATCTCTTACACTGAAACACCCACATGGAAGATTTCTGACAATAAAAATTCCATGCTTCTCAAGCAAGTGATTTTCTTAGTGTAGTCTCATAAAATCCTGTTAACTTTCCTTCCCCTCGCTAAAAAATGAAATTTTGTTGTACTAGCTTTCTTTGTACTCAGATATGCCTGAAGCTAGTTTGTTTTCACATGCTGAATTGTCCATGCTCATAAGGACTTCCTATTACATTATGCATTTGTGTGCTATAAAGGAAAAGGCATGAACACTGGAAAGTGTCAAAACCATGCTTTTCCTCTTTGTTGATTCATCTTTTACGTAATAAAATTTATAAATATTGAAAATAATAAAACGCTGCTATCATTGTGAGAATACTACAATGAATTCTATGCTCAGGCATTAAGTAAAGTATGCTTTCCTCCTCAAAAACAGCTCCTATCTCAAAATCAAAGCTAACCCATACTCTCAGCAACAAAACACCAGTCATCAGTAAATCTGAAAATCTTACAGAATGAAATATGGTTAGCATATTTAGCATTACTTGAAATACAAGTTCAAAGTAGTAAGTTACCCTATTTTTCACAATACTGCCAGTGTGTCAAAGTAACTGCTTCTGCCAATTCCATGTTTCATAAGAAAGTTGGTTGTGATTTCACATTAGATTATGAATATGAAAAATAATTTAACTGTAAAGAACTATTTCAGATCAACGCATATTTTAAAAATGTCACTAAGAAAACCAATATCTCACTTCATAAAGTTAACACAAGGAAGTTAGTATTAAATAAATAGTCTAATATAGTAAACCATGTAATATACACAGCAGCTTAAATGCCACCTCCAGTGGCAAGAACTCTTAAGTAAGCTCTCTTCATTCTTTAGACTCTCCTGTCAATAAATATAATGGAACTGAAAGAAGTCAGTAACTTCACGCTATTCTGAAGGTGGCATGTGGTGTTTTTTGGGTTTTGTTTTGGGTTTTTTGTGGTTTGGGGGGGGTTTTGTTTGTTTGTTTGTTTTTTAAAGTAGCATTATGAATGAAAGTTGAGTATTAGCAAAAGATGCCCACCTGGCACAGATTTCAGTGAGACTACTCACATGTCAAGACAAGCACGCACTTGGAAAGCTTCAGAGCAGCAGCATACACCAAGGCAAAGGACACAAAACTAAGGAGTCAGATGTGGATTTTATTCCTTTCCCTACTAATGCTAACCTTCTAAGCGACTGCAGGCAAGCCTACACTCCTTCACTGCTTTGTATCTCAGGTGCCTAAAACACTGATAAAAATGATAGTTCCTCATTTTGAGATGTGCAGTTACAGTAAGGCTTAGGTACATAAGCACATGAATAAGGCAATACCTACAACCGCCAATTAATAACACTCTCTCGATAATGATATCGTGTGATTTATTTTTTTCCCTTTTCCAAGCAATGCAACCTAACAGCAGCCCATCAACCCACTCTTAAAGTTAGAGCAATCCTTATGCTGGTTCAGGTCCTACCCCTTCTGAAACTGACAAGACAGCTGTAGTAGACTTTTCTGAAATTTATCAGGCTCACCACATTGCTCTCAAACAGAAACACTATATCATTACTGATCTTAAAAAAAAAATTAAACAAAAAAAAAAGGAAGTCCTAATAACCTTTTGACATACAACAGAATGAAAAAACTTCTAACAATGATACCCAAAGAAAGGGGGGGAAGCACAGTAGAAGGAAAAGAAATAAAGCTAATATTACCAAAGTCTAAAAGATGACTTTCCTGTTTCTTCTCAAGAATGATTTGAAATGCAGCTATTATTTCAATGCATCTTTATAGACTCCTAAGTAATAAAGAAAACATAAACTATTATGGTTACAGTAAAGTAGAACAGTATCCATACTGCTTTAAAACCAACTTAATTCACTTAGGAAAACCGTCCCTATGTACAGGCACCATACGATGTAATAATACAGGGAAGCATCCTTAGTCTCCATTTGCAAGTGGCAAAGGGACATATGGCTGTGTTTCCAAGAGTAAACTCTGACCCTGGAAGCTGCCAGCAGGCCACGGCAGTGCCACTGACTCCATTGACAGCTGCAGTAGGTCACCCCCACGGCAGGACACAGGAAATCCAACTCAGGTCCAAAATCTGAAAGCGGCCTCTGGTTCTGACCACTTTACCTGCCAGAGCTCAGAGAGACAGCCTATGGCACACTCAGAAACTAACATCAGAGTTTTGTTTCAGTTCTAACTGCAACTTACAGTACCTTCCTCCACCAAGGAGCCACCTTTCAAATAAACAGGGAGGCCCGAAAACTTCACGTGCCATGTACCATCGAAATAAAAGGCAGTGTTTCATCTCCTACATGCCCAGATTTGACTGCAGGGGTGTTTTTAGCTTTCACACCACAGCAGAGCCTTGCACACTGCAGGTCTTGTCTACCTCACCTGCACCTTCCTCACAGCTACCTGTGGTGGAAGAGGAGCTCTCCTCAGCTCGCTTGGCCAAAGTTTCCATTCTTCGTACCACTCTACTACCAGCTCTATGCAGAAGACTGCCCTGCCTAACGCCATGTCGACTGAGCTTCAGAGATGTAGCGCATCCTCACAGCCCACAAGCAGCAGCACCCTGGAATAACTTTAAGCTCTGAATGCAAGCAATTGTATCAGTGAATTTAACAAGACTTGTCATCTGCTTAAAGATATTCACATGCTTACATGATTGTAAGCTATGGAACCACTAATTTACGAACAAAGTGTATTAAGATAATTCTGGCTGAAAAGGAAAAATGTTAGCTATGAAATAACTGCATGATTACCTCTGATATTTTATGCAGAAAACTGACATTTAATATCTTTAATTATTCACACAACAGCTAAAAAAGAGAAAGGTTTTCTTCCTTGAACAGAAAAATAAACACGGACAAATTCCTCTTGCCATCACTCCTACACTCCTTTCCTGCTGAAATCAATGGAAGTTTTGCAGGCGATGGGTTTACAGCAAGCAGCACCCAAAAAACTCAAAAGCATCGAGGGCAAGCTTCTTAAATATTCTGAGTTTACCTCAACACAGAAACCAGTTATGTTTCTGATAAATTACATGTCTGCTTGAAATGGTTTATCAGTTTGCTGTGCCAAGAGGGACAGCAGAATGCAACAAACTTCTGAGACCATTGGCCAATTTCTGAAGCATTCACAAGGCCTAAGCGGCTCACCCCCTCTTAGCTTGTGACACACCAGCATCCCAGCCAGCACTTGCTAACCAAGACCAGAGCCCAGGCATCCCTCCTGTACATTAAGACTGAATTACTAAACTCCATTCATGAACTGTATAACAGAAGAAATATTCCCTTACGCCAAAATAAAAGCTCCCTAAAGCAGACGGAATTTTCCTAGTCATGGACAAATCTAATGAAATCTCTGTTCTCCCCTTAACTAGGTACATTATTTTTATTACCTTTTTTTAAGCTATGAGGAAATGTATTTCTCTGCTTCCTCTAAAGATTCTATTTTACCTTTTTCATCAAAAAGCTACCCTATCTTTCTTTTCTTTGTAATTAATTGATGCCGGTTCAATATCAGGTATGACCTCTCTTTAGCACTCTGCATAAAATTGAGGTGTGCTGCTCTTAAAAGTAGTGGGCAGATTATGATCACTGCTTCATTTCTAAGATCAAAATTACATGCATCCAAAAGACTTCATTCATCACATAAAACTAAAACCAGATAATGACTGAAGATGCTACCTGAGGCAAGGCCCCTGAGCTATTCTTCTTCAGTACACTTTACTATTACCCCAAATAAAGAAAAAATCCTTCGCACTTAGCACTCTCATCTGACTCTTACCTGAAAACACAGAAAATTAAGTTCAGAAATCAGTGCATTTGTATTCAGCTGTGAAAAACAGTTTGAAGCCTATCTGCAAGTTCTTGAATTTCCCAATGCATTTTCACTTTGCAAAAATTGTTGCACAAGTTACCCTACACAGAACGTTATCCTTGTCAGTAATGCTTTAAAACTCAAAGCAATATTCTCCTATGCATCTAGTCTGTCATAAAGAATTTCAGTAATTTAATTTGGCGTTTGTACTCTTAGACCTACACATACCAACACCACTGCCCATAAAATCCAAAAAAAACTGAAATTTGGGTGTAATTCTACAGGAACTGGAAAACAGGCAAAATACTCCCTTTGAACTATCTCCCCACAGGAGTTAACCCAGCTTTAAGACTAGTTTCGTGGTCTTAACATCACACCAGAACAGCTGCTCCCAACAGCCCCTTCGAGCCAGCGTGTTCAGGACCATCACTTATCCTATGTCTGCTATACGCTGCCTGGAAAAGGTCAAGAGAATGTTATTAATCATTCACATTTATGAGTACTAAGCTTACCCCAAATACATGCCTTGTCTTGTTTTTAATTATGTACACAATAGTACCATAAAAAAAATAACCTCCCACTTCCCCATTTTGGGCCAAACGCAGTTCAGTGCCACCATGGGTGACTGTATGAGAAGTGCTCCAAACGCCACACATTTTACGACATCTAGGAATGTGACCCCACAAATTTAGAACCTCTTCTTTAAACTACCAATTCTACTTCAGCTTAAAAGAGGTCAAACCCTCCAAAAGGTGTCAAAACTTCCGAGCATACAAATAAAAGAAAAAGGTTGCGTACCTGAAAGCTTAGGAATACTAGTAAACTAGTCACTAAGATTCACCTTTCAATTGATAGGTACCTGCATTAATCAAAGCCAAAAAAAAAACCAAAAAAAAACCCCACCACAAAACAGTAACACAAAAAGAGCAAAAAGAGCACGGATGGAATTCTAAGTAGTTCTCAGTTTACATGTTAAAACTGAACCAAATCCTGCTGCAGTAGTATTACAGTTCCGCTAAACTTGTCACCGATTCTTGACCTCCAGAGATTTCTAATTACCTATTCTGTTCATATTTTCATGTTTTTCCTACCGCTGAATTTTAAAAGGACTTTACATTCTCATTAAGTTTTCAACCTGTGTGTTGCGCTTCGCATAGTCTAATGCAACTTTGGTTTAAAACTTTTGCCCTAAGTCAAATAGCTGATTATCTTTACAAAACGAGGTTTAAGAAAAAAAACAAGAAAAAAGAAAAGAAGTTAAGAGAGATCTGCATATGTACAACCTTTTGATTCTCAGGTTATTCAGACCCACCCATACTTACAAACTTTATAATCTAGCAGTTGTTATGAGCACCTGGAGAAGACATGTTTTCTGAGGCACTAAAGCCTGAACAAGCATCTTCCACGTAAAAAGTAGCAGCATGAGGACCTCTATCTTATCAACAACAACCGAGTTCTTTTTCCATGTGTGCAGTTTACATACTTACCCAGGAAGGCAAATGGAAACTACAGACAGACGAAGATGAAGCTGTCTCAAAGCCTTTGTCATGTGATAGTGACCTATAAAGTATCAAATAAAGGCACATCATCAGCACACCATGATTTTACAATATTGCAACTCACCACAACACCAACAAGAAGAGAGATCCCAGAACTTGAAACTTGCTTCCTGCTCAACCCCACCCCCGATAAGTTGTCCCTTAAACAAGATGACAGTCACGGGAAACCTTTAGGAGCAAACAAAAGATGCACCATGTCTTTAAAGAGCATTAGGACTGGGCAAATGGAGCAAATCATCCCAGTGTGCATCAGCAGAGTGGGTTATCTTTCCCCTGTCTCTCGTACACACAGATGCACGTTTATGCGCGCACACAGACATATATACGTACACATTGGGATGCATCATGTAATTATTTACATGCACACGCAGAGAAACACGCACGCATTATCAAAATAAAAGGCAGAAAGTTGACCACCATCTGCAAGGAGGCATACATAACAATAACCCCCAGGAACTTACACATGTGAGCGATCAATCCCCGTGCGTGGGTAAGCCAAACAACGCAAAAATTAACAACAAGACCAAGCCGCCAGACTGCAGGTACGAGATCCACCCGCGCAGACAGACAGACAGAGGGACGGACAGAACGCTGCAACACTGGAACACAGTTTCAGGTAATGCCCGTTCGTTCCCCCTCCCCCCGGGCAGAGCCCAGCCGAGCCGCACGGAGCCCAGCGGCCGCCCAGCAGAGCCCACCGCCACCGGGACCCGCGGGGGGACCGCCGAGACCCCCGGCCGCCACAGCGGGGGGGGTGGCGGGGAGAGGGAAGCGGCGCTTGTAGCCGCCGCCCGCCTGCCGCCCACCCCCGCCCTTGCAAACTGTAGGGCCACCGGAATCCGGGCTCCGGGGTGGGGTGGAAAGAAAAGGTATTAAATATGGAGAAAGACCGCTGTGACCCAGGCTTTTCCCGTCTCCCCCTCCCGGCGCCGTCCCCCCCCCCGGCCCCGGTCACCATCAAGTTTGCATCTTAGTTACAAAATGTCGATCTTGAAGGCTGACAAGACACAGGGAAAGGGGGAGAGAAAGAGAGAGAGAGTGCGAGTGAGTGAGAGAGAAGAGAGAGTCCATCTTGCTTTGAGGGGGGAGGAGAGGAGCAATAATGCAGCGCATAAATCTCACCCTCCCGGGGGAAAAGTCTGCACAACACCTTTGGGGGCGGGCAGGGAAGGGGCGGCGGCGCGGGGAGGGGGCGCGGGGGGCTCCCCGGCCCTCCTCCCAGCTGCCCTCCCCGGCGGGATCTGGCGAGGCAGGCTGGCAGCAAACACCTCCCTGCTGCTCCCCTCCTCCTCCCCGCGGGCCCGGGCGATGATCCCGCTGCTGCCGCCGCCGCTGCCACCGGGGAGGAGGTGCCGCCGCCGCGGAGAGAACCACATGGAGACCGGCATGCCCCTCCGTCGCCCCGCCAGGCTGCGGGACTCGGACGTGTCACCAGCAGGACGGGCAATGGTTTCGACGCCCCAGGCCCGGAGTGACCACCGCCGGCCTGGCGGCCGCCCCCGACCTCCCCACACACACTCACCTCCGGAAAAAAACTTTTAACCGCGGGCCTCTCCCGGAAAAAAAGTGGCGAATCCGCCCCGCACACGGTTAAAGCCCCGCGGCCCCCCGGCTCGGCTGGCGGCGAGCGGGGGAGACCCGGGCACGGTCCTTCCCCGCCCCGGCGGGGAGGGAGGGAGGAGGCAGGCGGGGAGGGAGGGGGCGGGCAGCCGCCTGCCGGTGCCTCTCGCCCCGCCGCCGTTGTACATGTCGCCTCGGCGGCGGCTCTCGCATCGCTTCGTTTTTACCTTCCTCATTCAGCGGCGGCGGTGGCGGGCTGCCACCGATATTTCTAACGCAAACCTGCTGCCGTGTGGCGCCCGGGATTATCGCGATTGCCTCCCTTCCCCTGCGTCCAACCCTTCCTTCCCCGTCCTCCTCCTCGCAAACCCACACTGGATCGACTCTCCTCACAGACATGCAAGTTTCATACATTGCAAATAAACCCGAGAGGAGGAAGAGCGAAGCGGCTGGCGGCGGGGGGGGAAGGAGGAGGAGGAGGAGGGCTGCTTTCTGTAATTTACCAGCGACCCGATCTCGCAGCAGCAAATAACAGCCGAGCACCCATCCGGCTCCCGGCGGTGGAGAGAGCCCCCCTCCGAGGCGGCCATCCCCTCCCCGGGGCGCCCCCCGCCAAGTTTTCTGTCATCGCGACCACCCAATGTCACAACTTACCTTCAGAAATAGGACTTCGCGCGGCCGAGGCCTGCCACCGCCTCCCCCC